>JACDJE010000002.1:1943597-2365984 GCA_016647715.1 Pavo muticus | reverse complement strand
CCCCTTTGCTTATACAAATGTTGCAATAAAAATGCATTACAGTAGTATTTCATTTACAAAACAAATGAGCTTAAAACTTGTTTCCTAACCCATTGGATTGTATTTCAGTAAGACAATGTCCTTTCATTGGAGGTGTAACAGAGATCCAAGAACTGTCTGGATGCAGAGGACTATCTCTCTCTCGAAGCAGTTGTGCCTGGAAAGGTTGGCTTGCATTGCTGCACATTGCAGTGTTGACTCCTCTTTAGAAGCATCTTTTCTTTAGGTTTGACAATTAGGAGAGTGTGTTAGACATTGCATTAGTCAAAATAAATAGAAATAAATTAAAAACAAATTATGCAGGGAAGTTATTTTCTGGTCGATACTGCTTGGAGGAAAACTTAGCAATGAAGCTTGTGGCAGCAAGCAGGTCCATTCATTTCAGTAGTACTCTCTGAACAAGGACAAAACAGCTGCAAACATGTCTGTAATTGTAGAGAAAGAGAGTGGTGATCTTCTTTCGAACTTCGTTAGGAAACCGTTTTCCTGTAGGAAGGAACACGCACAGTTAGGGCCAGCTTAGGGTGTGTAGGAGAAATGCACCGCTTTGTGCTAGTATCAGTGACACTGCTACACCTGTGTGCATAGAGAGGCAGCTCTTCACAGCTCTACCTCCAACAGATGAATAGGGCTTCAAAATGAGTAGCTGAAAATAGCTGCACCTTGCTGAATGTTTGTTTTATCTCCAAGTAAAGACTGTGCCCTCGCTATGTAAACAGAAAATGAGTGTGAACTGCATCATCTGAGCCCACACCTTAGAGGAAGATACAGGTACTGTGTTTCTGAGGTAATAATATGCTTATAAACATCTTCCTTTAACATCCTTATTCTGTTGTGATAAGCCACATATTATGACAGAATGCTGCCTGAAGTTAATACTTCTCCTGAATAAAAATAACTCCATTTGCAAGGGATGCAGAGAAGAGCATTACAACAATGGGATGCATCAAGGGTCATGACTCACTGCCACCTTTTTTAATGTTACCAGGCAGAGAAGGATGAAAACAAGCAGAATAAAGAAAAACACCAGAAAACAAGTGAAGGAAAAAAAGAAGTAGCAAAGAGGAAACATAAGAGAAGTGAGACTGGAGAGGAGTGGAAAGAGAAAGTAGCATTTACAAATAGGTAAAAAAGTACCAGGGAAATAACTGCCTCTGATGTCACTGATACTCAGCTTTCCCCAAAGTGCAGCAGTGAAAGGTACTGTCAGGATGAAACTGTGCAAAGCAAAAGGGACCTTGCCTCTACTAGCAGAAGGGAATTTCAGCAGCTTGATGAACTAATCCGCATATTGACAAATGCTTTTCTCTGCTTTGACCATTCATGTATGCAAGTTCTAGGATTATCTCAGTCCAAACAAATAGAAAAGATTGGACCCCATTGTGCTTACCTGTAAATTTGTTTAAGTAAACTGATTTGGAGGATTACGTAATAGCTTCATGAGATCCACAGCAAAAGTACTGACTTGACTGAGAGAATGAGACTTGTGTATTCTTTCCTTGCCTTGAACATCAGTGTTTTTGGACCAGCTTGCTTCTATGGAAGCATAATTGCTGCTCTAACCATAGGGTGCATTCACTTTTAAATTTAGTAATAGGAAGTGTGATGGAATGCCTTATTTAATGTGCTTTGAGCACAAGGTTGGACTAGATGGTTTCCTAACATCTCTCTCAGCCTGCATTATTGTACAATCATATGATTCAAGTCTTACTCTGGGGTTTTGGCTGTTAACAGAAAGTGCCTTTCTCAAAAGAAAGATGTCTTTTAACATTGTTCTACTTAAAGCAGAAGCAAAGTTTTCACTGTAAGTCTCAAGCAGACGTTGCAGACATCATAAATTAAGTCACCAAATAAAACCCTGGATAAAATGCTTTTGAAAGTGTCAATTGTAACAAAAGTTTCCCTTAATTAAGACAAATCTTTGAATCTACACTGTGGTGGAAAATGAGAAGACACCGAATTGAAACTTACCCAGCCACCGTTTGCATCTATCCATGCTGCTTTGTTATTTATGATGTACTCTGTGATGAAATAGGAAATCTTCTCCTTCTCCTCTCCAGTGAGCTGAACTCCATGCTCTTGAAGCTTCTTGGTGAGAAGACCTCCAAAAGTAAATATGGTCGTAATTCGTCCCCAGTTAGTATTTCCATCAGCAAATTTTTCTTCCATGACTCCATTGAAAATTCTCTTGGCAACTTCTACGGAGGTAATATCGATCCTGTCCAAGAAGGGTCTGAGAGCCTCCTCTGTCTGATCTTGGAGTGAAGATGCAATGTTTCGCAAGACGTGAGCAACTCTGGTTTGGGCTGGTCCGAGATGTGATTCCTGAAGCACATATTGGAGATAATCTTGAGCTAAATAATAAACGTAATAGAACTCAGCAGTTTCCATTTAGTACGAAGCTCAGAGAGCAGTGTGCTGCTCTTAATCAGGGTCAGTAGTGATCAGCCACAGGACATGCACACAGCTTTGTATCTTCTGGTTTTGATGGAATTTTTTGGTTTTACCACAAAGTTCCTGTTCAAATGCAATGACTTAATGTTCGTGTGGGCTGTGGATATGTCACAGCGGAAATGAAAGACGAATGTCTGCGCCGGGAGAAAACAAGTCTTGTTGAGTGATTTATTATTCTTATAGACAGTATGACTCTACTACTGAAAGCTGCCATCATCTACCACGTTCTTCAGCAGTAGAAGTTTGCATTTCCTAGGGTCTTTTGCTATGTAACGCTAGTAAAGATTTAGCTTAAAAAAATGTCTTGAAAAGTGCATGCTGTAGGAACATGCAGTCTGCTCTTGACCCCCAACGTCCCGCACCCCAAATCTCTTCATTGCCAGTGGTCAAAGCTGCAGCCTGCATTGCAGGATTGGGTCAGTTCTATGTCACAAATTTTGGAAGAATCTGGTAGGAGTTTGCAACATGGAGAAACGGATAAAGCTTTTCCATCAGTCAGGGAGCTTTATGTAGCGATTGGCAGAGCAAGCTGAGCAGCGCTAAAAGTATGGAAAGCAAAAGGGGAAAACCAGCTTTATAGCATGATCTCCTTCTCCAAACTTTCCCACCTCCCTCTGCGAGTGCTCTTCAAGGTCCTTCTTTGAAGATTTGAATGGATGCCTTCAAAGATTTCTTTCCCCCACAGGGAATTTGGTGTGAAAAACAATTTGAGTATAAAAGACAATGCTAATGCAGTCAGTGTGTCAGAACACAAGGTAGAAAATAAGGGGTGAAGCTGGCGATGTGTGATACCATCTGATTCTTTCTTGACAGATAACAAAATTAGCATGATACCTACAGTGGCAGCTCTTCAATTCTAAGTTTTGATCAAGCAGGTGTTTGGGGGGAAAAGAGGCAGAGGTGTCAAACCTGCTCCTTCTTGACAAACCCAGTTCTGATTTTGCTAAAGGGTGAGACTGTGGCGAGAGAGCTTCACCCCACTGCAAAGACTTCAGAGCAGCTGATCACACTGGAGCAAAGCCTATCTAGAGCTGTGATGCAAATGTGCTGTATTTATAGCTCTGGTTCGTCCCCCCCCAGATTGTGTATGCTCCTGCTCTGACATCAGTTTTGCAGAAAACCATTGATTAGAAAAGCATACTTTCCACTTCCTTCTCGGGGTTTTTCTTCTGTATGTAGTGAACCTGGCTCAGAGTGACACAGTAATTTTCCATGAGCAGCGAGGTTTGAAACCTCAAGCCATCACCAGTGTAGCACAGACATCAATGACTTTGGTTACAAGGAAAATATTTGCCTCGCTTTCTGTTGAAAGCAGAGCTGGCTGGTGCCATGTTCACTGTGTTCAGAACGGGTTTGGGAGGGAGGTAAGCTGGAAAAACTCACGTGTTGGATGCTACCCTATGGCAGCACTGGGTTGGGGTGTGAAGCTAGCTGTCCCCTTCACACACGCCGTCTTACCAACCAGAGCTCACTTTGAAGGTTCAGAGGTGTTCTCCATCTCTTACCTCCAGCTGCTGCTTTGGTAGGCTGGCTTTGCCTCTGTTGTGCTCAGCAATGTCAGCAAACTGCCAGCATTTTTATTTTTTTGTGGGGGGGATGCAAATAGAAAAAGAAAAAAAAAGGAAAAAAATAAAAATGTGACAGTTCTTAACTCTTCCAATTCAGCTAAACCTGGGCAGCAATGTCTGGGATGGGGTAGCACGGCTCTGCTCAGCTCCTCCTGTCAGCGCTTGCTGCAAACAGGGCTGAGAGAAGTACTCGAGGAAAAATCACAAGAACCCTTCTTCTTTATGGCACATTCTGTGAGGTTATAAATCACTCCTGACTCTCTCAATAATCGATTAATGAAAAGCTTTTTGTATTCGTTCTGAATATAAGTAATCCTTGACTGTGGGGACAGTGAACGATACTTGAGGAGACGGGTTTTGTTTTTTTCACCATCTGCAGCATCAGAACACAAGCAGAGGCTGATATTTCTTCATTAGTGGAGCATTTAGGATTCTGAAGAGAGTGATGAGATAAAGCTATGAATACGTCCCCACTATTGAAAGAAATCTATGTTAATACTTTGGCAATTTGGGTGCAAATGCTGCGCTTCCTACCTTCCCAAGCTCTACTGTTCAGCTCTGAGCGCTGTAAGAAGTCAGCTTTAGGTCTCCTACCTGCATCGTAGTGCTCTGATTCTCATTTTCTACACTAGGCAGTGCCTTCCTTTATCCTACCAGATTATATTCATGCTTTGTAGTTATAAGTGAATACCTTTAGCATAATGTATCTCTGCTCTTCCTCCTCCCTGTTCTATCTCCTCAGTGCTGCATACTGTGCACTCCTGCTGCTTCCTTCTTTTCCTCTTGCCTGTATGTACTTTCTCTTTTATACATGATAAATGTTGACAATACCATTGAAATAGAGACCTGCCTGACTTGGAAGCTCAAATGCAAACCCTCTCCTTGCTACCTGGCATAGCGAGGGGCTTCAAATACTTTAATTTAAATCCGTGCTCTGTGGATTTGACTCCACATCCTCACCTAACCTGAAAAGGCTTATTTTCCAGCACAGATGGGAAGTGAGTTGACAGATTCTCATAAAATTGACTGGTGAGAGATGATGGTATCTTATCTTGTTTCAAACAAAACTAAGCCAAAATGACACTAGCTCCTTGGAGCTATTTGTGTTGCATCTGCCTTGCCGGAGCTGTTCCAGTTCCAGGTGAATTTGGGAACTGTGAACTCTTCTAAGGCAGCCAGGCTTTTTCTGAAGGAACAGTCTGGGTTTTTGAGAAAGTTCTTACAGATTTTCTCTGTTTTTCTTCCCTTTCTGATGTCCGAATCTGGACTTTTTTGTGTGTGTGTGGCATTGAATTTCATTGCAAAAGAGCTGCTCAGCTTACTTCTAACTTTCCAGCTGTCCTGCACAGCCCTGATGTAAGACTCTGGGGGGTTTGGTCACTACTACTTGACTCCGTTTTCCTACAGGTTGGGATATGCAATCTGACTTTCCTTCGAGCTGCAGTGGTTGGCTCCCGCTGAGGTCCCGGCTCGGTTTGCTCAGTGGAGTGCTGCCACCTAGTCGCAGCCGCCTTGGCTGCAGGCTCAGCTCCTCGTCCCTCCTGGGTGCCAGCACCAAGTCAGTGCTCTGGGACTCTGTGCAGCAAAGAGCCACAGCACTGCGGCGCTTGGACTCCTAAGGATCCTAGGTCTCAAATTCTGTGACAACTGAAGCAAACACTCGGAGCCAGCTTACGTGCTGTGTATCTCAGGAGATGCTGACGAAGCACACAAGATGAGCTCCAGGAAGGAAAGGAGGGTGCAGATATATTTGCATCTGTTTGGCCAGCTGAGATATTCTAGCTCAGTTGGAGAGCTGGAACAGTCCCCAGCATACACCAACCAAGAAGCCTTCTGCTGAGCTGTAGGGCAGTGCAGAATAGCCCTTGAGTGCTGAGCAATACAGCACAAGCTCTCTCCCATTCCCCAAATACCACGCAGCAAGTTGGCTGTGTTATTCAGGGTCCAACCACTGCCCTGTCACTTCCTCTGGTAACTCAGCTCAGAACTTGGCTTCTTCTGGATCCAAGCCTCTCTCATCATCATGAGTCAAGGCAGCAGCCAAGCACATGCTCCACCATTCGTGTGCCACATGTCATCATCGCATGTGCATGGACCCATGTTTTGCTCAAAGTTCTCACAAGCCTTTCCAAATGTTTATCCGGGATTAAGATAATTTGAACAAGGAGTCATAGATTGTTGGCAGCAAGCCATGGAAAAGTAAGGCTACCTTACCTTCAAAAAAGTAAGGCTTACTTACCTTCAACCAGTCTTGGTTGAAGCTTAGCAGGACCTTGCAGATCCCAGTGGAACACTTCAGGCTGAATCCAGCTTCAATGCTGAAAATACTTGTTCCTAGAAGTGGAAAAAGAGAAAAAGGAAAAAAAAAAAAGGAAAAAAAAAGATCTGATTGTAAATATTCATGAAATAAGTCAAGGGCTCATAGCTCAACATGGTAACCAAAATTTTGTGTGTTCTCCACTGCCATAAGGCAAGAGTGCTCTTGACTTTTGGCTCATTCCATTACAGTGAGTCTAATGTCAACATGTGCAAGGTCCATTTGTATTTTGATCTGCAGTTTTGATTTTGATCTGTGTCTTTGGACGTAATGTTATCAGGAGAGACAGGCATTCAACATCAGCTGCATCAGTGCTTTAAAGATCTCTAAATTGTGGTGACATTTAAAATGTGGTGGCACACATCTGAGATAGCTGTGGCCTCAGCCGTCCAGGAGCATGCTTGCTTCCATGCTTCTCCCTCATTTAAATCAAGGCTGCATCTGCTCCCCATAATACCAGAAACCTTTGCACTGGCTGAAAGGTTAGTGGTTCATAGATTAAATACGTTGCCTTTAGAAGATAATGTATCTTTTAAATAAACCACTTTAGTCCCCTTTTCATCATATCTGTTCATTACTGTATAAAAGAGAGTTGTAGCAGCACAGGTATTTCTACCATAGATCACTCTTCAGGGGGGTTCATAACTCGCTGTTAGTTTGTTTTACATGCAGGGTCCACTCTGAGAATGCATTTATTTCTACTCCCCTTTCAAATTGTCTTGAATTATTTTAAATTATATTAAAAAAAATCAACAGTATGCAGGTATTTTTGTCTGTTATAATCAACCCAGATCTGCTTTGAATAGGAATTACGTTTAGGACATGAATGCGTAACCTGAATTTAGCAAGTTTCATATGCTCAAAATAAATATTTATGTTAAAACACATTTCTGAACCCTAATTCAGTCATTTTGCCACAGTTTTTTTTACCTCCTCAACTGTGTATTTGCATGAAATCATTGTGCTCAGAGCTTAGGCTTCATCACATTTCTGGATTCTTTTTTTAATTCCTTCACCTCACATAGCAGGAAGATTCAGACTACATTGCAGTTTGGTAAGACTTTCAGAGTCTAAGATTTGGTATTAAATTAATTCCATCCACTTACAGCCTAAGATATGGGGCTGTTTATTGTAGAATAAAATGTCCTGCATTAGCTCAGTGCCAGGAAGTACTCAGAAACCTGATGTCCCATCGTGTCAGTACATAGAGCCCTTGGTTCATCCAGGGAAAGTAGCACAGAAGCTGGAAGTGTGTTAGTAATGGTGCTGATACTGGTGTCTGCTCACACCCCCAAACGCTCTGTCTTTCAGAAAGATGAGCTCTTCTGCACACTTTCAGTTAATCTCAATGCAAAGTATTCGCTGTTTGTGCTGACTGTTCTGGACAGTAAAGCAATACCTGAGTGCCCCAGCTGGAAGCATGGATTGCCTCGTGCTGGCTGCTTGACCCCTGAAAGCCAAGAGGAGTCTGCTGCCTCAGCTGATGAGTGTGGGGAGAAGTGCTGAACCTACTCAAAGCACCAGGCTGGCTTCCCAAAGAAACAGACGCAGGACTGTGGCCATCCTTCACTGCAACCACATTTAATCAGTGAGGCATTTCAATGGCTATCAGTAGCACGAGCAACTAAACTCTGCACCAGCAGTTCAGCATACGTCATTCGGAGTTTTCACAATAAAACCCCAGAACACCCATTTGTCCTTAGCAGACTTGCCTTTGTGTCAATGTGGGACCAGATTCTTGGCATGCCTGGGAATTACGCATCATAATGACTTAATCAAGGGCTTTCATAGTTTATTCTAGAGCAGAGAAACCTTTTAAAACCCAAACACAGATGGAAGCTTGGACCCAGCAGCGAGTGCCTTGCTCATGAAATCAGAGGAGCTCTGCACAGACTGACCCCCTTGTGCCTCAGCAAAGCTACTGATTTCAGTAACTTCATCTGTGCAGAGACGTGAATCTACCCACAGGAAGCTAAATGAAACCTAAAGGTACTGATTTTCAAGGGAAAGGAACTTTATTTAAAAGATCTCTTCCTTTTCTTTTTAATTATTCCTGATTTTGAAATACGACATCACAGCAGACTAATGATACGGAGGAGCAACAGTAAATAAAACAGTTTCACATGGTTTACTGCAGCAAGGCCAGAGAGATTGGTACTGACTCAGTTAGACAAGGTTGTTAATTGCTCTCTGTGCTGGATAACTGTTAATCTCTCAATGAGCAATGCGTATCCAGTGGCCAGTGCTCAAGCAATGGTAGAAGCATCCTTGCTTATCCTTTGCCCTTAATCTCCTTCTGGAGCCTTGACAATAAACAGCCAGTCCCGATCTATTTTGCAACTTCGAGCTCAGATCCAAAAAGCCCCCATCAGAAGTAATTAGTTTGCTTTACATTCATCCTTTATACTCTTGAGCTAATAAACGTCTCCCACAACTCAAAGGGGAGTTCATTTTTCTGGCTGCCTATGAGGGACTGAGAAACTGTTGTCTCTGGTCAGCACAGCTCAGTTGTTAGCTGAATGCCCTGGCAGGGACCAGTGATCTCCACAAAAGGTAGCAAGCCAAAGAGCATACAGCCTTTATACTCTGTAAAAAAGCTGGTGTTTGTGTGGTCCAGCAGAGCCCTTCAGCTCTTCGAGTTTCAGTTTCCTCATCAGTGAGATGGGCTTCTCCAAAAGATTTGTTGATTCAGCAAATATTTTCAGCTTATGCCACAGCTTTGACCTTGAAAAAGCCACTAGCCTCTCTGTGAGTCACTTCCCCACTTCTAACACAGAGGAAATTGGAGAATTGCAGTCAGGTGGCTGCCTTTTGCCTGTATTTAGCAGCCTTTCCAGGAAGGTGGGTTGGGGTTTGTTGGCCTTGAGTTTGTAGGCACATATCCAGCAGAGCTGGAGCAGGTAAGAGCTGACTCAGAGGTGTATCATTCTAGCTCTTTGCTAGCTGTGTGTGAATCAGGGCCCCAATGTTTTTCTTCTGTTCTTTGTCTGAAGTCAGTGCTGTTTAGTTGCCTCTCACTGAGACCTTGATCTCTGCTAAGCTCATGCTATTTTTAATAGCATAGCCTAATGTTGCATGCTATAGGGTGAGGTGTTGGTTTGGGTTTCTATGTAGCTGTTTGTTTATTGGATCCTGTTTTTCTCCTATGTGGCTCTGCACATAGCAGATGAATCTTCCCTAAAGGTGCCAGAGCTGCAGAACTCATAATTCTCCAGACATGTTTTGGAGAAGTTACCAAAGTCTGAGCACTGCTTATGCAATCTGAAGGATGGTTTGTTCCAGTCTATCTCTTCCAATTACTTCTCTTTCATAGTAAGTTTTGCTAGCTGTAAGATTATTCTGTTAAACTGTTACTGGTTTCTGAGTCAATTCATTTTCCTCTGTGTTTATCTTCGATCTGAGGTCCTTACTCCTGAAAATGCTCTTCCTTTTTAACTGTTGTATAGAAGCTACTCTAATATAACTTGGAAATTGGTATAGAACAACTTCTTTTTCAGTCTGTCCTCTGTTATTTGCTAATCACTTCTTCCAGAGAGTCAGTTTGAGTGGGTTCCTATTCAGCCATGGGAAGGTTCTTTACAGTGCTTAGTATACTAAATTAACTTGTGTGGTTCTCCAAAGTAGTTTAAAACGGTAGATTTCATAAAAGGGTAAAATCTCATTTTTAAGTGAAGAAATAGTTCTGTCAGTATGTAATGTTTTGCAGATGGAAAATTGGAAGTAATTGCAATAGCAATAAACCACATTTATAGTTAATTAACCTGTAATCTAATAGAAGCTAATCTCTCTTAGATGGTAAAAGCACAACATGCTTGCATGATGTAGCCCAGTTTTCTGTTATTGGCATCCAGCTGGATGCTCAGCAGAGAAAATACTGGGTTTTAATGTATTGCCTTTCCAAGCAAGGCTATCTGCGTTAACTGTGGCCTCTGGTGAAATCAGTAGGAGTTCTAGGTACACTGGAGGTCTCTAGCTATTTTATCTCCTTGAGACACTGATGTTTTCATCCTAAAACATCCACTCAAATGTTTTTCTTCCGTTCTGCAGATTCAAGGCCTGGCCTTGGAGCCTCTTGTACGCATGTTTTACTGTCAGTACGTCCTCCTGAGAGGAGGGAGGCAGGACCTCTAAAGGTGCCCTCTCCACCCTAAAAACCTGTGAATACTTCCATCATCTTCTGAGGAAACAGCAGGACGACAAAGTCTGAAATAGGGCTTAGGTTCAGCAGTCCTCTTCCCTGACTTTTGGTAATGCTAACGAGATAGGAGTGCTGAGGCAAATGTTTACAACCCCAATAATACACTGCAAGTGGTGTTCTGCTGTGACAAGTGACTCAGTAAAAATGTCACTTCCAAGCTGCAGAATTATTGGCTCTCAGTGAGGCCAGACCAAATGCGCTCAGTTTACAAGCAAAAATACAAGATTTATTTATTAGCCACCAGCCATAAAAAGTGGTTGTACTCCCACTCTGCTGCCCTATACCATGTGTTGTCATCTCCCTCAAGTAGTGCTGCAGTTATGGCTTGGTCATGTTTTGCTTCTGCTTTGCATTTACATCAACCATGTTGCAACTGGGCGTGAATAAAGTCCAGATAGATTCCTTCTGATAAGTATTTATTTTTAAAAGTGTGTACTTGAAACAGACTGTCTAGTCTGCCCTATTTGCTAATACAAACCACAGAATTTCAATTAGTGCCTCCTTATGTATAGCTCATAATTTCCAGCTAAGACAGCTCTGCTAGCTAGATGAATCCCCCACAGCTTTACAATTTCATTCCTTTTAATGGTTTTGCAGAGCTCTAACAATGCAGAATTGGGGCTCTGATTCATGCATTCTGATGCCTTGCAAGAACTGCTGTGGTTCCTATTCTCTCCTTCCTCTCCCTTCTTCCATCCTGTCCCTGCTGTGGAGACAGCTCAACTTCTTGTGAAGCAGAATCTGAGCTGCTCCAGCTTGACAGATCAAGGTGGACAACATCAGTTTAAACTCTCCTTGGGTATAGGTGATACTTGCATGTGATTTTTTGGAGCTGTCTGAATGGTGGTGCAGTGGGATTCGAGGCAGGAATGTTGTAATCCGTCTTCTCACCCTGAGATACCTGTTTAGTACTCATTGAAAGCTTGTCCTCTGCTGCTGATGCCTGGGTATGTTTTGCAGCAGGTTGAGTTGTTAAACAACCAAAATGATAAACAAGAAGTTCACTGTTAAAGCTGAGCACCTGCAGTGGTGTTGTCTGTCTATGTCCCTGTACTGTGTGTGTGCTAGGATGTGGTGCCAAGGTGTCTGTAATAGTTTACACAGACTAATGCTGAGGTCTCTCCCATCCCCACCCCTTAATGAAGTTTGGGATTTTGGTGCCTTCTCATGTATTTAAACTAGGAAGGATGAGGTGTCAGTGCAGACTGACTTGTTATCGTGGGTGAATTATTGCATCAGTCACTGCTGACTCTTAAGGAATTTGTACAAATTTATTTTGAGGAGAGCAGTTGGGTTACCAGCTTACAAAGGGCTGATCAATACCAATCAGCTTCAGTTATTATGTTGCTTTTAATTTGGCACATTCACTTTCTGTTATACAGCATCGCAGGGTTTCTTCTGGTTAGAGGAACCTGAAGAAAGGGAGTATTGACTCTTGACTGATTAAAATCTGTAAAGCTTTACCTTCGCTTTGTCTACAGCATCTCTGTGTAGACAAAACAAACAACTGAGAAGATTATTAAGGCAATACTGTGCAGGGAGATCTTAGTGCAGAGGTTTAGCTGTGCATGTCTGGCCACATTAATGGGAATCCCACTGCTAAAATCCCTGTACACCCTGCTAAATAATTTGCCTAATGATTTTGGTTAAGCACGGATAACGAGCACCATCTGAAATAGTATTTGACACAATGGGAACCAGAGAGAAGATTCAGTGATGTGGATGCCTTGTTCCCAGGGCTGTGAGCAAGGGAGGAGACTGGTGTGAAGCTAGAGATGTATCTATCACAGAGAGCATTCACATCCCAGGACTTGATTAAAAGGATGATCTGGTCAGTGATCTTCCCTTGTACTACTGTTCCACTCATACAGGGCTGGGTTATATAGGTGACATGATGTGGTCTGTCTGTCAAGAACTGTCTGCTTGTAACTAAATAGAGAAACATAGTGAATGCAGAAAATGACAAAATAGAGGAATTTCTCACCTTCCCTGTGTTTTACTCTGATCTTCCCATCTTTCAACTGTGTGTCACAGCCATTTCTGAAGCAGAAGATAGAGATGAATCATCAGTGCATTCCCACAGCCTGCTCTAAGTCCAGTAGATAGCTATAGATCCTCCTACCGCATTTAGGAAGGATTCATTGTGCGTTAAGTAGTCTGGTATATCTGCATTACAACTCAGACATCA
Source organism: Pavo muticus (assembly GCA_016647715.1). Taxonomy (NCBI): domain Eukaryota; kingdom Metazoa; phylum Chordata; class Aves; order Galliformes; family Phasianidae; genus Pavo; species Pavo muticus. The sequence continues at coordinate 2,353,220 of JACDJE010000002.1, read as the reverse complement.
CAAAGTGCCTACGCCTCTCTGGCTGAAGGCTGCCTGTCATGCACCTTCCCACACGTTGTAGCTTGTGTGGACTGCAGTGAGTAAAGCTGTTATGCCGATGTTCTCCTAAGCCAAAGGGAGCTGGGCTTCACAACTCACCAGTCTGCTTAGGAAACTTTTCTACGGGAAGTTCTGTGCTGTTAGGAGTGAAGTTTTCACTCCCCGAGTCACAATCCTGTCCCTGAGTTCAGCTGGGAACGGTGTGCCGGCTGTGATGGTGGGGAACCTGATGCTGGTGGAACAGCCATCGCTCTCGAGTGATGAAACTTGGCCCACAAACACTGTGGGGCATACTTTTACAAAGAGCAGTGTATCAGCTCGCATGTCTTCATCAAACTCCAAATCAAGCAATTAGCTTGCGATATCGTTTATTGCTTCATTACCTTCTGCACTCATGTAACACTGCAGGATGGTCACCTTTCCTCCAGCTTAGCAGCAGTTACCTTTTAGCAAAGAGCCTCCACAGCACCATGGTTCTCTTCAGGATGAATGATGTAATATAAACCTGGAGGATTATTTAAAAACCCATTGTGAACATTTCTGGCGTATTAGCCATAGTAATGGTCTGAGTGTTTTATTTGGCAGTAACCCAGTTCCTTTGTCAAGATACAGTACCTGGTGCATGTCCTCATAGGCTCATAAAATAGCAGGATGGTAAAATTATCAGGAGAAACAATGATGTGTTTTTATGTTGCTGTAAGTTATGGATATGTAATAAAAGGGGATGTGAAGTTCTTGAGCTGGTGAGCATAAAGGTGAGGGTTTTATTGCAGCTGTAAGTTCTGAAGCATTTAATACACAGTGATGTTTAGCTGCCCAGCCTGATCTTTTTGTGTACTGAAGTAATGACATTAAGTGTAAATCAGGTAATTTAGGAGTTGGGAAATCTAGCAAGGCAATGTTTTCTTTGAGATCACTGAGGAAAGGAAAACAATGTAAATAGTTACCAATCAGAAATGAAAGCCTAAGGGCCTTCATAAGAGCACTAATGAAACACTGGCCTGATTTCATTCTGCATGTAGTTTATTTGAAATCTGAGGAGGTATCAGCTGTTCTCCTCCTTGAATTTGTGTTTGAACAACATAGGCACAATCCAACAATTGTAACAAATCTTAGTTTCTGTGAAACTTACTTTCTAGGGTCTGTCAACTGATCTGCAACCATTCGGTTGCAGAATGTCTTGAACTTGAGGGCAAGGACTTTCAGGACCATCTCTGGAAAGATACTGTGACTCCTCACCTTATCTACTGCTGCTTCAGGCTTGGAAGAGGTGCTCCGTGGTTCTCAGTCACCTCACCCCAGCTATGCTGGACGAGGAGTCAGTGGGCTCTCAAACTGACCAAATCTGAGCTCCAAACCTGTTTCTGTTCACTTGCTACCAATAGTAACCGATCCCTTTATCCACGTGTGGCTCAGCTAATTAAGAAATGCATTAGGCATAGACCTAATTAGGGAAGCCTCAGAGCATCTCTGTGCTGAAGATTCATCGTATCTTCTTGTTCCTGCAGCAGTCCTCATTCACGTTCTATGATCTTTGGAGTTTCTTACTTCATAAATAGTGTCACCAGGGAAGAAAGTGTTATTCAACATGAGTAAATGTGACAGCATCTGTGTCTATAGTTAAGTCAAACCCACTCTGAAGTGAGAAGTGAAGAAGCCTAACCTTGCTCTGTGAGTCACAGGCAGAATCAGGACAAAAACAAGAATCTCTTGTTACCAGCTCTGCAATATGAACTCTCTGTTGTCCCAGCCTTTCATTAACACATCGATAGCATTTAGAGATTTCGTCTGTTTTTCTCAGGATAAACTTTCACCTATTTTTGCGTTAGGCAGGAATTCCTCGCCTCTCCTTGCTCTTCATTAGCTTTCTCTGCTCCCATAAACACCAAGAGTGCTGGGCTCCAGCTGCCTGGCGTGGGCATGAAACTGCAAACGTTGGCAAATGCCAAATGTTTGTTGCCTACCAGGCTGCCCTGAGCCTCTCACCTGGGTGGGCATCCCCGTGCAGCTCTTCCAGTTGTTTTCATTTTTTGTGGGATGCTGCAACCCAAGATGAGCGTGTTAGAATGCTGTGAGTCAGGCCTCCTAGAAAAGTCATGCATGACTTAAAATCACAAGGATGATCAAAAACAATAAAATGCATGTTTTCTATTTTCCTTTGGGCTTTCTGAAGTTAGGCACACCCACGAAGGCTGGAAGCTCAGGGCACCTATTTTTCGTGAGCTACGCGCAATGCCTTTTCTCTTCCTTCTTCCTTTTCTTCTTTTTTTACTGAAATGTTTACAGTAAAATGACCAGAACGGCCAACAGTGGTTCTGTTGCTGAAAGCACTCAGTGAAATCAAATGAGTGATTTACCTTTTCCATCTGAAACATGTGATTTGATTTTCACAACAACAAAATAACTCCATGTTTGGGTATATAGAACTACTTTAGGAAAACATAGATAGCTTTTGCTAAGATTTTATTTTTAGTTTATGTCAGTGGGTTGGTGTTGGACTAAAGTCACAATAGGGCAGATTGTCCCCCTGAGACTGTGCCTTCAGCTGACTGTGCCATGGGTTTGGCTTTGGCTTGGCACGTTCATCTCTTTTCGCCTTCACTTGGCTTGGTGCAGTTAGGTTGATCACACTTTAAGAATCATAGAATGGCTTGGGTTGGAAGGGACCTTTAAGATCATCTATTTCCAACCCCTCTGCTGTAGGCAGGGACACCTCCCACTAGACCAGGTTCTTAATGTTCTTCTTCCAAGCTTTCTCTAATTTTTCTTCTTCCCTTAATGAATTCTGAGCCTTATAGCAAGATGCTAGAAAGGCTGAGCTTGGCATACCTCACCATTCATACTAATCAACTGGCTGGTAGCCATGCTCTTGGATAAAGGAGATGCTGCAAAACGAGTGTGCAGCTCAGCCAGGTGGGTGAAAGGCTCCATCCAAGTCTCCAAGAATAAGTAATTCATTCCCTTGGGAACTTGTTGCTGTCCCAAACATCACCACTCTGAGCTTCCTGTGCTAGATGCAGTTCCTAGAGTTTAGAGCTCTTCTGATCCAAAAACGCGATGGTATCTGCCAAGACATGCAGTCCTTCCCTTGAAGAGAAAAGAAAAAAGGATGAGAAAACAAACTACATATGATGGATGTTAGTCATGTTGCTTATAGCGCTCTTGGCACACTCTCCACCTGGGACTCCTCTACTTACATCCAGGGTTTAGGATGAGTCAGACATCCTGTGTATGTGTGTGTGTATGTATGTACGAGCCAAGCATACACAGAACACAGTGGGGACTTCTTGATGTCCCAGCCTGCTATTGCTTCCCTCTGTGCTGCAAGATGTCTGTAAATCCTAGGCAAGGAGTTCTTTTTCTCTGACACAAGGTTGGTGGATGGAAAAACAGTGTGTGCCTACAGGGAACCTCATGTATGGAAACATCACTTCATTTGTGAAGGGTGCCAAAATGCAGTTTTACTGCAGGCCGTGTGGCTTGGTGGTGATTTTCTGAAGTCTGTGTTCTGGAGTTGTTATCACCCAAGAATTTCAACCAAACAAAGTTTCCAGCCTCCATGTTTATAAAATAAAGTTGATATCATATGATTTCCCAGCATGTCAAAAAGCGTAGACAAATAAGAACATATTGGACCTGTATTTTGGAAACCAATTACATGGCTTTGAAAATTTTGTGTTGGCAACTGCATAATTTTCCCTTAACGGCCATGTCTATGCTTGTGCAGTTTGGCTTGCAACACCTTTTGTAACAATGAAATCCATGTCTTTTTGTATATATTAAACTTTGTTTTATTTTTCTTTCTAGGTCTTGAGTCACTAACAGGAGAGAGGTTTTTATATGCAAGGCAATTCAGGCATGGTAAGACCAAAAGATGGAATATATTTCCCTGGGAAGTAAAGTTTTGAGGCCTTTCCACACATTTAAAAGGAATGGAAGCTGAAACTCTGCCTGCTCTGGTTTCTTGCTTCTAGCAAAGTAATTCTCTTCCTTTCTTGAAAGCAGGAAGGTTGTTAGATACAAGGATTCAAAATAGGAAGACAGAAAAGCCTCTGAGCTCAAGTAACGTGTTGATGGGGAAATGTTTGCTTGCCTTTAGCTGTAGTGCCTTGCTTCCTTGAGGCTGTTTTACTGCAGGCAAAACACAACAACGTCGCATTGAATAAAATATTAAATATGCTGGGGTTTTTATAAGGACATTTTTATAGTACTACCAGGTGCAGTGGCATCCTTCTAATTACCCTGACATGACAAAGAGTGCTGCAAAGCTGAAGTGTTGATTCTCTGGTGTACACAAGGCCATAAAAGTAGCAGCCAGGGAAGGGATCAACTGCAGCTGGAAGGTTCATGTCCGTGCACAGAACTGGTCAGTGTTATTTGTTCAGATCTGTCCTTAGTCATCACCCTGCCAGTGGGATGAAATCATTCTAACGCATATAAAACCCATCCATAAAAAGACATCACTCTATTTAGCCAGCAAAGGAATTCAAAGCACTGATGTCTTCCTAAATTCCGTCACTCTCCAGTGCTTCCCATTGGGCCTTATTTTATTTAACATGCATGATGCAGTAAGGAGTAATGTGCCCAGTTAATGCTCCCTGTTTTTGTAGCTCTGTATTAGACTCTTCACATCAAACCCCCATCCTTCCACAACCCCTGTGTGTCTGATAACTGCTCTGCTTTGCTAAATGAGTAAAGCCCACGTGCAGTTACTCCTTGTTGTCAAGTCTTTGACAGGACCTGACCCCTTAGAAATTTTACTCAAATATTTCCCCTGACATTAGCAGGATCCCTTTTCTCAGGAGCAGAATCAATCCTGACCCCACTGAAATACTTCTTGCATGTGTTGCCAATGTAAACTATTGATTTTCCCACAGAATATTAAGAGTGTAAATGCTTGCCCTTGTACTATACCTGCTCCAAGTGTGCTAGGAAAGGTTCACTATGTGCTGTAGTGAGGTTATGCCTCTTTTGTCCCATGAGATCTATTAATCATATGTTGTACAGGAAGAGGTATCTTTTGCTAGATGTGGACCAATACACAGGTCTTCGAGGTTTATGACTTTCTCTGTTTTGCTTATTGCTTTGCTCTGATTTCTCTGATTTACCTCTGACTTAATATTGATTCTGAACTACACTGGAACGTTTTGTTATCAGATAGCTTTCTGTTTTATGGCTGGTAATTCTCCCAGTTCCTTTCTTCCAAGAGCAAGGGCTCCAGCCCATCAGCTCCAGCACGTTTCATAGTGGTGCTTTCAATGATCAGTGCTTCCCCCAGTATTTTTTTGCCGGACGTTACTGACACCAGCATAAAAGTAGCACAAAAGGCTGTGTGTCTCATACTGCAGTACATAGCCCAGCATCTCAGCCCCAGCACATCTCTGCTAGCACTGTAAATGGGCCCATCTTGATTCTGAGCTGGGTGACCGTCCCTTCCTCCCAGCTGCTTACTGGTAGTATTCTGGTTTCATAACCCAGGGCTTGGCACAGACTGGGGACTCCAGATATTTATGGGGTTATTCTGACTGGTTTTACAGTCCACGCTGCTCAGCGTGGCTAAGCTGGTAGCAGTGCCTGAGCTTCATTTAAAGGTAGCTTGAGTGCTTCTGTGTTGTTTTACAGCCACATCAATGGCTGTCGGGTAGATATAACTTAATGCTTGTTGTATTCAGCTGTATAATTAGGTATGTCAGCAAATTAACAGCAGTATGTTAGGCATAATCCATAGCGAGTGCTAGTGAACCTGATGTGGTGTGTGTAAATTTTATTTTGTACTAGTAAGGACAAGAATACAAGTAAGGTTAATACTGTCAAGCAGATTCCTGAGAGCACTACGTAAGAGAGCAAAGCACAATGTAAAGTAGGTTTTATAAAGCAATATTTCTGACAAATATGATTTACTTGCATGTTCCAATGTCCTCATGACTGAGATCTGTGCTGCGGTGCCTTGCCCTCTTTCTGCAGCATTTGTTTATTGGGGTAACTCTGATAATTAGCAGTTTCCCAAAGGAAGGAAAAATTTGCAAGCCTGTAAAATGTCAGAATATTGTCAATTGGCCATTACTGCGAAAATAAGACTGAAGGACTGAGGAGGAGCACGACACAAATATATCACAAACTTCAGAGATGGTTAAAAAAGGGGATAAAATCCCCCTCCCCCATTTTTAAAGAGAAAGCTACTAAATGCATACAAGCAAACAGAAAAGTTATGTCTATGAATGATCAGCACAAGAAGCACTGTGTCACAAAATTCTGTGCATACAAAGCTCATGCCAACACGCAGGGATGCATTTTGTCAGTGTGCACACAGTGTGACGTATATTTTGACCAACATGTCCACAGGAGGCAAAGGGAAAAACGTAAACGGGGCAGCAGTGATGCCACAGGAGAGGCTGGGAGAATGTGTGCTTCTAATGGTCTGATTTTTCCTCTTTATTTTATGAGGGGAAAAAGCAGAAAAGGCTGAAAGGATGCGATGGAGTGCTCTGATGTCATAATCTTCCGGATTATCGGTAGGTCATAATCCCACCACCCAGCAGTAAACACTTAGCAGGGCAGCAGGAGAGGGGGAAGTGAGCAGCAGAGAGGGAGAAAGATGGAGAGAGAAAGAATCGTGGGGAAGAAAGCAGGAATCACAGATGGCTGAAGCTTCCCATTGACTGCTGCACATTAAGAAGCATTAGCTGAGCCTCCGTAGGTAGTGTGAGTGTTCTTGGGAGCGTGATGTTAAGACAAAGCCTCTCTTCACCTTTTGACTCATCCATGATCCAAATCCCCGACCTTCTGTTCTGGAAGGCACTTTCTGTGTAACGCTGGTAAGTTGCTGGTATGTGTTTTAATTCGTTCTGTACAGTGCACAAGATGTTAAAAGGTAATAAAGGGAATCGGGCACCAGAATTTCTTCACATCAAAGTAAATTAAACATTACATGAGCTGAACCAGATCTAGTTTTACAGAATGTAGCAGGGATAGGATAGGAATGAGGTGGAAAGGTCTCTAGCATTCTCTGACTCTATAGCTGTTTCCTCACATGGGCTACAGCTGCAATATTTCAAGTCCACAGGCTTCTTTCCCTAGGTAGGACACCAGCACAGCAGCCATCCCCTTCACATTTGGTGTCCCCTGCCAAAGTCTGAGGCAGCTCCAAGCTGATTGTGACAAAATACCTGGCTGCTACAGGACAAACTGCCTGTTCTAGGTGTATTAAGGGTTTCTGCTCCAGATTTTCTCAGGGAAAATACGAATGTCAGATGCATTCGAAACATCTGTGAAGCTATGGAAATGTCCTGTTTTATTACTTTCTCCAATAAAACATTTTGTTGTTCTTAAATCCAGCAAAATCTGATGACATTTTGACAGGAAAGATTAATTATTGCACTATGAAGCACTGATCAGCTCTGCTTTGCTGTAAAACTTTTTATTGGTTGCGAATTTCAAGTCATTCCAGCTATCCGAGGCTGCTTTAGAATAAGACTTGAGGCATTACAATTTTACGGGAAGCAAATAACAGCTCGGAGATTTTTGCAAAACAAACTGCTTCGTTCTGAGCAATCAAAGGGCCGGTTTAGTTTCTCTAATGAGGTATTTCCATCAAGAAGCTGGAGAACACTGACACCAGATATTCCCTCTGTTGTTGCGGCAGATTTCTCTGGCACTGACAAATAGCCTGTCTGAAACAGCAAGGTCAGATGGACAGGAACAGAACAAACAAGAGCGTCAGACCTGCCGTAGGCTGGTGCTCTTGGCATTCCTGAGCAGGCAGGTAGATGGATGGACAGACGTTTTTGTCATTTGTTCCATTTCTATCTAGATCCTTGACAGCCATGTCGAATGTGCTGTTTGCTTTCCAGATGTCCTGCTGTGGCCAAGCACCAAGGCTATTTGCACAGAGCAGGCCAGCCTCTTCTTTGTCTCTAAATCCAGAAGTCCAGTGACACCTGATTAGCTAAGAGCTCTGCTACATGTAGCGAAGGCAAACAAAAATTGCAAAAGCAAAAACTGGCCCAGCGCAGCCCCAGGGATGCACTCATTTCTGCCGGCTCTTAATGCTCTGAAGGGATCACCAGCTTTGCTCCACTTGAATTGTGAGGACCAGAACTGAGCCAGGCAGGCAGCTTTCTTGTGTGCGTGGAGGCTTTTGATTTTTGGTGGCTGAAGGAATATTGCTGCCCTGCTAGAGCAGCTCTTTACACTCACAGCTTAGTGCTGGGCAGCTGCTTGCTAGCCCATGGGCATCCTGTCCAGTCACCTGTTTGTGCAAGAGTTTAGCAAGCATGGCATATGGATTATTTAGCATTACAGAACTTAGGACTCCAGATTTGAAGTTTAAATAGTGATTAATAATAAAATGCTGTTAGAACAGCAGGGTGAAAGTCAAGCCTATGCAGAGGCCCTTGGGTTGAGAGACTGCTGATGAGGGGAGGACTGAGGAGCACAGAGGCTCTCAGTGAAGCTGGTGTTTGTTGTGCTAAGGACTAGACAAGTCCCTCCCTCAAAGACTGCACTATGCACAGACAAAGCAAATGTAGGAGGAGAAAAAGCACGGAGGTACCAAATAATTTCTTTGTGTAAAAATCACTCGTCAGCCGAGAATGGCCCACTGTTCTCTTGAATACCAGGACACACTCAGTGATCTATTTAACGTGGATATTAAAAGCTTAACTAGGGAGTTGCTACGTCTTTAAAAGGCCCCAGCCTGGATTTCCAAACAAGACTATCTAGAAGGAGGCTCCCAGATTTGTAATGGTGTGGCAAAACAATCTGTCTCGTGTTGGCAAATGCTGAGCAGACAGGGCTCCTTGCAGGATCTCCATCCTACCCCGTGTCCCGTTCAAGTAAGACGCTCAGCAGTCAGTTTGCTGCAAGGTCCCCTCCGCAGCTCCAAGTGCCAGTAGGCAGCTGGCTCTGAGGTGGTGCTATGATGGCAGACGTGCTGCTCTGGCTGCCTGGCAGTCAGACAGGCTTTGTTGGGCATCCCACCTACCTGCTTACACAGGTCTGATCCATTCATGCTCAGTCTCTACTTTTGTTTCCTCCTGTAGTTCTTTGTGACCATTCAGCTTTCCCCACAGCGTGTTTTCTGCTCCCGCCCCTTGAGAGGCACAAAAACGTGAAGAATTTTCAGGGAGGGAATCTGATTGGGAAACCAGTGCACAGAGAATAAAAGCACAGCATTTGACTTTTTTTACATTATTAGATTGATTTTCTTCTGACCACTGAATCACAAGTTGGATGAATAAGACTCCAGAAAGCCATACAGAAATGCCAAGGAATGGGATTTTCATTTCTGCATTTTTCTGGTGAGAAATAATCTCTGGGTTGTTTTGGAAAATGCACACTGAAAGATGGAACTCCTCATGGTTATCAGTGTTGGTTCTATTTCTTTAATTTCTATATGTGCACCTTTCTTGCAAACTATGTAACATCAGCACGGTAAACACCCTTTATGTAATATAAAAGTGAAGTGCAGCATAAAGCATGCTGTTAGTTCTTGATGATAACATCATATAAACAGAAGCATGAGGGAATCTGAAAATCTTGGGCTTATTTTGGCTCTTGGCTAAACTCCTGCAGCCCCCTTGAAGTCAACGGCATTCTGGGCTTGCAAATACAAGCAGAATTTGGACTCTAATTCTACAAATCTCTGAATGTGTGCATTCAAAGAGAGAGCTGGCATTGCTGCTGATTAAAGAGCACTGCCAAAGGACCACTGGGCCAAATTTCCAGTAGGTTTGGATAACAAACTCCAACTCATCCTATTAGTGTACTGAGTGGAACTGAGGTCAGGGTGACCGTGGAAAGATATCCATCGAGATTCAGAATGAAATCAAATCTCATTTGAGACGCAGCTGCTCAAGAAAGTTTTGGGGTTATTTATTTTGGATTTGTATAGTCTATCTCTCAGGAAGCAGAGGCTGATTCCACTCTCATTAATGCCATGGTGAAATTCTCTGCAGTCTCAGGGGCCGCATGCTGGGCCCCAAACAACTAGGTTATAAGAACTGAAATGATGTTAACGCTGAACACCTGATCCAAAGCCCACTGAACTGAAGAAGAGACTTTCTGTGTAGCGTCTCTGAAGATACGTCTACCTCAAAATGAATACATTACTAAGATTCCTCAAGTACTTTCCAAAGTTTTAGCAAAAGAAGAAATAACTAGCTGCTATAGCAGGATACGTAACAGGAACCAAAGGAAAAGGTCCTATATGCTGGTGGATAGATTAGATGTAATAGGAAGAAGGGAATAAAAATTAGAAGAAACTTATTTCAGAATTTTTTGCAAACATTTTCTAGAGAGGCAGATGGCCCTTAGGAATATGGAAATAAATTGTGCCAAGGCATCAAGGTGACAGGAACCTTAGAACGCAACCAATATCTAAATAATGCAGGCCAAGGAGATTAAACACTGTTTCAGCTGTGACGCTGTAAATGAGGTAGTAATGTTCATGGGTTGTTCCATCTTGCCATACATCATCAAATCATCAGCAGACCTGAGAAACCTTTCACCCCCCTCTTTGGTGTTTCAGCTTGCACTAGAAAGCCCCCCTTGAAAGTGTGGAGCTTCTTTTTGACTACTCTTTCACAGCAAAATCATGTCTAGTAGAATTAGGTTGTTGGGATGTTCATCTCCATGCATTGCCTATCAAGCTCTACTTCCTTTTAGTGACCCTATTGTCCTGCTGAACACTTGTGTGTTCTTAAAAATCAAAGCTATTGCTACCATCAACTTAAGGTGAATGAATAGCCTTTAACCTCTTTTTTGTTCTCTATAGAAAACGGTCTTTTGTTTTCATCTACTGGCCATGTTTAACCTTCCATCCTCTTTAGCTGATTTCTGATCCCTTCCAAGTCCGGGAGGTCCTTCTCTGCTTTACTCATTTCTCTGATCAGACACTTCCCTCTTTCCAAGCACCGCTTACTTTTTTGGCCTATCAGTCTTGAGGTCTTCATATGAGAAAATTGAACTCCATTTCTTTACTATATCTTCTACTCGCAGTTGCTCAAGATGTACATTCACTTTTTAACCTGCATCCATTACTCCATCCCAGTTATCTCAGCCACTTTTTCATTGCTTTTCTCTCTCAGAAACAGTTTGACTACAGGCCCTTCTGCAGACGAGATGTGACTCTATGTTCTCTATTTTCCACCTGTTTGCCTCTTCTGAGTTGTGGCTTCTGACCACACCAAACACACCAATTTTGAGTGTTTCAAGAAATCCACTTACTCCAGCATTACTGTGACTAAGCCTTCTCATTCTGGCACATCAGAAAATCAACGAGCTTCATCCACAATGAAGCAAGATCACATCTGAACATTCTGCTGCCCCCTTGACGTTTGAGGCCATAACTTAACATTTGTTCCACCATGTGTTGCTGGTCAATAACTCCCGGCAGGAGGTATCCATCTCGTTTACTGTCTGCATTTCCCTTTTTATTCCCTGCCAGCTGTTGTGTTGGTTGCTCACAACTGCAGAAGAATCAGCTGGCCTTTCCCTAAACAGGCAGTGTGTGTTCTGTCCTTCTAGTAAGCCTCTATATCTCTAACAGCGAGACAAAATCTGGCACAAATAAAGCAGTTTGAGATGAACCCAAGGGGTTTTATGTTTTCTTTATAAAAAACTATATAAAAGAGGCGACCACGGAGAGGCTTGGAGGAATGTGATCATCACTCCCCACAGCTCCTCGTGATTACTGCCAAGGCCATGAAAGCACTCCAAATAATGCTGTGGGGAATGCTGCGATACCCACATGCAATGCAGGTCATCTTCTGCTCATGCAACCTGGCACTTGGAAGATGTATTGCATCAGCAAAGACAGCCAAGTGTGAATAATCTCTACCAAAATAGCTATAAAACTATGTTAGCATTTCCACGCCAGTTGCAGAAGCATTTTCTGGTGTTGATCCAAGCTCAGATATTAAAAAAACAATAATAATTAAGGGTCTTCTTGCCATTCAGCGCTTTTGCCAGGTTTATTGGTCTGCCTGCTGGGCTCACACTGTAGGCAGTGGGAAGCTCATACTGACAGAATGTCTCTTGTGGGACTTTCTTTTTTCTGACATCCCGCGTCCTCCTGTAACGCCTTTCTCAAGATAGCCTCAAATTCCTCTGCTCTAAAACAAGCACGCATTCTGTAACATTGTTAAACGTCCTGATAAGAAATGGAAATGTTTTGCCCATCTCCCTGCCTCGCCCCGCTCCCTGGAGCTTCACAACCGCTGGATTTCTCCTCCCAGACTCGGCTCACCTGCTGCTCTGACCTCCCTTACAGCTCCCCCGGTCTCGGCCCACAGATAAAATTCCTCTTTTATTTGCTTTGTTTCATCCCTCTGGAATCCCGTCCTCCCCCCCGCCTGCTAACAGCCACCGAGTCTCTCATTGCCCTTCAATGTCACCCCACAACCCCCCTCGCAGGTGCAGCTCAGTGACGCTACGTGAGGCTGCAGTGCAGGTGCAGTACATGAGCGCTCTGTGTACAAACAAGCGGCGGTACATTGCCACACAGAAAGCACTATCGTGTGACCTATCGTAGGTCGTGACAGAACCCAAAGCGGACACGGAGCGCCCCAGGCCGCTCACAAGGGCACAACGCTCGGGACAGACCGCGGTCCCTTTAAGCAGCATTCTATGGTTCACGTCGCCGCCGTCGCCTTGCGCTAATTAGCGGCGGGCCCGGCGCCGCCCCCTCTCTTCCAGGCCTTCCTTCGGCGCCTCCTCCAATCAGCGCCCGCCCGCGTCACTCGGGGCAAGGAAACACGGAGAAAGGGGAGAAAAAGTTTGGTGAGGAGCGAGCGGGGCCGGGCGGCGGCGCGAGCAGCGGCGCGAGCAGCGGCAGCAGGTGAGAGCGGGGCGGCAGGGCCGGCGGCGGCTGTGGGTGGGGGCGGCGGTCGCGGCGCTGAGGTGTTCCCCCCGCCGTGCTCCCACCCGCCGGGCACGGGGCTGTTTTTCTCCCTTTTTTGGTTGTTCCTTCCTCCCCCGCCCCTCCCGCGGCCGTCGGGCAGCTCCCGACTGCGTGCGCAGAGCCCTCCCGGGGCAGAGGTGTTTGTACGCGTGTCCTTGGGCGGTGGGGAGCGGCGGCCCGGTGCGAATAAGGGAGCTGCCCCGAGGTGCGCCGTGCTGTTCTGAAGTCCGTTCCCTGGGTGGCTGTCCGGGCTTGTCCTGCACGGGGGGCATTGCATAAGAGTTACAGGGAGTTAAGAGGTCCTTTGGTTCTTCTGAGGCTCTGTGCTCTCTCAGCTGTGCCAAACTGTGTGTGCGCTGCGGAGAAGGGTGCAGTGCTGTGAGCTGCCCTATGAACTTTAACGGGGGGGGGGGGGGGGGGGGGGGGGAAGCAGCTGCTCTTTTCCTCCTCCTGCTTCCAAGCAAGTGATTTGGCCTGATGTCATCTGAAATGATTCCTTTCGCAGAAGGCTGATCCTCCTCCTCCGAGCTGTTGATGGTAACTCAGCAATTGGGGGAAGCAAATCTGTCAGTTCCTTCCTTGCTCTTTTTCCCGTGTCTGCTTTAACTTCTGTCACTTTGCTCTTTGAGTTCTGCCTGGTTTGTTTATCTGCTGTTGCAGTACATACGCCAGTTCTTAGTATTAATTACTGCCCAGCTTCGAACAAGGGGCCTGGCTCTGGCCTCATCCATAATATATTTGTTCTGGCCAAAATAACAGCGTGTTCCTGGCTGGTTTTTTTGTTCCCTACAACACCGAGTATCAAAGTTGACACATCAGTGGCAGCACTCCTTGATTTTACTGCTTTCCTGGTAGCGTCTTCAGCAGGGAAGGATTTCCTCTATCCTGTGTGTGCTTCTGAGGATACCTCTTAAAATAGCTTTTGTCTTACAAAACAAGGAATCATTAAAATAATAACAGATTAATATCAACTTACCTAATCATGTGTTGTTGACACGGATGACAAACTTTGTGTTTCATAATGCACCTTGGAGAGAGTGATCTAAGAACATAAGTTTACATTTCAGCTCCTTGTTATTCCATGGTCTCGGATGGTACATACAAAACCTTGTACAAATAGCCTGAAAGAGATAGTGGTAAGTTATCGGGGGAGCAGCACTGACATAAACTAGTGAAAAGTTGCCATGGTTACAGATAAAGGTAATCCCTGTTTCTGTGAGAGTGTGTCCTTCTGTAACAGTTGTATTAATCAGTTTGATTTCGGAGGGGATTAGAAGTACCCAAACTCCTGGCTCCGTTTTCTTGTCAGCTAATAGTTGTGCAGCTACCTTTTTAATTAAGTACTGAATAGACTTGGACTTGTGCTCAACGTACTCAATTTAAGCTGCGGAGAGTATTATAGATTATATCCAGGTGCAGGTGGAGCATGCTGAATTAAGCGGAAACTGGCTTTATTATTTTTTTTCCACCCAAGAGTTATCTGATGACAAGGAAAAAGCTTTCCAAATCCTTTTGGATCCTTTCTCAGGTACTCTCTGAAGAGAGATCTGTGGCATCTCATGCTGGAGCCCTCGGCTGTGCGTCTGTACAAGATGTAATTCCTTGTTCTGATCTTAAAAAATACATACATTAAAAAAAACTTAATAATAGCAGCAAGGCAGCTGCTGGGTGATTGAGAACAGTTATGGCTGTGCAGCTTGTACATGAGGAGATAAGAGAGGAGCAGAAAGGAGAGAGAGGGAGAAACTTCAAGAAAAATCAAAGCTGCTCACTTACTGGCTTATTCCCTACACAGGAGGAAGCAGTTGGAGTGTAACATATGGGTAAATTTCACTTAGTTCTCCTGATAGCTCACCTGTGGGTGATCTGAGATATCTACTTGAACTGCAGGGTCTATGGCTGTCCAGGCAACTGCTGAGCCCTCTCTGGTGGAAGGCTGATGTTTACCATATGTACGTCTCTGTTCTTTCCAGGTTTGATTATTGCTGTGCAGTGGTACATCTCGGATCGAAAGCAGCAAGAGAAATCTCAGGAAGTTCTTCAAGATTACTGCAATCTCATCAGTCTGGTATGTTGTGCTCCCTAGTCTCCTGGGGTAGCAAGTTGCATTCTTTGTATGCACGGGCCTCCTTAGTTACTGCTCAGGATAGGGAAGTTTCTAGGACTTTGGCTTGCTACCAGCAACATTATTCTCAGGAAGCAGTATGCTACCAAGAGCTATGGAACTTTGTATTGCTGGGGTAGTGCAGAAGATCACTTTCAGTAGTGTTATTCATACCAGGGCAATGAACCTGCGCTCCAGAACCTTCAGTCAACATACACTCTGAACCTGTTTTCATTTTGCCTGTCCTGTCTTGCATTTCAAGGCACTTTTGCAAACTCTTTAAACTAAAACCAAGTTGGAAAGAAGCTACCCCTGACTGACTCTCTAGAGGCTGCACAATGGTGTGCTGAAGAATGTATATGAATTTGAAAAGGAATGTTTTTCATCATGCAGGGTTTGGGGTTTTTTTTGTCCTTATGTGGACATGTTGTTTAGGTTTAGTAAAACTGATTGCTGAGTTTTGAAGTCATCTTTCAAATGCCAAAGTTCTGAAATTCCTATGCTTATGTGCTTTTAAATTGATGTATTTGCAAAAATCTCCTGTACAGCAAGTTTGAGAACTGCATCTTACAAACAAGTATTATAACACTAACGTTTTACTTTTAAAAGTATCTCGAATAAGACAGCTCTGGTTGTTTACTGAACCAGCACATGCTGTAACTGACACGATTGACAGCAGGAGGGTGAAGTCCTCTTTTACAATTCAAGCTCAGTGTGTCAAAGCAGCACTTCTACTGCTTTGCTACTTATTAACGTGTACAAAATCCAGAAGTGCTGGGTATTCGTGACCTGTGGAAAACAGGTGCAAATTGTGAAGAAAGCTCCTGTGATTCAGGGATCTGGGAACTGGATAGCAAGTAACCATCTCTGCATCTAATCCCTCTTCAGCCATCACATGCAGCTTTTGGTCACTACTATTCTGGTCTCCGTTGGAGCTGGTGACTTAAAGATGAAAGGCTCTGGTCTTGATCTCTTGAGCTGTCAAGTCCTCCAAACTTACTGTCTTCTGTATATTTAAGGTTACAGAACAAATGGGCTTTTAGCCGTTCCTTGATTACAATAGTCAAATGAGAGTCAGGTGCTCTCTTGTTGTTGTCCTCAGAGCAAAGTTCAGTGGCAGCAAACCGAATCTCTTTTACACTGCTGTCAAAGCTTCCCTGTTTAGTGTACTTGCAGCTGCAATCTGTTGGTTTATTTTTTCTGCATTACTACAGATACTGCAAGAGTAGCGAAGGCGTAACTTCAGCCTAGACCTTCAAATGCTGTCTCTTCACTTCCTGTGTAGTGTGTCTGTGTTTGAAGAGAAAATAGATTACTTGTGTTCAGAAACCGAGCTTATAAATTAGGCTTTTTAGTGATGAGTTTGACTGGATTTCAGCACGGGGAAATAACTAGAGCAGCAATTCTTTTAAGTGTGCACTTCCAACATCTAAATACAGATGTGTGTACCCACGATTTCCAGTTTGGTGACGCGGGGCTAACTGTGAACCTAGTTCTGATTTTATTGTTTTCCCCCGTTTCACAGATTTTTGTGGGGGGGTCTATTACTTCTGTGCAGATGGCAAATTGCTCCTGGGACATTCTTAGTGAGATAGCAGTGTGTTGTCTGTCTGCTTTAAAATGAAATCAGGTGAGCAAATTGAGGAGGTTGGTTCTGAACAGAGGAGGATCTGCTTTGCCATTCCCCCATGCCGCGGGTGAGCCACGCTCTGGCTTATCAGGAGGTGAGCAAACTTCTGCCAGATCAGTGAGCCAGAGGTGCACAGAAGGGGCTGATGAGCACCGGAGCTGTGGTGAGGGAGTAGGTCAGGCTATGTGGCTGGGAGGGGAAAGATGGGGAGAAAGGGGGAGGAAACTTGTCCCTTGTGCTGCGATAAGGAGCTACTGGCTGCCTGTTTAACAGAAATGCAAGTTCAAGTGCGGGATGTTTAATGATAAGTGATTTCTCATCGCTGTTGCAGTTGCCAGGTGGTTAGGCTTCTTTGGTTATAGGTTAACATTTTTATTTTCCTCCTGAAAGTCATAAAGCAGTGTTTGCAGCTGTCACGTCCGCTGCTAGCACTGGGCAGTTCTGGTGATAAGATGTGCGACTGGTGCTCTTGTTGTTATGGGCCTAAAGTTTATATGCTCTGAATTGAAGCTTTCCAGGACTGGTCACTGAGATACTTGGAGGACTCTTTGCTGGTATGCTTTATCTGCATGAACTACATGCTCGGTTTTCATTGCTTCGATAGCAGTGCTGTGTAAGTATGGCCTCCTCATTGCCCTCAGGGTAACCTGAAGTGCTATGAAGTACTGGATTCAAGCTTAAGGGTTAACAGCTGATGCTTCCAGCTCAGATTTTAGGTTCTGTAGGGAAAGTTTTGTAAATCTTATTAAAGGTATCTCCATTCTTGTCATGCTGTGTGCTCCTTAACTGAACAACTGCTCAAACTGCTGCTTTCCAGTTCAGTTTGGATTTGCAGTGTGACAGATCAGCCTATAATGTAAGGTGGCACGAAGCATATGTGACTGTTTGAAGGGGAATTAGATGTGCGTTCAGAAGGTGCTTGTGTTCTTTTTGGTGTTTGTGAATCAGCAGCATGCTGAGCTGTGCTGGACTTGGTTGGTGTTCACCGGGGCAGTTAAGGTGGGTATCTGTGCTGGGGGTGGGGGAGGCATTGCCTGGGGGAGAGGTGGGAAGAAGCAGGGACAAGGAGCAGCTTTTCCCCTGTACAGCATAAAAACAACCCAACCCCAATGTGTTTATGCAGGCAAGCGTGGTAGCTTCATATTGGTAGTTACCTAGAAATAAGCACTTGAAACTGCTTTATATAAGGCAACTTTGCTGGTGAGGTAGGTATTGTGTAACTGCTGGTACTTGGTGGGTGTACGAGGGAAGTTGCCGTGCTCTGGCCCACCCCAGGCTTGCAGTGGGGCGAGGCTTGTTCTCCAATGGGATGTATCAGTGCTTGTGAAATATTTGTTACGCTTTGTTTCGTTTTGACTCTTCCTGTATGTTCATTTGACGGGTAGGGAAACCTTTGCAACACCAGCGCCGGGTTTTTGCGCAGCAGGAAGGAGCTGTGCTGTGGGAAACGCTGCCGGCCGTCGGAGCTCCGTGCAGATGTGGCGAGCCGGGGGAAGGCTGAATAAGCACGAAAAGTTTTGGCAGCGCCCAGCACCTCGCGAGCGGGAGGCAGCCGCTTCCTGCCTGCGCCGTGCTGACTCACGCCTCGAACCGGGAGCAGTGTGTGGAACTGCCCTCTGCGCGTATTTTTAGCCTGGTTACTAATTCAGGCGGCGTGCCGGCTTCCCGGGGCAACTGCGGCGGCCGCTGGGCCCCGAACCCACGGAGCCTCTCGTCTCGCACGGTGCCACGCGTGACCGGGGTCGGGCTCGCTGCAGCAGCGACTCGCCGTGCCCCCGTGCCGCTCCCCACCGCCGCGCTGTTCGGAGGGGCAGCGCCGCGCCTCGTGTAGGGGCTCCGGCGGAGCACGCGTGGGGCCGACCCTCGCGGGGCGCTGCCCCTTTAAGAAGCCGCTCGCCCAGGGTGCTCGGAGCGGGCCAGCCTAACCTGCTGGCAAGGAAAAGTTCTTTCTATAATGGATACGCGGCTCAGCCAATCGTCGAGCGGAGCCCGGCCGGGGGAGGCGGGGCCTCCTCGCCTCACCCAATAGAGGTGAGGGAGGCGGGGCGCCGCGGCCAGGCTCGGTTGCTCCGCAGCACAGCTCCAAGTGAAGTTAATCTGGGGTGAAGCGAACAGAAAATTGTGGCGATCCGTGGGTAGGCATTTTCCCCTTCTAATCGCGTCGTGTGGCCGCGCTTCGCCCCCCGGGGCGGCGAAGTGCACGCGTGTGGGGCTTTTCTCCATTGTTTTGCTTCCTAATGATGGCAGAATATTAACATTTCTGCAGGGAAGCAGAACAAAAGGGCTCTTTAGGCAGGAAATAGGGTGCCGGGCTCAAACTTGCCCGAGTTTCTTTTGTCGCCGGGCGCCTCGCACCGCATTGCTCTGCTGGGGAAGGTCGAGCCGTGCCCCTCGCCGCAGGCAGACCGTGAATTCGGAAATATCGGGGGTGATGTGCTGTGCTGGAGTTACACAATGTTACGGAGAGGGAGAGCTCGGTTTTAGCCCCAACTTCGCTGGTTCTGACGAGATTGGAGCTAACGAATGATGACAGCTGCGATTGGATTATTCAGCGATAGCATTTGCTCCGAGCCGTTTGTCTCAAATTGTCCATTGTTACCGCACGGGAGACCGCTCGGCTGCTGTCTGTGCTCTCGGCGAGAGGAATGTCGCGCAGACCTCAGAACAAAGATATATGTATATATGCAACTCCATGCGAGGCACGGCGATTCTTTTCTCCTCGTTTTTAATCAGCTTTGCCGAACAGCCGGGGCTGTCAGAGCCCTGATGTCACACACGGGCAAGGAACGGCTCTTGCCCTTCCAGCAGGCTTCCCTTCGGGGCCGAAGCCCTGGGAACCCTGCGTCGCCCGGTGACAGCGGGTGTCTGCTTAGAGGGAGGATTATTTTTAGTCTCTTGTCCCAGACGTAGCGTTTAAGGCCTTCCCAACACTATTTTTAGCGATACTTTATGCATCGGAGGGATGTTGAGGAGCAGGATGAGCCCAGCTTGCCAGGGTGGCATGGGACAGGGGAGGGAGGGAGGGAGGGGAGCAGGAAGTGCGAGCCAGGAAGTAGGGGCTGCAGTGAGAATGGGGACACGAATCGCCATCCTTTTGGTCTCTCTGACGAGTGTGTTGGATGAGGCCACGTACAGAACAATGTTTTCAAAGGGCTGAGCCTATTTTCTCGCTTCCCGAAATATTTCCTGTCTTTTTTTCTTTTTTTTTTTTCTCCTTTTTTACGAAACCACTTGTCTGGACACAGCTGCTTCTGGGAGTCGGAAAGCAATACGCATGGCCCTAATACTTGTTGAGCCTCAGTAAGGAGTTTGGTGGGATTTGTATGACTAATCAAGATAAGAGAATGGCTGTGGAAAGCCATCGTTGAATCTTGCACTGCGCATAAACCAAAGTGTGGTTATTAAAGCGTCCCTCACGCTTTCGGTTTCACACGGAGCCCTTTTGCTTTCTCCCAAAGCGATGGATTCAGATTGCTTTTTTGAAACTGCATCAAAGCATCCTGATGTGGTGGCATCTTGCAGGCTTGAAGGTCTGAATTACCATCTTTTTCTATCTATTTACAGCATTTTTAATGCTGGAGATCATATTTATACCTTGGAAATGCTTCTTTAGAATGAGCAGTGACTGCACACTCAAGGGCTGAGCCAGTTCTTTGGTCTAAAAGGAGGTAATTTGGAGAGGGTTATGTATGTTTGATTAGAATCATAGGATATCCCAACTTGGAAGGGACCCATAAGGATCATTGAGTCCAACTCCTACCTGGGGTTTGATTAATTTCTTAATTTACAACTGCTACTAGGCCGAGAGGCTGGGTTTCATGTCTCAGGTGGGGGCAAGAAGAATAAAACAGTTTCCTTCCATCTCTATAAATGGATGCCACTTGTATGTGAGTTAGACTTGTTAAGCTGAAGTAAAGTCAAGCATTTGCGCGCTGTTAAATACTGTGTTTGGCCAAAGGCTGGTTTTGCTAAGAGTCTGAACAAGGCTGCATCCATCAGGCGGACTTCTGGTTCGTGGTGCTTGGTGTCTGAGGAGCCATTCTTCTCTGGTCCCCTCTGCCTCTCAACTTAGGAAAGAAACGTTATCTGGGATCAGTTTGCTGGATTCATTCAGCATAGAATTGCTGGTCTCTCACTGCATGTGTACAGTTCTAATACAGGCTGTTTGTAGAAAGCAAATCTGCCCTGAAGGATCAACGTACTGCTTTGCTGGCACAGCTGTACAGCTTCTGTGTTTGGGCTACAGCATTCAGAGCCGGGGCTGGACCTGAGCTGTCCCCATGCCAATTGGTTGCTCCAGCGCTCCTTGTTCATAAAACCTTTCCTTGCACGTGCTCCATCTGCACATCTTAAACACTGTGAATGTGCTGTGGCATTTGTCTGTTGCTTGTGCATCCCATTCTGGCACACCTCTGATGTAAGAGATTCTTACAGTGATTGTAAACCCGTGTACAAATTGCAGGACCAAATGTTATCCTGTTGGCCATGCAGAGAGGGTCTGTTTTCACCGGCTCCCAGTGCTGTGGGGTGGGTGGCTCTCTGCAGGGTCACCCCATGCTCTGCTTCTGGCTAACGTGACTTAGCGAAGGTCGTGCACCTCCCATGGGATGATCTTTGTAAACCAAGCCCTGCAGCTTTAGGGAGGGCAGTGGGCTGTCCTGCAAACAGCAGCTGGGCTCAGGGTCCCTGCTGGGCTCAGGGTCCCTGCTGAGTGCCTGCTGCCCCCTGGCAGAGTGGTCCTGTGGGTGCCGCTGGCAGAGCCAGTTACACTCACTTGCATTGTTTTAAATGAGCGGCCTGAGCCAAGCCAGCTGGCTGTGCTTCCCTCTTCTTCTTCCCCCTATTCCCAGAGTGGTTTAGTGATCATTTCTGTTAATTGCTTTGTGCCCAAGGCAGAGGGGGGTACGAGGGGGGTAATAATGTCATCTTAGAACATTTCAGCCCTACCTAAAAAAAAAAAAAACAAACAAAAAGTGACATCTGTCCATGGTTTCAGGCACGGGGCTGTGCCCGCTCACTGGCTGTTTCTAGGAAGGACATGGTGACAGAGAGAGCTGATACTTGTAGCTGGGTGTTGCAGGGAGGGCTGGTGCTGGAGGTGAGGCCCCAGACAGGTACAGGGCTCCTCAGGACATGGTCGGCCTCCTGGGTGGGGCAGCTGATGGGGCTGGCCGTGTTTACACTGTAATAACGTTTTGTGAAAATAAGCAGTTAATTACACCTGATCTACAAAGGAATAAAAATAACCGAGGTCTGTTCTTGCTTTTAAACCCATTTAACAGAGGCATGAAAGGTTTGGGCTTTTTTAAACCTGCTTTTTTTTCCCCTACCTTTTAGAAATATCAGGAACATTAAGTCTTTCTTCCTTGTTCTTGTTGGATGTCTCAGATGTGTCATAAGCTTCTCAGCCCTTAATTGAAGGGGTGGGGTGATATATTTTTAACAGATCCCTACTTCCAACTGTGTTTATAGGGCTTTTGAGCTAAATTGATTAGCAAAAACAAAGCTGTGACAGCGTAGAAAACAATTTCTTCTCAATGAAGTTGTATTTGCTTGCTCATTCTGCAGTTGCTGACAGAAGCTCAGGTGTTTGGGTTTTTTTCATCTGAAAAGTAACTTTTCTGGCTATTAAATTATGCATTGAGATTAAGTGAGTTAAATCCTACCTTGATCCATCTTTTGTTCCATTTAGATCAACTTTAGACGATCATTTGAGTATTGTTTATGCTAAATGCAGAAGCTCACTTGCATATTTCATAGGAATAGTTCCTTTTTGAAACAACAGTTTCATTAAATGCGTGGTTCTTCCTTTAAGTTAATGGTTCAGCAGCCCTACAGAAGCCAGGACTGCCTCTGAGCTGCAGACCACCCCTGCTCAGCCATTCTGCCCTGTCAGGATCCATTTGCGTCACAGCGCTCTAACCTTCAGGACATGGTATTTGTCAGCCTGAAATGTAATAATCCCGTATCTGTAGCACTGAAGTATAAACAGCACGGCTGCCTTGGCAGGCCCTGGCAACCACCCGAATGCTTCAACTAGCCCAGGGTTGAAGGCGACGCTTTGCTGGCATGTCCTGTGATTCATGGTGCTGATGCATTCTCAGCCATGTGAAGGATTAGGGAAGAACACAAACTTTGTTATCAAATTAGCGTGGCAGCCTAGTAACAGTATTTTTGAGGGCAGAAGTAAGGTGCTCTCAGCTTGTTTAAATGTTTTGCGTTGAGTGTTTTGGTCTTCTTGTTTGTTTTTAAACAATGATTTAACGTCTGGCCATTAGCTTAAACAAGGCAGGAGAGCAGACGGTGTGTGCCATCAACTATAAACACAGAATTGGACTGATGAAAGACAAATATTGCATGAGAAAACAGATATTTTCCACTCAAGACTTCAAAGTTTTGGAAATAGGTGACAAGAATCTACAGGCAGATAAGAGACTGCAAAGGAAGCTGAATTTGTCTCTATTACTCCTATGTAAACTTCAGATGCTTTTCTAGAATGATCATGGAATCAGGACCTTTAGTGCAATTAACTGTATGGTGAAATAGAGTATTTTCTGTGCGACAGAACCTCGATCAAGGTAGGAGCAAAGGAGCTCACTGTGTTCTGAGTGTGTTTAAAAAAGGGTGGGAAGAACAACCTCCCAAAGTTTCCAAGTTCAAGTTTTCTAAGGGAACATCAGCAGACTCCTTGTGTTGGGACCTGACCACACATATATCGTAACAGTGTAATGTTCTGTTGGGTACTGGTGTGAAGTCATTGAGTACACTGATTTTACAGGGGCTAGTTAGAACTAGTTATCAACCCAGCATTATCATCTTGGTGGAAAGTAATTGTTTCAGTGCTTTTTGATATCACAGCGGTTTCATTTTGCACCTGCAAAGAGCAAGTATTGATACAGAAGGACTTACCTAGATGACGTTTTAGGTAAGAGGCTGGAGAATTGCTCAACTGGGTTGTTTGGATATCGGTGTGTTTTCGTGGGGGTTGTCTGAGGTATTGTGGAAGAGCAGGAAGGAGGCATTAGTAAGGATGGGTCACGGTGGGTGTGTTGTTAGTTATGTAACCAGCACTGTCGGCTGAGCGTGACCAGCAGAGCTGGGG
Organism: Pavo muticus; assembly: GCA_016647715.1. Classification (NCBI taxonomy): domain Eukaryota; kingdom Metazoa; phylum Chordata; class Aves; order Galliformes; family Phasianidae; genus Pavo; species Pavo muticus. The sequence goes on along the minus strand of JACDJE010000002.1, from coordinate 2,329,444 downwards.
CCAAGACCAACCCCCGGATCAAGGAGCATCTGCATTGCTTGCGCTGGCCTCACAGCCCTGCGTGGATGTTTTGCCTTCCTAAAAAGGCTCGTCAAACTTGGCTCAGTGCTTTGATTCCACCTGCAAACTCCCGAGTGCAGCACTAGAACAACTGACTCACTTTTAAGTTTGGTTTTCTTTTTTTTTTTGGGGGGGGGGAGGGGAGGGCAAACAACCACACCACCCCTCCCAAGGAGCAGAAGTACTGAACAACTTGAATTTCACACTGCAGTTGCTCAGCTGCTCGTTGCCTTCCTGCACTTGCTTTCTCTAACAGTGTCTGTGAAACTTCTGTTTTGATCTTACTTGTTTTCATCTGTCTCCACTGCAACAATTACTTGTTCTTCAGAGTCATGGGGTGACCCGCGGCCTTAATTTTGTACGTGGTTATTTGGTATGTAAATAAATCCCTGATGAGTTGTTACTTATCCTTCTACCTCGGGTCCCCCCCCCCCACACACACACAATCCTGATGCTTCACGTATCAGTCTGTTCTATTGGGGAATGCTTCTGTCCTTCATGCAGCTGTGGCAGTACTTTCTCTCACTGTCAAGGCCCGAGGTGAAGAACTTGCTGGAATGTCTTTGCATGGCCTGGTGGCTCTATCTGAGGAACTTACACAGGGTGGTATATGTGGTGTGAAACGCATATTGTGATGTTGCTGATTTTCCTTAAGCAACATTGGTGTTGTTTGTTACAACAGGTGAAAATCTTCTCTTAAAACCCAGGGTTATGGGGTTGAAATTGGTGCTGGTGTTTTTTTTGTTCTTTAATGAAAAGGATAAAAATATTCTTCAACAATGGTGGTTATTTTGTGTTCCCTTTGGAAAAGGAGTGTGAGGCAGGAGGGACTTCTGGGAGACAATGCTGGTGCATTGGACTTGTGTTTTCAAGCTGCAGCAAGCAGGTGGTACTCATGGAATTAGCCTAATGTAAGGCAGCAGCTGAGGCTGTGGTGCATGTGAATGTGTCTGTAGGTCAAGTTGAAGGGCCTTGGTCTTGCTGTTCTCTGGGTATTGTAAGCTTATGCCATAATAAATGGGAATATATTGTCCTCTTTATCCATTGTTTCCTGATAGAAGTCCCATTGGCCGGTGCTTGCCAGTGAAAGGGAATGAGTGTCATGATAAAGCCGTGCAGCTGTCCAAAATGAGGTTTGATATCTTGTGAACAGGCTTTGAATCATACTTAGGAATGGATGAAGAGGGAGCAGGCTTTAGTATGCCAAGCAAACTAATTGAAGTGAGGTCTGCCTTGTTTTCCTTGCTTTCCTATTTCTTCATAAGATGAATTTTCCTTTCTCTAAACGGTGTTACTCTGTCATGTGTCGATGTATTCCACCAGAGAACACAATCACCGTGGTAAGAGAAGAAATCAGATGTACTTCAGAAAGAATTACAGTTCAGAATGTTTTTAAAAATGTGATTTTCTTACATGCTTGGAGGAAAAAGGGGGAATCCCAAAGCACTGCGTAACACTCAGTCCCTTTGGATACAAGTCCCTCCCTTAATGCCATTTGTGGCTGTATTTTTCTATGTAGAATTGTAGAAAGAACTCTGTACAAAGGTACCATCATAACAAATGGGAGACAGTGGCATCCAGCCATGCTATTTTTAGGCTATTGTGCTCCCGACTTGCTGATCTAAGTGTTCTGGACAGTAAGTGGGAGAGACATTGTACTAGAAATGCACGCTCGCATAGTAAAGTCTTGTCTGAAAATGGAGTGAATAGCAAACTTGCTTGTCAGAAAAGCAGTTTAGTGTTGTATTAGTAAGTAACAAGGATGCCCTGGTACTTGCAGTGTAAACTCTTGCTTGAAAGCTGGCAGTCAGCTCTGGCTCCCATCCCGCTCAGGTTGAGGAACTGAAATGCATGCGGTCTCTTCTGTGTGGTCTTAGAAGTATTAATAAAAATAAAGATGGTCTGTTCTGTGATAGCACTGAGGGAAAATGCCAGGTGTCATCAATTAAGTTTCTTCCAAGAATTCTTAAGCTTTTCCTAAACACTGACAATCTTTCCATCTGAGCAAACAGTGTAGTTCTAGAAGCCTTCAGAATTGGGAATGCCTTACGCTCTGCAGATTGCCAATCGTTCCTTAACTTCTCGTGTGTTAATGTGACACTGCCTTGGCCACTTAAGTCTGACACAAGGCAACTTGTACTTTGTTGTCCCTCTGCCCTCTCGGTGCCACGTGCAGCTTGTGTTTCTCCTTACGCTGTGGCTGGGCAGTGGTGGAGAGTTTGGTTCCCATATTGATTTGATAGTTCCACCTTTTTGCTGTAGAGCACTGCTACCTTGGCTGCCCTGGCACAGAACTGTGGAGCTGCGCGAGGAACCAGGTGCAGGAACAGGCCCAGGCTTTTGAAGACCAAAGTCTTCAAGGCAGATCAGTGCCTGGCACAGCAGCACTGCATCAGAAGCATCTGAAGCTGATATAATGCCCCAAATACCCATATCGTTGCATTGGTCTCAGTGAGATATATGTTGGATATGCATGCACTGGTTGCACTTGGCTGTTCATGTGCTGCAGCGTTTCAAACAGTGTAAGTGACAGCTGAAAGGAAGGTAAGGAAGGACACAGAACTTAATGGTTAGTATGAGCAGTTAGTTGATGTGTTCATCCATTTCTCAGTAAATACGAAGTGATGGATAAATACCAGTTGCCCAGCGTGGTGCTTGCTGATCAGCTCTTTTTTCCAGTGTTTTCTGCAGGCTGATTGGTTTTGATATTTATGCGTTCAGTAGCTTGTTTGGAGACATGTAAGCTGTCTTCTCTTGTGCTTTTTTCCTTAATTATTATTTCAATCACAACAACAGAAAGCCTAGAATCACATTAGGGTTAAAGCAAAGTAGCACCTTGGAGTCGTTGGCTAAATTTAACTGCGTTCCAAAAGACCAGGAATGCAGCTTTGCCACAGGGAATATTATACCTCTTTTGCCCAAAAGTTGTCCCTGAATACCCTCTTTGTTTGGTCAGGCTTTAGCTTTAGGTTAAATTCCCCATCGAACCACAGTAAGAGTATTGTATAATTTTGAACACTTAAATTAGACATAGCGCATAATTCTAAATAGAACGACACGTCGTGCATGGTAATCACAATGTTCTTGGAAGTTAAGCTGAATTCAAGCTGCCCTAGCCAGAAGGGATGATGATCCTTTTATTTATTGACATCCAGGAACCCTCGTATTAAAGCAGGACCTCCCTTAGCATTAGGCCCACGTAGAGCTGTAGCATTATAAGCTAATTAAAATTCTACATAGTGCTGTTTACAAAAACAAATTATAATGTGTTTTGTGCTTACTGCCAGTTCTGAGCAACAGGTGTTTTGTTAGCAAGAAGCTGGCTATTTTGGGAAGTTGTGTTAAAGCAGCTTTTATCTCTTCTGGGCTTGATATGCTTAAAATAAGTGAAACATGCTGTATTGAGAAAAGATTACTTCTCTCTGAATCTCAAAGGGAGCGATTACTGAACCCGTGTCTGTTCTCTTAATAATTGTATGGGTAATCTTGTAAACGTTTGAATCTTCCTGAAGTGTTTTTTATCAGTTTGTAAACCCAATCCTGTTCTAAAATGGCATCAATGGTAGTTTATGGAGTCGTCTTCCTTGCTCATCCCTTAAACTTCCATCTGGTGCCCAAAGGGAATGTTGGGAATCCTAGAATCCTCTAATTTTACATGTCCACTGGCTTCTGAGATGGCTGCAGTGCATGATAGCATGGCAGGCCGCGCGTAGCTTCATCCTGCCTGCTTCAGAGCAGCTTTCTCATCTCTTACAGGGCATCTTAAAAGAAGGCATTTCTACAGTTTCAAATAAACACTTTATTTATAGAGCTGTGATTGAAAATATAGAGAGTAGCTTGAGGACTTGTGCTGTCTTTGGCCTCGGGCACCTCAATGCCAAAGCTCAGCTGTGAGATAGCACTCCCTGCAGTTTGTGCCAGGGCGGAGAAGAGCCCATCAGCAGTGCCTGGTGTGGTGCAGCTGTGGCTGGTGTGAGTTGGGAAGTAATTGCTGAGATGGTTTGCTTTTCTCATGGGTGTAACTCCTGGATCTTCACTGCTTTCGAGCAGAGATGCCTGAGCTGCACTACCTAAAGTGAATGCTCTTTTCCTAACTGTGGTGTGTTCTATCACCAGCATAACTTCATGGGAGGTTTCTGTGGCACTCTTGTTGCAGAGCCAGCTTCCCAAAGGGGAAGGCAGACCTGCATCCTCCCGCCTTTAATCAGGGGAGGGCTGAGCTGAGCAGTGCAGCCTTGGGAGCAAGGAGCCTTCTCTCCCTTGTCCTGTGTGCTGGTGGTGCTGGGGTGGACAGTGTGAGCATTCCTTGGGCTGCTTCCTGTGCTTCTCGCAGCTCACCCAGATATACCAATGCAAAAGCGGCTCGCAGAAGGGTAACATGCTGACGTGCTGTTTTTTGGTTCTCTTTTCCTGGTCGGTAGTTCGCTTGGAGGTTGTCATTACTTTGTGCAAAGCAACTGTGTTACCATGTTGCTCTTGGTGCTTTTAATGTTTAACCAGTTCCCTTCATTGAAGGTCCCTGTTGTGTCTCGCTGTAAACAAGTGCGTGTCCTGCTCTGTGGGCTATCTGCTCTTTTTTCTCTTCAACCCTAGAAGTGATTTTTGTGGTATGTGGGTTTTTGCTTTCGTTTGTTACTTGCATGCAGTTTGACCTCTCCAGAAAGGGCAGCCTTTCTGATAAGCATCACAGAAGAGCACAGAACAGAATGCGTGGTGGTGGTGTTTCTGAAAGCCTCTGGGTGCTTCTCTGGGCTGGGGTTTCCTGGGGTTGCCTCCAGGTGCATTGTGCTGTTGGGAGTAAAGCGAAGCAACTGTTGGATTCTCAGCCAGAGAAAAGCTTTCTTTGAATGTCACCAGGTTTGGGCCTGATGCTGGTAATGCTGCACTGTGAGTCTTGGTGAACTAAGAAGTCCAACCATACTTGTTTTAAAAAATAAAAACACTAAAAGTAATCAATAATAGAAGAAGTAGTACTAAAAATAATACACCTTGGCATGCTTTATCATCTTTGACTTGGGGTAGTTGTTTTTCTGCTCTAGGAGGAAAATTCTTGAAGGCTTTGCAGAGAGGGCTGCGCTGAGCCCTTTTGGTGCTGCAGCACTTACCGGATGTTACCCCAGCATCACGCAGCCAAAGCCAACAGCCCTGCATGGCAGCCTTCTGGAATTCTGACACTTTCTTGAAGCTCCTTTTGTCTGTGCTCTGCCTCTTTGAAATCCCGTGTAAACAGATTGTGATTCCTCATAGTAGTCAGTGAAACATACCTGTTACTGTGCTTGTTATTTTTAAGCTGCGGTAGTGGACGTCATGGAATTACCCCTTTACTTGGTGTGGTGAAGGTACTGAAGGTTTGGAAATTAAGTCAGGAAAACTTGCTTTGGCTTCTGCTGTCTGCTTGTAGGTGCAGTGGTGACTGCAAGTAACCTGATGCTTTTGTTTGAGGTGAATGAGAGTGCCTTGCTGTACAGAAGCTCTTCTTTGGTTCTTGTAATCCCTACTTTACAAAGGTTGAATGTGGCCACAAGTAAGTAAAGTAGCATCTATTAATAGTGTGTGCAGACAAGCGTGAGAAGCTGAATCCTCATTATCAGTGATCTTCTTGATACCAGTATAGGATCTGCATCTTTATTTTTGCCTAGTAAGAGCAAAGGGATTGTAGTGGAACACTTGTCTTGTTCCTTGTGTAACCTTGAGTACAAGAGCAGACAGCTGGAGTTGACAGTATAAACTCTTTCACACTGAGGGCTTTGTCCGTACCAAGTGTTCCTGGCTCCTGCAATGAGGTGACACTGTCGGTATGTTTTCCGGCTCAGATCAGCTGAGAAAGTTACCGATGCTTCTTCCCTTCCTAAGACCTGTGCCGTGCTTTCTGTCCACCTTCCTTTTCTGAGGCTGCGTTTCGTGTGTTGCTGTGGCTCCTTCCTCCTGCTGCGGTTCTGAGCCATGCAGGCTCTTAGTCTGTTTCCCGTCTTAAATCTGGGATGTACACTGCAGGGTTGGGGTTGCTTCCTTGTGGGTCCTTAATTCTTAAGGATCTGACCTTGCTGCCTACTTAGATGTAGAAGTGGAGGGAAGAGTTCCTGTAACTCTAACTTTCTGTTTTGTAAAGCTCCTGTTAGGAGCATGTAATAGAAGGGCTTGTTGTTTTTTAGCCTAAAATAAATCTATGCATGAAACAAAAATAAAAAGCTGTTCAACAAGAATAGACTGGAGCGTAAGTAGATATTAGATGACTTGTCAAATGAGTTGTGAGAACACGTTATGCAAGTCTTTGGTCACTAGTTTGAATATTGTGTTTTCAATATGAAGTCATTACATAAATTCTGCTTCAGTAGTTCAAATCGCAGCTTAAAGCCGCATTCAGCTGCGAGCAGGAAGAGAAGGCTTGGTGGAATCAGCAGCAAGCTTTACGTGCCTGGGATCTCCTGCTGCTGCGGGAGCTGGAGGACTCCTGTGTGCAGAAACATGCAGCAGCTGTGTGTTCTGCTGCTACGCAAGGAGGTCGCTGCCCTTCCAGATTTGCTTGCATAGTTGGTCCTTAACCATACTCACTTTTTTTTTTAACCCAGAGGATTCTGATGAAACTGGGTCAGAGTGTAACTGCACATGCAGCTACGCTGGCAAATCCGAACCAGCTGTGGTGTTGTAGGCAGGGTGAGCCGTGGCTGGAATGCCATGTCTGCGTGCAGCCGGCGTGCAGGGCTGGCCGTAAGGACTGAGGCCCCTGCTCAGCTCTGCCAGCTCTCCTTGGCTCCGCAGCAAGTTGCTGGGACAGGGCAATGCCTTAAAGCTCCAAGCGACTGCTCAGTGAATGTGAATTGGAGCCCTTTGGGAGAGAGCAGTAGGGTAAAAAAGACAACAGGGCTATTTTGTAGCTTGCTATTAATCTGTGCTCCTGGGGCTCCGTACCCTGAGCAGAGCCTCGCTTTCAGTGGGACACCTGAGCAGCTGCTCCCTGTTTCTGTGGCTTCTGCTATGAAGTGGTGTCCTGTAACAGTCACTGCTTGGGAAACTTCTGCAGCAAGACTCAGCAGTGATCTTAGGCCTTTATTTGCTATGTGTTTGGATAAACTTGGAGAGGAGTGCCTTTTGTTGTTTACTGCTTTTTGTACCAACATGCCTTTTCACACGGTGATACAAGTGGTACCAGACATCCATACCTGTATGTTCTATAAAGTGAAATGTGTTCTTAATCTGCACAGCTTTGTATCTTGCTTGTTTGGACCCGGGATGAAGCTTTACATGCTTCAGCAGCACCAATGCCTGTTTCTTTGTAGTTTCTTCCTTGCTTCTTTAGCACGAGGGGAATATGACAGAATCACACGGAATGGCCTGGGTTGGAAGGGACCTCAAGGATCATGAATCTCCAACCCCCCTGCCAGGCTGGGCCACCAACCTCCCCATTTAATACTAGACCAGGCTGCCCAGGGCCCCATCCAATCTGGCCTTGAACACCTCCAGGGATGGGGCATCCACAACCGCTCTGGGCAGCTGTTCCAGCACCTCACCACTCTCATAGTAAAGAGCTTCTCCCTGACATCCAACCTAAATCTTCCCTCCCTCAGCTTAAAACCATTTCCCCTTGTCCTGCTGTTATCTACCCTTTCGAAGAGTTGACTCCCCTCCTGTTTATGGGCTCCTTTTAGGGTATGATGACTATCAGCGTTGGTTTAAATCCGTGCTGATCTGTTCCACTATAAAGGTGATTGTGATAGAGGAGGGAGTATCTTTAAACACTTGTTTAAAAGTTGGACTCAGATTTGAGATGAGTATGTTGGTATCTGTCAGTGCATTGCTCAGTCTTCCTTGATAGTGAAGAGCACCTTAAACTCAGCTCTCTGCTTTCTCTTGGGGAAGCATTTCCAAAGCTGGCATCAGTATGGTCTGAACTGCATTTTGGTTGGCTATGCACCTGCTATAAGATGTCTCAGTATTGACAGCGTTGAGTAAGACGATGTAAATTGCAGTAGGAGAAACTTTAGGATGGGGTGCAAGTAAATGCTGTTGAAATGGATGTGTCAGAATGGGAGGGAGGTGTGAGGACAACTTGAATTCAGGAGATCTCTTCCTTAAGAACAGATGAAGGGAAGACTGGCTGCAGCCTGGTGTTGTTTGGGTTCCTAAACCTTGTGTGTTTAATCCTACTAAATGCTGCCCTCTGATCTTACTGATTAGCATTTCTAGCTATAAAGCTAGAGTATCAGCCCTTTGAAATGAGTAACACAAACATTTTAATTGAAAAGAAAAATAGGAAAAAACACAACAGTGCACTAGTGTGGTGCCTACTCTGGGGGGAAAGGATGTTCATAAATATTTTGTTACTTTCTTTGTGTAATACTGGGAGAGCTCTCTCTTCTCCCAGAGAACCCGATGTCCAGGAGAACGTAACCAGCTTCCACAGCCTCAGTTCTGTATGTTTTATAATCGCTGGTGCCTTTTATGTGGTTCTTTGTGGTTGTTGCTTGTTGCACAAAATAATTTCCCCTCTGAGGATGTGCAGTAGTGAGAGGGGAACAGCTGGACCTGTGCTAGTGGTTGAGATGGTCTGAAAGGGTAGGAAGGAGAGGACTTGGCATGGTGGCACACAGCTCTGCAGGCTTCTTGTGACGACAAGAAGCATTTCTGAATTGAGCAGTAGTATGAAGTCACTGGAGGTAAGCTCAGCAATGTTTAGCTCATACAAAAAGAGGCCATTTCTTCTCTAATCTTCGTCAAAGTGGGTGTGCTGGGGCTGTGCTGGCTTAAGGCTCTTGCCCTTCCCACAGTGCTCTTCCCTTGTGTTGGTGCTCGTACAGCTGGCTGTGCAGCTATGCTACAGAGCACTGCAGGGAATGTGCCTGACATATCGCGAAGAGTTCAGATGTTTTGTTCTTCTTTTTTCAAAGATGAATCAATCTGTGTTCAAAGTAACAGAGTGACCCTATGAGCATTGTGGTAGCACAGCTTGGGGGGGAACAGGCAGAGCCCGGAAACATTTCCAGCAGTGTTCCAGGCTCTGTGCTTGTTCTGTGGCACCTCAGTGGGACATGCATGTATCCGTGCTGCTCCCAAGACCTTGCTGTCACTCCAGCTGTGAAGTTTATTCATGTTTTGTATTCAAGCCAAGCTTGCAGACAGTTGTGAAGCTACAGATAGGATATATCTTACAGTAGGCTTAATTCTTGGTAACAGCTAGCTTCCTCTACAAAGGGCCAGTCCCATTTGTAATCTTGTCACTTTTCTGGATCTCGTTGGCTGTCTGTCAGACCAGCGAGCTCCCCAGTTCACCTGCACAAATCTTGCTGGTTTTCCATCACACAAGCAAGCTGCTCTGACTCACCATGGGATTGCCAACAAAGGAAGGGGTGGGAGCACAGCAGGGGCTGTGGGAGCGGGCGTACTCCTGCAGCACTTCTCAGGGTGCAATTTCCACGGCAGCCCACCATTACGTGTGATGGTTGGGCTCAGCGACTCTGTGAATCTTCCTGTGTGAGGAATTAGGGACAGTTCTGAAACGATCTTCTGAGGCTGAACCAGAAGCTGGAGGGAGAAGGTCTTCCCTCCCCAAACAGCTGTTCCACCACCTCTTGCTGTTAGTGCCTGCTAAGATGGGAGCAGCCCTGACTGCTGTGCTCGCTGCTGTTTGGCTCCGATGGTGTGTGAGGGGTGAGGGAGAAGTGCCACTGAAGCATCTGCGGGGGCCTCTGGTCCCTTGTGTTCTCAGCGCCTGCTTTTGGCCAGTGTTTCTCTTAATGCTCGAAGCCAGCTCCTCTGCTGAAATGAGTTGTTCCACGCATCTTCAGCTCCTGCGTCTCCTGCTGTGACCCCTCTCTCTTGCCCAAGAAGCACACATGACAAACAGCTTGGGTGATGTGGTTGGATTTCTAGAGCTGATCGCTTCTTTGATCCCTTTTAGTGCCTGTGAGCGCTGCAAGGGAGGGAACAGCATGGGAGAGGGAGTGAGAAGCTTGGCAGCAAGAGCTCATTATGCTGGTTTGGCATTGTGTGGCTTTAGGGTTCAGATGGTTCAGGTCAGCCATCTCATCCTGGAGCTTCAGGCTGCTAATGAAGTGAGGTGGTGGATGCAGTTGCCCCTTTGGAATGCAGCAAGCTGTTGTGCTGTTTCAGCTCCTTTCTCATTGAGTTTTGCACTGTTGCATCAGTTCAATACTATCTCTTCTGCATTTTATTCCCCAAATATTAGCAACCAATATAGGAACTTCCACTTCCTGTGGCTGTTATTGAAACTCCAGAGGCATCCGTGGCACTTCCCTTGTTGATCAGCACGTTCTGGAGCCTCATGCCATTGGCTCGTATGCATCTGGTGGCTGGATCCGCTGGTTAAGGAACTCAGGAGCTGGCTTTTCTAGTTTTTCTTCTGGTCATCCTTTCACAATTTGCTTATTGAAATGGGACAGAATTGAAGTCCATTATAGAGCTAGTTACTGTGTGACTGCTTTAGCACCTGCTCTGTTCGGCAGCTGTTCTTTGGGCAATAAGAGAAAAACCCAGTAATGTGCTGTTATTGATTTCTTATGTACTGCTTGAAGCTAGCTGGTGAATGGAGAGCCAGTCATAGTAAAACTTGATATTAATATGGTTGGGATTTTAAATCTAAAATTAAAAGTTCTGTTCTTGCCCAGTGACTGAGTCCCTATTAGCTGTTGAAATACTCTGTCCAAAGTGGCTCTTAATTAGATTTTCAATCTCAAATGCCGTATGCCAGCAGTGACTTGTGTAAGGTTTCATCTTTAAAGTGGTTTGAGTTACCAAAACGCAGACAACTCGTGTTAATTTACACTTCACTCACACAGCACAGCTGAAGATTGGGCCCAGCTTAAGAACTGAATTCCTGCATAGGTTACTTGCAGCTTTTTCTACAGGGGTTATCTGGAGAAAAGGCAGGCAGGAAAGTGCTCTTTCACTTACAGGTACAGTACTTCAGCAAAATCAAATCTAGCTGCCGTTTGAGGTCAAGCAAATGCTTCTGTATTGGGGTGGGTCAAACAGCTGAAAGAAGCTTAATTGCAGGTTGAAGCTTAATAAGATACTGAGATTTTTTCGTCTTTCTGCCTGTACGTCTTTATTATCTTACATCTTGAGTACTTTGTTGTCCTCAACGTAGAGCACTTCACTGCTGTGAACAGGAGGCTTAGCTGGTGTTTGTGTTGCTCTGAGCTTTGCAACCCAGGGGTTTGCTTTTGAGTATCAGTTCCACGTGCTTTTGGAAAATGAACACAAAATGCAATGCACGTGTGACTTCAAATACATCTTATGTAAAAGGAAGCCTTTTTACCCAGGTGTATTTCTGACCATGGGTTCATCTAGCTTTATAGCTAGACAGTTGGTGAAGTAGTCAAGTATCTTGGATCCTCTTCCCTTCTGGGTTTTCTTTTCTATGCTTTTGATATATATGCTGACATCACTTGTAGCGTTGATTTTCAGTGATGCTGCTAATCTGTCTTCATTTTGTCTTAGAAGAATTGTCTGTGCTTCATCCTAATTTCTGATGAGGAAGTATAAAATGGTGGACCCGAGCTGATCTTGAATAAAATAGCTGATGCCTTGAGAGACTTAGTTTGTTAATGAGAAACTTTTCTTTCGCAGTTGGTACAAAATTGGGCAGATGTGTCTATATATGTGGAGGAAAAAACTGAGAACTTATTTTGCCTCAGTAAGTAACAGATGTCAGAAACTCATCTACAAGTTAGGCCATTCGAGAATAGTTAATGAGGTTAGGAATACCATTAAGGAGGATCGTTTGTGGTAGTTCTACTGATAAGGTTTAAGGTTATCCTTAAGTGTTTTGATGGAGCATAGGGAAAGGTAGATTTCCAAATATTAACTGTAAAAGTTTTTCTGAGGCCTCTGAATAATGGGAAATATCTCAATTTCAGGTGTGTAGAAGAAGAGAAAATGGCTCAAGAAACCAACCGTAGCCAAGTGCCTATGCTGTGTTCCACTGGTTGTGGGTTTTATGGGAACCCTCGGACAAACGGCATGTGTTCAGTATGCTACAAAGAACATCTTCAAAGGCAGAACAGTAATGGTAGAATTAGCCCTCCTGGTAAGTAATGCTGCTGTGCTGCTGGACTGCACCTTGACCGTGGCACAATGCTAAATACACAGGAGCATTAGTGCAAACCAATCAATTGTGTTCATGGATGTATTTTACCTGATGGATTGAGCTTGGATGAAATGCTCGCAGTGTTGTTGTGCTGTAATTCATCTGCTTAAAGTTGCTGATATATATTATATTCATATGACAGTTTACAATTCCAAGATAAAAATGCAGAGAAATGTTAACACGTTTTTCCCAGAGCTACTGATAGTGGAGGAAACATCTGTCTTAGGGAATGTTTGTGGAAAGCACTTAAAGTACAGGTTTGCAGCCTGATGCTGAAGGATCAACTCCAGATACTTTTTTTCTATTTTAAGAAAAGCTTCTCCTCCTTTTTTATTTTTTTGGCCCAGTGCCCAGTATATTTGTTCTGTTCTACATAACTGATCTCCCCAGCCCGCTGCAATAAGTGCTGTCTTCTTACATTCTCTCTCTAGGAGAAAGCTGGGAGGGCTCTTCCCCCTCAAAGTTAACGGTGATTCCCTCAGGAAAAGGAACCCTTTCTCTTTTCTATTTCACTCTTACAGACTTCAGCATGTCCTGCTATGGGAAGGAGTGTGAGGAAGTGCGTCCCTCTAGAATCTAAAATGCCTATTCAGGCTTGGCTGGATATCAACACCAAGCTTCTTACGTTGGGCTCTTCTGTGAACTTTCTTTTTACTCTTATTATAAACGTAGTTTTTACTTGGAAGCTTCAGCTTTCATTGCTGGAAACCTAGAGATCTAGGTTCTACAACTTCCTAGTGTGTCCTAAGGAGATGCTGAGATGCTGCAGTGCTGTATCTCATAGATCCACCCTGGTTTGTTTAAGAAAATCAAACTTATCGTGTTAGAGAACTTGGAGTTTATACTGAGAAGGCTGTCTGTAGATGCTCTAAGTAACAGAAAATAGTAAGTATTTTAAAGCTCTAGTTCTGCAGTTTTGTGCTGTGAAAGCTGTGGAGGCCTGGGGCTGGAACACGTTCGAAATATGACCAAACATAATTACTTTTTTGTAAAACTATTTTTCATTATGATGTAGACTGAGATTCAATTACTTTCCTGGCTGGTGTCGTGGGGGTCAAAGAATAGCTGTGTAGTTTATGTAACCCTTGGAAGTAGTGAAACACATTTTTACATTAGTGTCTTCCTTCCAGCAACTTCTGTCAGTAGTATAACTGAGTCCTTACCGGTTCAGTGCACAGAAGGCAGTGCCCAGGAAACTCAGTCAACTTTAGATTCTTCATCGACTCAATCTATGCAGCCAAGGTAAGCTGCTTCTGTCACTGTCTTTTTTTGCATGGAAATGTTTTAGTCAGCATGATGAAATTAAGTGTGCTTTGATTCTCCATAATTAAATGCTAGGACCTGGCTTAGGAAAGCATCTAAGATTTAACTGAGAAATTTAAAGCATGGGATCTCACAATAAATAGTAGGGGATCTGTTAGCTACATCTTGCATTCAAATGCAAATTTCTCTTTAGAATTTAGCCTCAAACAGGAGCATTGCCAGCTTCATGCTGTTCCACAGAGATTTATCTGGCTACTCTTCCAGCTCCGCAGTTCGCAGTGAGTTGTGTACTTACCACAGGAGAGTTTTTTTCCATCCCAGACACTTGAGGATTTTGTAAAAATGGCAGAAAGCTGTTGACGAGCACTCTCATAAATGTATGATAATGTGTTAACAAACTGGTTGCTTTGCAAAATGTGGAGCATGCAGGGGAAGGATGTCTAAATCCTAGTACAAGTTGTACTGCTGAATTGATGTCTTATTAAACAAGTCGTTTCCAACTGGATTATTCAGGGAGACGTAATGTCCTCTTGTAAATCACTCAGACTTCCTAAGTGCTCTCCATTTGTGAAAGCTAAATATTTATTTGCTTGGTGGCTGTATTTCAGTTACGGATTGGTATAATCAACAGCAACTTTAGAAGTGCTTTGGGAATTTTTTGGAGTGAGGAATGTTAGCTACATGATGGAAGCAAAATGAAAATCTGAGTAAATACTGCTGGTTAGAAAATGAAATGTAGTAAAGTGCAGACCAAGGGTAAGCAGGACTTGGTTTCATTGGTTACTGCTGACTGATTCTGGTCAGGCTGTTTTCTACCCCGTGGCTTTTTATAGGAGGTGTTATCTCTTGCTTGTGTCCTGCATCTGAACTGAGTTCTGGGTGCTGTGCTTGATGCTGTATTTGATCTTTCTATGCTGGGATTTCTAACTGAGGTAGAAAGTAAATATCTTACCCTGATACAACAATTCCAGTAGGTGTTTTTAAAATAAATTAATGAAAGAAGAACCATCCAGGTCAGTGCACAGAGGTGAACCAGCTGAAGTGCCTTGGGTTTGTTTTCCCACCCAACCTTTATTTAAAGGAGCTGTATTTGACCACCAGCTTGCTTGTTGGTTGCAGAAGAAAAGAATGGCTGGTTGCCCTGAGCCTTGCATGGCAGAAAATCAACATCTTTCTCTTTTTTCCAAAATAAAAGTGGGGGTTCAACTTCAGTCCCTGGCAGTACCTCACTGGGGCTTTTGATGCTCTGAGGAAACAGCTGCAAAACAAAACATGCATTTTTGTAAGTGTTCAAACCTGCAGCTCAAGAGCTGCGTGCAACTCCTGGCAATTAAAGTGACCGCCCGAATGTCCTGGTTGTGTCTTGGCCTTCTGGGAGGGCTTTGTTAAAGTGTGGGCTGCTGGGTAACCCAATTTTTGTTATTCAGAGCGCATCCCTGAGAACAACGGGAGAAAGAAGTTGGGCAAGTGGGTGGTGTTACCCCTCACCTGACACTTGTGGCACAATAGAACTGCTGCTAATCAGCTTGGCTGTGCCTGACTGCTAGAATTAAGTCTCTCCCATAACTGTCCAGGGTATTGCACTGTGGCTTTTCAGCCGCCCTCTGGTTTTAGCAGTATGGCTGACAGAGTTGGGAAAGTCGGCCATCACTGTTTTACACTGCACAAATATAAGTTCTGTGTAGAACTGTGGATGCTTTACTGCTGGAAACATTGACATGCTGCAATTTTCTTGTTCGTATCACTGGAACACCAGAGGTAGCTCCCCTGCAATTATCTTGCTGGCTAAGGTTTCAAAAATCCTTGTGTTGAATGTTGTGTTGTTGCTGCTTCTCTATGGAAGGATAACGTACTGATCTACAAGAAATGGCTGGGGGGTGGGAGATAACACATTTTTTGTTAGTTGAACTGGTTTATTGCATCCAGTATGAATGCAAAAATGTTTAATTTTCATCAATTCAGATGGCCTAGTAATCTTAATTGAACTTTTTGTTCGTGGTTATAGAAACAACATTGAAGTAAGTAGTATTGGCATGCTGTCTTGTCAAGACTTACTCTAACATATTCCTTTCAGGAATGCTCCATAGGACGTGCCTCGTGTTTAAAAAAAACAAAGTATAACTGAATTTTTTTGCCTTTCAGCCCTGTATCAAGTCAGTCACTTCTAACAGAATCTGTAGCATCATCCCAACCCGATAGTACGGCTGTGGACAAAACAGTACCTGAGACAGAAGAGTTGCAAGGTTGGTGCCTGGCTTTTGGAGATGGATCTTATCTTTAAAACCTTGACTGTTCATTATACACTCCTGTTCAAGAGATGGCCCATTCTCAGAACTAGATGTTCTGTGAAGTCAGAAGTAAAAATAATGATAAACTTAATGGAAGAGTCTTGAACTGGAGATTTCTGACTTCAATTGCAAATCTCAGTAATGAGTGCATTAATTGAGGTTGGAAATGCATATCATAAATGAATGTATTGCTAAGTCTCTATGCCACAGCTACTACATGAGGGTAGATTTGGGAGAACACATTATTTCTCAGGTTGGTAACTCGCAGGTTAGGCAAGTACCATGGAAGCTTGAGTGTATTTGTTACAAAGGGTGTTATGACATAGCTAAAAACAGTGTCAGTGCAAGCATGAAACATCTACTGAGGAGCCTCTTGCCTAGGGACTTGTTTGACTTTTAGTGTGTTATTTTATCAAAGATAAAATTACTGATCCACACACGACGGTTGCTTGACAAAAAACACCTAAAAGGATCATTTCAAGTCTGGCCTAAAATCCTTATTATTGTTACAACGTAAAGAGATTTTTTTGCTATTTTGTTTTTTCCTTTGTTGATTCTTCTGTTTATGTAGAGGCTTGCAGAGCTTAAGTGCTATTAAACACTTCAGTTTTCTTAGGAAAGTGCAAAAATCAGGTAGTATACCAAATTTGTACAGGCCTGTAATCCACAGACTTTATAAAAGGTACTTTTTAAAGGTAAGTCAGTAAGTATTCTGTGTTTTCTCCTGCTGACACAGCTGAGGCTTCAGGGTATAGAGCTCTGCTTCTGCAGACTTCAAATAGTAGTTCAGGTTTTCCCACAGATACAACGTGCCATTTCACTTAGTTGCTAAATACAGGTTCTTTTGAAACTTCTGTTATTGAAGTTCACTGTTTCAAGTATTTTACCAAATCAGAGCTGTCCCTTTTTGTAGGGTAGAATGAAAGAGTCCATCTTTGTGAGTGTTATCTGCGCTCAGGAAAGGCTTCTGCGTTTCATAACTACAGTTTGTGTGACCAGGGAGGTGGAAAGGTTTTAATGCTTAGGCTGTGTTGTACTGCTTTTTGCAAAGTTAATTACTGGAAATATGTTTACATCCAGAATGCATCTTTAAGATTATGTACTAGTGTCCATTACTTTGTTTTCTGGAACAGGATACCTCAACTTTGACAGTGTGCACAAGGCATGCTCTTAATATACGGATTGGTGACATCTGACCTTACCTAGTCTGAGAGAAGGCAGGGGCTGCAAGGGCTTATAGGTCTCACGTTGTGGATATTTGCACAGTGGAGGTGGATTGTCAAGGTATATTTGTTGTTGTACCTCTGAGTAATACACGTGTGGCTTTACTTTCATCTCGGTTCTGCAGTATGGAGAAACTGGGAAGCATTGCTGTAACCCAGCTCCTGTGCACGTATGTCCCTTGCAGGGGACCTCATAATTAGACCAGTCAGACACAGAGATCTTGGGCCACGTGTGTCATCTACATCAGAATAAGCCTGTATCAGGCAATATAATGTCAGTTTTTTAGGCTCATCACCTTCTACTGCCATGTTTTTTCTTCCTCGCTCCCAAAAGCTTCCAGAACCTGTTAGTCTTACGATTCTTCTTCTTCCACCCAGAGCCTGGATTAGTGTCTCTGTGTACATACATGTCTTGCTTGCTTGGCTTCACTGTAAGTCGATACTCTGGGCTTACAGCATGTACTGCTCTTTCATTTGAAGGTAGGGTAATAGTATTGTAATTTAAAACAATCTTTGCTTTTTCTGTGATTGGTCCTCTGGAAAGGCTTTACCCTGCAAGCTTTCAGAAGAATGTCTCATCTCACATTTAGAGAATTAGAGGGAGCATATATTTATCCATCTCTAAAGCTAATTCTCCCTATGAGAAGATAGGAACTAGAAACTTTGATTTCAAGGGTATGTTCCTATATTCCCATTTTACAGAATGCATTTCAAGGGTCAGCCTACGTCAGGTGTTTAGAGTGTTTCAGCTGTGTCCTTTTCTTTGTACCTTAATAGTTTCTAAACTAAGAACATCAGCACGTAATTGCAGTTCTAAATTACAGTCCCTATTTATAACTCTGTGGCGGGGTCAGCCCCATTTTTGAGGAGTGCTCCTGTGCTATCCCTTAACTGATGAAAATCGTATGAAATGCGGCCTTTCCAGTTTTAATCTTCTGCTTTGAAAAGTGCAAGTTTGAAAAGAAAGCAGCTTACATTGAATGCTAAGTGGGCTTTATTGCCTTGTCATAATTCTGCATCCCAAAGTTTGTTTTCCACATCATTCAGAACTGGAACTGTAGGCTTCTGACAAGAATGTAGTAGGGATGGGAGGCAGTTAGTTAGCATTGACTAGCTGTGTGGCATTAAAAAAAGTCTCAGTATGGTGGGAGTCCCAAACTAAGAGCTTACAATTCTTGTGCTGTCTATAGGTGGAGGTGTGGGGGGGATTCTCCTATTTGATCACTTGCTCAGCATTCTTTATCCTGAAAAAAAAACTGCTTGTAGGTACTGAATAGAGCAAAAAGCCCAGCCATTAGATAGTGGCTAATAGGTGCATATCTTCTAATTTATTGCTCTTATTAATGTATCATTAAAGGTGACCTAAAATGAAATGCACTGAAGTAGGTACAATCCAGCTCTTCTAGCAGCTTTCTTCTATTTTGAGCATCTCTCCAACTCATTTTAGATTACCTTGTGGACTGCTGTACCTTTCACTCAACATTACAGCCGTGTAACAATTAGCCAGTCAGGATTCCTTGTTTGTTAGGCACTGGGTTAATTGGGCTGCCTCCTGGCAAGCCTGCAAGCGGGTGAAAAAGGTGTTTCACTGCTCTAGGCTTAATGAGTTTAAAATCAGTCAGGTTAGGATTCATGCTTCATATTTCAGGAGGACTTTTTAAAAGGAAATTAAAGTTAACCAACGTGAGTGACCAACTGGAAAGTGCATGCATGCTTGTTCTCAGTTAAGCCAGCTGGTTTTGCACTTGTTTGGGTTTGGTTGTGGGGTGGTTTTCTTTGTGAGGTATCACTGGCTGGATAGAAAGCTTTATTAAAAACAGTTGCTGCGAAATTTTACAGGGAGGTAACCTGGACCCAGTGGGAATGCTGTTGGACCAAGGGTTTATCAGCTTCAGTGGGCCTTATCAGGGCTGTTTCAGTAAGCAGTGCTGGAGTGGAACTGATGGCCGCTTCATGTTCTAGTGGCGGTACCAGGGCCGTGGGTGTGGAGGGTGCTTATGATAGACATGCAGAAATAACACAGGGTATTTTGATTTACTGGAGGAATTCTCCAGGCAGGGAGGGAAGGATGATAAAGATTTAAACTGAATTCCTTAGGTAAGTGTGCTTTTATTTTAGTGCTATCTTATGTAAACTTAGTGCCTCCGTACTACAACATCGTGCACAAGGTCTCTCAGTAGGCGTACTGGATTAGTTTTTTCTAACTGAAGGACTTCTGCTTTACTCCTGAGGTTGCTCAAGTAGCACAGTGATTTTATTGCAGTGATTTTTATTTTTTAGTGTGATCTTTACTTTCTAGTTCATATGCATAAGGAATACCTTATGTTTGTCATCAGCCAACATCTAGGACGACTCCTGCCTGTGGTGGGGCAGGCTAGCCTGACCCAAGTGAGAAGAGAAGCCTTTTTAAATGGAATGGGAACCTAGCACGACATGCAAATGATAAGGTTGCTGTCTGCTTTAGTTGCATCTTTAATCTGAGGCTGAAACAATCCCTCTCATTTGAGGGGAAAATGCAAACAGGACTGGAATGCAGCCATATCCTACTGTTGTCTTTTTGTAGGTGCAGTGTGTGTTAGGCTGATCCCTTTGGCTCGTTCTTGAAAGTAGTGATCTTCTGGTTAGGGTTAACCTTACGTGTTTCATGCCTTTCGGAGTGGGTATTCTTCTTCCTAGGTTTGGTCAGATGTGCTTAAAAGGTAATTAGAGCTGTTAGTCCTTTCCCCATGGGAATGACCTTTTTCTTTCAGAAGCTCTGCCTGGTAGTAGAGGTGACAAACATAAAACATCCAGAGCAGGCGGAGAGGAGAGAACAGATGAGGTGTCAGCAGCTTTGCAACATATGTGCGCAGTTCTGTGTTGAGCCTGCAGGGATACAAGAACTGAAGTGTGCTTTATCTCCAAGGTGTTGTTTTCATGGTCAGACTATGCTGAAGTTCAATCTGGCTTGGCACAAGCAAAGCAGTAGCAAAAGCTGCTGCCTCTAGGAGGAAATCCAGGCTCTGGTTGTTTTGATCGGCTAGGAACAGCTCTGTAAAGCAAGGAACTTCTAGTGGGCAGCACAGCTTGTCACCTCCTGAGAGATGAGCGTTTCTTCATGCTTTATTCCTTGTTGGTTAGTTGGCAGCTTGTCCTGGTACTGCTGGTGCTTCTGTTCCCCAGCAAAAGGCAGGGCTGGGGCTGGGGGAAGGGAGGGAGCCAGTTCTAGCAGCACAGGCAGCAGCATCCTGGAATCCAGACAAAATACAGCAGCTGGGAGTGGTTGCAGCATATTTCCTGTGAGCTCCAAGCTGGGTGGCATTGCATTTTACCTGGCTCTTTTCTATTGTGTGTCATGCCTAGTTTATAGACAGAGCACTGCCGCCCTGTTATCTAAAGGTGACTTACTGGTTGGGGCATTTGTGATTATCAGAGAGGATCTTCAGTCAAATCTGTCTTCTGTGCAAAAGCAAAGTGAGAGGCAGAATGTATGGTTATTACAGTAGATACAAAATGACTTGTGGCAGCAGTAGAATCTTCCCACTCAGTTCAACAGTAAGCAGCAGCCCTTAAATATTATTAAACCTTTTTTTTTCTAGTGTGAGAGTCTTATGCACAAAGAAAATAAGTGTATGTGTAGATTAGAGAGCCTTGTTATGCAGGGATCAGTGCCAGCTTTCCTTAAATTTGCCTTACAGTTACAGAGGCTTTCTGTAAAGACTTATATTGAAGTAACTGGATTTTGCTCCAAGAGGAAATGCAGGCCTGAGTTGTTAGCTCCGAAATGCCAATTTATGGCATAGAGGTTTCTTAATGAATTAACAAACACAGGAAGGTCTGCTCTGTAGCACTGCTAGAATTCACTTGCTAACTCTTAGCACTTCTGATACTTCTTGTGTGTCTTTCAGTCCTTACTGCTTTCATACTTACCTTGCAAACCTCTCAAGCCCTTCTTGAAATCAGGTTTGCTCTGGTATCTTTTTTTGTTTTGAAAAGTGAGGAGTGTGCAAATATTGAGGAAAACCACCCAGTTTCTGTTTTGACCCTAATAAGGCAAATACTGCCATTACTTTTTGTTCTTCCACGCAACCTGTGAGCTCTCTTCTGTATGTGAGAGATCACTGAAGTAGTCTGAAAGTTGTCTTAACAGATCTCTTCAAAATGAGAGAGGTATTTCCCCTCCTCGTGGCTTTGTAGTGGACTTCCTGTAGTTCTGAGATTCGTGGGCAAAGGAGTGACTTCCTTGCTGTAGATGTAGGTGAGCAGCAGCATCGCAGTAGTAGAGGTTGTTCTGAAACACTGCACTTTGTATGCCCTCTGTATTGCAGCCTTCAGCAAAAATAATTGTTCCAACATTTAGAAAGGAATATTTTTCTTTCCTAATAATATACAGTGCTGCTAATGCTGCTTAAAAGCTTCCTTCTGTATTTCCTGTTTAGGAAGCAGACCAGTAACATTGATGGGAAACACTTGGTGCTGGATGTTCATTCTCTCCTCACATCTGGCAGCTCTGACTCTTAATTTTTAAACCTATTTTTACTTACTCTGCTGTATAAAGGGACGGACATCAAACCTCTTAATTATGGTATCTTAATGCTGTGAATTCTGTAAGGGCATTCAGTGAATTCTCTCCTTGAATTGGATTGAAGGTTTATAGGGAGGGAGTGCTGTGAGTACCTGACACTTCACATACCAAAGTTGCAGCAAAATTGCTAACCCCACGGCCTGAGTTGACAGTATGGGCTTTAGCTTATCTTATCATTTAAACAGAGGAAGAGGGGAGAGATGTTTTTCCAGTGTTCTCATCAACTTTTTAATGTTAGCTTCAGTGTCAGAGAACGCAGATCCTACACCTGAAGAACAAGACAAGTCACTTGACAAACCAAAACAGAAAAAGAATCGCTGTTTCATGTGCAGGAAGAAGGTTGGACTTACTGGTAAGAAATACTCATTTTGCTTTTTCTTAGAAAGAAACTTGGGCTTTGGACCTCTGAAAACATCTTCTTAGGGCATAAATGGGGCACGGTCACTTCTTGATGCTGTTGATTGAAAGTGTCTTTGCCCAAGTTTTGTTTCTGTCTTTGCCCAAGTTTTGTTTCTGTCTTTGCCCAAGTTTTGTTTCTGTCTTTGCCCAAGTTTTGTTTCTGTCTGGCTTGTACTAGATTTAGCCCTTCATGTATTCGTTTTGTTTTTCAGCTTCCTTCCCTTAAGTGAAACTTATAATTCCAAATACGGCTCTTTTGAAGTCTGCTTAGCTGGGGGTTGGCTGATAGCTGGCTGCCATTCGCTGACCATCATTGCAGTGGGTCAGTGGAAGGGCCTGGGAAGCTTGGGTTCTGTGGAGTATAAATTCAGAAACAAAGAAAATGATCCAGAAGTCTTCAGGGATGTGTGTTGTACTGATCCATAACGCAGTAGGAAGGAACGGTCGAGTCGAATCTTGCTTTAATTGCTTAAATGTATTATTTGTGATTCTTATGCTTTCTGCAGCAGAGCTTCTCTTTGGCTGATTGGCACTGGTGACAGATTAATTGATAGTGAGTGAACACATTCAGGATTTAAAACAAGCGGGTATGCTTAAGAATGCCGAAGTGCCTCAACTGGTGTTTCTGTCCGCAGGGTTTGAGTGTCGGTGTGGGAACGTTTACTGCGGCATGCACCGCTACTCAGATGTACACAGTTGCTCTTACAATTACAAAGCTGATGCTGCTGAGAAAATCAGAAAAGAGAATCCTGTAGTCGTGGGGGAAAAAATCCAGAAGATCTGAACTGCTGCTCCTGCTGGAATACAAAATCCTTTGACCATCTGCAGATTAAATTGACTTGAGCTTTTTTTTCCTTAGTCATCAGGAATGTAGAGCAGTGTACCTTGCCTAGACCTTTTAATCATGCATGTCATCAGATGAATAGATTTTGTTCTTTGTTTTTGTTTTGAAAATGACCGAACATTTATTTTCATTGCAGTTTTCTGTGGCTGAAGACTTAAGTAAAACTTTACAAGTATTATCCTTTAAGATCATTTTAATTTTAGTTGAGTGCAGAGGGCTTTTATAACAAACGTGGAGAAAATATTGGAGGGCTGTGCTTTTCCAGGATAAAACATGCATGCGTTAACTTTGCAGTTTATTTTCTTGTTGTATATAGCATTTCTCTGCAGCACAATTTCCTTTTTTTTTTGATAATGCCTTGTATGGCACAACTAGTTATCAGTAACTGAATGTATTTTAATCATTATGGCTGCTTCTGTTTTTTTTTTCCCATTAACGAGAGGTTATACATGTTCGCATATTAGCTTGTTTGCACCCTCTACCTATTTATGTATGAATCATTTGTAATGAGAGTGTGTGCTGAGATTGTCTGTGTGGTTTGTTTTTTTTTTAAAATTGGTTTTTGTGTGGATGGGGGGAAGGCTGTATGCACTTCACTGACTGCAGGTTCCATTGGTATTACATCCATCAGTCTGTCTGTACACAATATGAAGAATGATCTGAAGTACCTGTGCTGTATTTATGTTTATCCATGTCTTAACTTTGATTAAATAAAATTAAAAAAAAAAAAAAAAAAAGATTGGAGCCCCTGTGGCTGTCACTGGCATCAATAACCTGGATCTCTCCTGCTTTGTTTTCACGGGGACCTTCCATTGATGGCTCCTTTACTTACAGTGCCTTTGTGCATAGGCTGTAGGTATCCCAGTGCCAGCTGTAGCCTGATTTTATATGCTGTGCAGCATCATTGACATGTGCAGGAGGAGCGGGGCTATCTGTGACGATGTGCTTAAGTTGGGGACGTGCCTACAGATAGGTAAAAGCAACGTCTCCAGCTTTGTTGGTGATCAGGCCCTGGAGCCATGCATGTGTGACTCTGGTCCTAGAAAATACTGCTCTGGGCTTTGTGGTTCACTGTGACAGAGCGCTGCACAAACTTCCTTGAAGTTAGACAATAGAACGTGTCCTCAGACAGCTTCTCCAGTGGGATTGTGTTCTCAGGCTTGAAATCCACACTCTCTGACACGGAAAGCTGCCACAGCCACCCTCCATCCACATCAGCAGATCTTCAGGTTTGTAAGTAATCCTCTTCTGGGGGTAGAGGGAATTGTTTTTACCTCCTTGATTGCTGAACACTGTTACATCTTTAATTAAGACGGTGTGTTTGATCAGACCCAGAGTGTTTCTCACCATTCTACCACCCCGGTCATCCACCTGGCATAAAGGTTTGCGTAGTAGCACAATTCAGGCAGTGTTGCTTATCACAGGACTTAACGGTACCCTGAAGTGGGACTAATTCCTCTCCAGGTGGTGCTGATCCCTGGCTGAAATTTCACGTGGTGGCTTGCTGCTGCCTTCGAGCATTTGTGAAATGAATGGGATTGCATGGTTCTATTTAAAATGTTAAATTTTTAATCAAAGCTGGCTGCATCCTTTATAATTCTGAATGCTCTTGAAAAGCTATGGTTGGCAATTAGTAGATAAAGCACTACATTTAGCACACAAACACTACGCAACAGAAGTAGCTTTATCTATCAGATAGCTATGGAGAGTAATTTGCAAGACTCAGTAATAAATGAAGTATCTTGTGCTTGCAGAAGTGGCTTACTCACAATTGATAAAGCACGTGGTTTTTGTAGTAAAGGGGAGGAGAAATAACTCCAAGTTCCAGTAGCAGCCTACACCTATGGGTCAAAGATCTTATATTTCCTCAGAGCATTTGTTAAACTTACTCTTATGTAGCGCAGAGAATGGAAGAGCAGCAGTGTCTTTTTTCATGGCTGCTTGCTTTTCACTTAGCTACTGCTTTACTCTTCTCTAAATCTTCCCTTCTCAGTTTAACAACTTCCTCTTTACTATTTTTGGTCTCTCTCCTCTTTTTTTCTACAAGTATCCTTTTCTCTGTTTCCTCTGGCAGTGACGCTTCTGGGCTAAGCAGAGAGGAGGCACCATACATTTTGCAATGGGGAAAAACAATTGTTTTGTAAGTTCTGGTATCTGAGAGACTGGAATAAGAGAGGGCAGAGAAGCAGCTGCCTCTGGAATTCACGTAATCCCTTTACTGCTGCCTGTTATGAAGCAATAACTCTGCTGGCCCTTGATTACACGGTAGGAAATGTGACTGTGCCAAGAGGAAACTGGACTTGCAGTGCGATGGCGGTACTGACTGGCAGGGTCGGCGTTGGGTAATTCTATTTCTACACATATCATTCTCAATATAATCTAATAAATTTGTGGCCTGGCTCGTGCAGATTGCTCCAAGTAAAGAATATTGAAAGATAATATGGTCCTGATATATAAACTTGGACTGGAAATCCACCTTACCCTGACAGTAAGTTGGTGTTTGCTTTGGCGTTGGCTTCGTGTTATCATGGTGGTTGATCTGCTTCTCAGTCTGGATAACCAGCCATGCTTTTCATATTCTGTCATCAGCATTAGGTTAGCAGATGAACATTTTAATTAATACCAGCACATTCACAACACTACAGCACCCGTGCATAAATCTTGTTTTTCAAGATGCCCGCTGTGTATTTGATGCATGCTTTCTTGGAGTGTGCAGCTTCCACACAGTTCCTGTAACCTGGCACGGAACTTCTTCATGGTGTTAAACATTTTCAGCGGTCACTGGAACAGAGTTGGAGCTGAGATGCACTGAATTGTCTTACAGGGAGTTTTGCAGGAGTTGGTGCGAGGCATTGTATTGTTTGAACCCATTCCAGATGGCACCACGTGAGCTGTCTTTGCTACTGGTGAAGAGCTGTCGCAGATGGGCTCTCGTCACTGGTGTTGTGTCATCTTGCACTGAATCTCTGCCTCTCCAGCCTGCTCTATTTCTTCTAATGAGTCTTCTCTGCCAAAAAAAGAACCAAAGTTGAGCAGGAAATAAGTTCTTTGCCTTGGCAGTCACAAGCTGTCTGACTGTGCTTATTGAAAAGGTGTGACCTCTGCTATTTGGTTTCAGTTTCACAAGTATTCCCTCATTGGTTTCTTTTTTTCCCAAATGTGGGTGTCCCGTGCATGGGGTAAAAGCTGGGTTGGGGATCAGAAGATGCCACAGGTTTCCCTGCCCTTGTTCTGTTGTGTGCGCATACCTGTTTTTAAGCTATTGGAACTGTCTGGTGAAAATGTAACTTGGGTACAGCATTACAAAGCTAAAAAGAAGGTGAAGTGCAGCTGGAGGTGTCAGTTGAGCACTTTCTCAGTGTTGCTGAGCTGCTGGCAGAAGAACTGCTCCATTGAGGTTAGATGGGGACGTCGTTTTCCCACCTTGCTGTCAAGTAAATCACCCCATGGAAGGTAAATGGATGGCATCTCTGGTCTCACCGTGCCGTCCGGAGCTGTCTGCGTGGATTTCCCCATCTGCAAGGATGGAGCTGGTGAAAGATGGCCCTGGTTTCCCGTAAGGGTTTGTTGAGCAGGAAGAGCCTGTCTGCGTGCTGGCCCCGCACCTCGACAGGAACAGTTACCAGCTGCTGACTCATGCAAACCTCTGGCACTAATTAACCACGGCTTCTGCCAGCAGGATGAGGGGTGGGATGCGGGCAGGGCTGCGATTGGTTTGGGGCTGCGGATGGAGGGTGGGATTTGGTGCTGCTGTGCTCCCCATTACGACATCTGAAGGGGCTCTCCCTTCGAGGTGAGAACGCAGTGGCCCAGCAGGTCGGGGCTGTCTTTGTGAGCATTCGGCATGTCTTTCATCCACGTGGATAAGGACTCAGATTTCCCTCTGCAAAATCTCCCGTATGGGGTTTTCTCCACAAGGGAGGAGGTGAGTAACAGTACGTGTTGTCCTTGGGCTGTTGTAATTGTGTGGAGCCTGTGAATAGGAGGAACTCCAGCGACGTGGGATAAGGAAAACCCTTCCAGCTGGAGCGGGTTGCTGATCTGACAGTGGAGCGGCAGCTGCTGCATTGTCTTTTTGCTTCACACAGGGCTTCTGGTAACAGCCTCCTTAAAACTGTACTGAAGAATGGAAAGTGTTAATATTTCTGAGGAGCACTTTGGCTGCTGCATCCTGTTTTTGTGTAGTTTTGACTATTTTTATTGTTAAATGAATTGTCTCCTGCAATAGCTGTATTTGTGCTGTGTTCTGGCCTTTAGCAGCCTGCTCTCACCAGCTGGGTGGGGTGGTGGTAAGAGTACTAAAGCAGAGCACAGCATGCACGTGTCACTTCTGTCTCTGCTGCTGCCCCGTAATGGTTTGTTGGGCACAGCACTGCAGCAAAGTGTTAAATGTGCCAAAGCAAAGCTGTGCCCAAAGGGTCGAGTCAGCTCTGTTTTGTCAGAATCATAGAATGGCCTGGGTTGAAAAGGACCACAAGGATCATCTGGTTTCAACCTTTCTGCTATGTGCAGGGTGGCCAACCACCAGACCAGGCTGCCCAGAGCCACATCCAGCCTGGCCTTGAATGCCTCCAGGGATGGGGCATCCACAGCCTCCTTGGGCAACCTGTTCCAGTGCGTCACCACCCTGTGTGAAAAACTTCCTCCTAATATCTAACCTAAACCTCCCCTTTCTCAGTTTAAAACCATTCCCCCTTGTCCTATCACTATCCACCCTCGTAAACAGCCATTCCCTCTCCTGTTTATATGCTCCCTTCAAGTATTGGAAGGCCGCAATGAGGTCTCCCTGGAGCCTTCTCTTCTCCAAGCTAAACAAGCCCAGTTCCCTCAACCTTTCTTCATAGGACAGGTGCATCATCCTAGTGGCACTTCTCTGGACCCATTCCAAGAGCTCTGCATCTTTCTTTTACTGGGGGCCCAGGAAACATGACTCAACCTTTTCCAAAGAAGAGAGCTCACAGTTCCTGGGTGCTGAGCCCCGTTAGGCAGCTGCTGACCTGAAACCTGCAGCCACCCAAAGCCTCAGAGCAACTGTAACGGGCCCTGGAAAAAAGAGAGGTACCTGGGAAGGAAGGACTGGAGGACTGTGCACTGAGACTTCATTACTATCTCCTGGTTGCTGCTGTCTCCGCTTATCGATACTGGTTCAAAAAAGAATTTAAGCCCAAAGATTGTGTTTTCTGATCTCATGTTTTCCACGGATCAAAATGAGATGGTTTGTTTAATCTTTCCCTAGATGCATGCGTTGTTATCTAACAAGTCTGGATTATTTTTCCACCTTCAGACTGTTCACCAAGGAAAACATTTTTGCCAAGATCTTATTAGAAGGCAGGCAAGGGTTTATGGAAATTATTTGGGGGGATAATGCTTTAATGCTTTAAAAATGGCACCATGTCCCCATGATTTCAAGCTCTGACGGTTGATGTTTTGTACCCCAGTTACAAATTAACCTGATGTGACCTTTAGAGAGCTCTACAGGAATGTTTGCTGAATAAATCCTTATCGCATTGGGAATCATGCTTAGAAATTAAAGATTAAGAAATACCTTGTTTGGAAATTCAAGGTTAAAAAATAGGTTTAATAGCATGGATTTTCATCGGTGATTTTTTCCATTTTGTTAAGTTAGTTTTCCTAATGAGTGTAACCAGTCTGTCTCTATTTGCTTAAAGGCATGAATAATTGAAATTTGTCTTTGAACGTGGCAGTGTTTCTGAAATTCCCATCCCGCAGTGGTGGAGCTGCAGTGTGATGGTCTGTGATGGTCTGTGCTGCTCTGAGCACCAGCACAGTGAGCCCTTCAGGACTGCAGCAAATAAATGGGCGCTTTGTTCGTCATCTGCCAGGCAGCACAGCCATGGCACTCTCCTACACATGCAGGATGCTTTCCCTGCAGTCAGGATCTGCACCAGGGTTCACGTGTTCACAGATTGCTGTGATGTTAGACCCTGTCCTCATGGATTCAGCTCCCTGTGATCGCTGCCTTCCCCCATGTGCTCTTTGGAGGATTTCTGGCTACAAATGTAAACTCTTCCCTCTGCTCTCACTGCTTTGCAGCCTCGGCACAGGATTGGGGTAGCGATTGGAGACCAAATTTTGGATCTCAGTGTCATCAAGCATCTGTTTAATGGACCTGCTCTTGCCAAACACCAGCATGTCTTTGACCAGGTATTTATCTCAGAGTCTATAGTTTGAATTTCTGCGTGCTCTTAGATACGCGCATGAGAGTTGTTAGTAATGAGTGATGAGATGTAGGCAGCAAATTGGGAATGCTGATTTTCATTCAGCACTGAAGCTCTCGGTTGGTCCATTCGTAGCCTGGTGTAGTTGCAAAGCAGAAATACAGTGAAGTAATTCCACCCATGTTTTGGGTAGCATGGAGAAGTGAGAAAGAAACATCCAGAATGAGCAAAGTGTTTTCGGACACCTTAAGGCCTTTTCTATTGAATTGGTTAGTGCAGTGTAGAGCAGCGCTAGCAGCTTTCCTCGTGAAACTTTGGATTTGGATCTAAAGCAGGAACAGAAATGCAAGTTTCCCAAAGTCCCATGCTGGGTGCCATACAGCGTGGTCTTGGAAAGACCACCACGATCACCTAGTCCAGCTATCAGCCCATGCCTGTGACCACTCTAAATGACCACTCTAAACCACATCCCTCAGTGCCACATCCCCACAGTTCTTGAACACTTCCAGGGATGGTGACTCCACTACCTTCCTGGGCAGCTGTGCCACTGCATCATCGCTCTTTCTGAGAAGAGATTTTTCCCAATATCCAACTGATCTCTGTGACAGGGTACAAATTTGGGGCATCTCATGAGGATCATGGGCCAGCACCATTGGCTGTGCACTGCTTAGAGGCAGCCTGTGGCTATGGGGATGCAGTGGGGGCATCTGGGACCCTGGATGTTTTTGTGAAGCAAAACTCAGTCTCTTATCTATTGCCCATCAGCCCACCCTTAATGCCTTCATGGGGCTGGGCCCCACTGCCTGGAGGGAAGCCCGTGCCCTGCTGCAGTCACTGCTGTCAGCTGCCGAGCCAACGCTGCGGGACAACGCAGGCCTGCGGAAACGGTGAGCCAGCCTGGGCCTGAGGCAGCTGCCCACCATCTGAATGGGATCCCGCTGCTGCTTGGGCCTAATGACAGCTTCCCACCCCTTTCAGTGTTTCTGGTTAATCACTTCACTGCCTGCAAATACAATCATAGAACCATTTGAGTCGGAAGGGACCCTTAAAGGCCATCTGGTCCAACTCCCCTGCACTGAACAAGGACACCTGCAGCTGCTTAGGTGCTCAGAGCTCCCAGGCCAGTGGGGACATCTGGAGCTCCATGCACACCAACCACAGCCTCCACGAGGGAGGTGGCTGTGGGGCCTCCAGCCCGTGCCTCCCCCTGTCCCAGCAGTGCCCTTGTTTTTATTTCAACTAGAAAGGAATCGCTGCAAGGCTTTGCAAAGTAAAATAAGGATGGAGCTGCTTCGAGAGATGCTCAGCCCCTATGTGCTTGTAAACCACTTCAGGG
The DNA here is from genome assembly GCA_016647715.1 of Pavo muticus. Classification (NCBI taxonomy): domain Eukaryota; kingdom Metazoa; phylum Chordata; class Aves; order Galliformes; family Phasianidae; genus Pavo; species Pavo muticus. The sequence continues at coordinate 2,299,182 of JACDJE010000002.1, read as the reverse complement.
TGAAAGCCACAAACTATTCTGAGAGCTGAAGTCTTTGTCTTTTATTTCAGGGCATTTGTACCTCAGGCTTCTGCTACCATGCACCTGCCGGCGCACATTGGTAAGCCTTGCGGGTTGCCAGCTGCTCAGCACTGCCCTTTGCTCTTGCCTAAAGGATTTGCTTTATTTCCAGGTTGCTCAGACTTAGCGTAGCTGTGATGGGGAGTGGGCTTTGTAGGAGCCAGAAGTAGCTCATTGTGCAGTGAATGCAGTGAATGGTAGATACTGTCTGTAGTGCAAGAATAAAAGCACGAGGAAGCTCAGTATCAGCCAGAGAATTCCAGAATGTGGGTTAACTCAGGGTTGTCCCGTGACATGAAATCCTTGTCATCAGATTTGCAACACCAAAGGCCTTTGTGGCTGTGATCCTCACACACCTTGCTCTCTAGACCCTTCACCATCTTCCTTGTCCTCCTTTGGATGCTCTGATGGTTTTATGTCCTTCTTATGTTACGGCATCCAATGCTATGCACAGCATTAAACGTTCAGTTGGCTGCAGCAGGGCTTCCAGCACAACATCCCCCAGCAGAGGGCAGCAGCAGCCCGCCCGCTCCGGCAGGGACTCCTCTCGTGCAGCCGCGTAGCAACAATTCCAAATGCTCCTGAGGGCCCCTGCATCCCTCCCTGCATCCATCCCTCCCTGTATCCCTCCCCATTCTTTTCATCAGCTTTAGCCCCAGCACACGAGGGGCTTTCCCACCTTTGCTCCACGTCCTGTGGTATCTATCCATGCAGGAGATTACACCGACTTCTACTCGTCGCGACAACACGCCACCAACGTCGGGATCATGTTCCGGGGGAAGGAGAATGCTCTGATGCCCAACTGGTGGGTTATGAGGGTTGCTGTGTTGCATGCTCACCCATAGGTATATATATGCATTTTTAAAGGTCGAGGTACCCCTTCAGCAAAATACTGATTTCAGTTCACAGTGGAGGAATGAGAAGCTGTGCTGCCAAGAGGTTGAGAAAAGAGCCCCAAGCCCCATTGCTCCAACCTGTGCTGGTGCATCTGCACCAACCACAATGAACCTCTGGTTCAAAGGCAGATTTACCTAAGAAACTGTGTTCTGCTAATTGTCTTCTGGGTTTAAGCTCCAAGGAATTAAGCAGAGCAGTGGCAGCGGAGTGCATTAGCACAGCTACGTGGTTGCAGGATTTCATATGTGTCTGTATCTCAGAGCAAGGACGGTGCAACTGTTGTTGCCCATCTGTGCAGAGCCTGCTCCTCAAACCTTGCACTCTATGCAGCCTCTGCCCTGTGAAGCTGCTGTGGGTGCTCTGCTCCCTGATCTAACCCACGCTCTGCGATGCTTTTTCCCAAGGCTGCACCTGCCTGTTGGGTATCACGGCCGGGCGTCTTCCGTTGTGGTATCTGGGACGCCCATCCGGAGACCTGTGGGGCAAATGAAACCTGACAATGGTGAGTCCACGACACGCTTTACATGTGGCTCCTTACTCCTTTTTTAACTATCATTTTTCCTGTACATCGCAATGTAGGGTCTGTGATGCTCCAGCTGGGGTCAGGGCAGAGAGCAAGGGGAAGCCCAGAGCTAAAACTGCCTTGTGTTTGTATGCCAGGCAGCACTGAGTGCTTTGTTTCATCTGAACGGTATTTTCATTGCTCTGTCTGCCTTTCTCCCACAAAATACTTTTTTTATACCTGCAGATAAACCTCCAGTGTTTGGTGCTTGCAAGCGTCTGGACATTGAGTTAGAAATGGTAAGATGGGCTTTTTTCCCTGCCACTTTAATAGAGAAACATTAAAAAGAGGGAAGAAAAGGTAGGACCAGCTTCTAAAATGAATATTACATGATCCACTTATCCCTTTCCTCTGATAACTCCATATAGCAGGCAGTGAAGATTTCTGTGGTGGAAATCTTCCCTTCTGAGGACAGCAGGGTGTTTTAGATCATCTGCTGTTTTGTTAACATAGCTTTCAGGATGGAAACAACTTGTCTCGCCAGACCTGAGCAACCTGGAAGTAAGCACATGGCACATTCTCTGTATCAGACACCACAGCCTGCTCTCTGGCCAGCAGTTTCCATTGAGCTTCAGTCAGGATACTTTGCTGGATGTGGGGGTTTTGGAGGCCCAGACAGGCTGTGCAAGAGCAGAGGGAGCAGGAATTGCTGCAAGTACATCCCAAGCACCTCATCCTGGCTAGAAAGAGAAAACCCGTGCTGTGGGTTTTGTAATTAAATATCCTTGGGCAGTGCATCTTCTTGTGGCTTAGTGTGGTCCCAAAGGAGAGAGTTTCTAGGGTTCCTTGTTGTGATTTATATGATCTATGTTGTTTCATATGGGGTAACAGAGATGCTAGGTCATGGTAGACACCCAGTGGGGACATTTCCCCACCACCTCCTCTCACTGTAGCCTCCCACTGAGCAAAGCAATGACTTTAGTTCTCTTTTATCTTCACAGCCCATAGAAAATATGAGTGGTCCATGGACTGTCTTATTTTGCATTTGATTTGGAAATGGATGGACTAATTTTGCTCCTGTGTTTTGATACAGCCCTAACGACTGTCTCTTGGAAACACAAGTCTCCTAAGAGTTTCAAAGCTGATAGTCTTAAGGAGGGGAAGAAAGGGAGTAGGCCTTGTTCCTTGTCTAATTAGTACAGAAAATGATGCAAAAATCATGTCTTGGCCAACCTCAGTTGCTCTGACATGTAACCCTCTGTATGGTGAAGTTTTCTACCTTCAGAAACTTAACCAACACTTTGATTTTCAACTTCAGGCATTCTTTGTAGGACCTGGCAACAAGCACGGGGAGCCGATCCCAGTCAGCAGAGCCCATGAGCACATCTTTGGGATGGTCCTTATGAACGACTGGAGTGGTAACCAAGCACCATGGGTGGGGTCAGAGCGTTATGGGGTGCCCTAGAGATGGATAAATGATGTGTTTTAAAAGTACATTCATGGGCACTGAAACCACTGGGTATGGTGGAAAGGGATCAAAATGAAATACTACCTGCATTTCTTAGGCTGTTTCTAAACCCATCTTTGATCAATCAGTAGAAACAGTGACTGCTGCCTAATGAAGATTGATTTACTTATGAAAGAGCTGATATCCATCTAGCAGGGATCAAGCAGCGCTAAGGATGGTGATCTCAACAGAGGATTGATTTCAATGTCAGGATTAGGGAAAGAATTTGGCAATCACAAATCCCTCTGTCTGTGCAGAGATTTAAGCAGACAAAAGCATTGAGGTGAAATGAGCCCTCCAACTGGTGCAGACCCTTGGCTGGGTGTCATAGTTTAACTGAACTGAGGAGGAAAATATGGTTATCTGAAGGTGACCCAGCTTGCTTTAATTATTCCCGACTACTTAATCTAGCCAGTCTGAAAACTTTGGTTTGAGAAAGGGATGGAATTAAACCAGAATTTGGCCACAATGGCTGTAAATTGGTAGTGAGAATGTTTCCAAGTCCACACAGCTTGTTCTGTAGCTGTGCAGAGATCTTCCACCAGTGTGAAGGCTGTACAACTCCAAGTATGTTTAATGGCATTACTTTCAACTTTCCCTTCCTAGCCCGTGACATCCAGAAATGGGAATACGTTCCTCTGGGCCCGTTCCTGAGCAAGAGCTTTGGCACAACCATCTCCCCTTGGGTTGTCACCATGGAAGCTCTGATGCCGTTCCTGCTGCCAAACCCTGTCCAGGTCAGCAAGAGAAAAAGGCTTGAAACTTTGAACAGTTTGTAAGTCTGATCCTGCTTCAAAGACATAAAGAAAGCTTGAGCCCTTTGAATCCAAATGCTGACTGATGTGGCACAACCATGTGGTGCCTGCCATCCTGCCTACTCGAGCAGGGTAGAAATATAATCTCCTCCAAAATGTCTTGAAACTGAACTGATCACTGAGCTGCTAGGTCGTGTTTTGTAGTGCTTAGCATCCAGAAAGCAGGAGGGAGAGAGGGGATTCGTGCCAGAGCACTTTGTTCAAGCATCTGTGTTATGTAGAATTGTAGTTAAAGTGGAAAAAGATAATGAAGTTCTTACAGAGAATTTACCACCCTCTCTGAGCAGGCACAGAGCAGAGGTGTGCTAGCACTGTATTAGTTTTGGATTAACATCCACGCCAAAGAGATGGAGAGGGCTTTTGGAGCCCAAGTGCAAAAGAGGAAATCTGAATCTGCGGGGTATCACATCTGCTCAGAAAGATCCTTAAAAGCATGCGTGTGAGAGCAAGAAAAGCAATAATCTGAACAGTAATAATGGTAAAGTAAATGGAGTGTGCAGCACAGCCTGCATAAACAAGAGCTCACTGGGATGGTGCACGGAATTTTTCTTTTTGCTTGTGTAAACTGTCACATCTTACATATGATCTTAGGATCCCAAGCCACTGCCCTACCTTCGGGATGAAGAACCCTACACTTTTGACATCAATCTCTTCGTTGCAATAAAAGGTATGGCAATGCAGAGTGAGTTGTAAAGCTGAAATCACCAATTAAGGACTGCAGAACCCCCGACGTACATGAGACAATTTTCTCTTGGCTCCGCAATCCTCTTTTCTTGCAAAGCTCTTCACACTCCCCTTTGGCCAAGCAGTGATGCACCCAGGAGGGAATGCAGCCCACCTGAGGATTGCAGATAATCAGCTTATGATGAGGAGTCCCTGTGGGGGCTGCCTGCATGAGTGGGCAAAAGCTGGGCAAGGAGAGAGCAGAAGTCCATGATGATAGCCCAGCTAATGGCCTTGCTGAGCAGACGGTCCAGCTGTTGCTTGTATTGTTGCTCATACAGTAAAGGAAATGATCAGAATCGGGTAGCTTGATGTTACACTTGGTGCCATCCACATGCTTGTTTTCTGGCCTTCTTCAGGGAACGGAAAATGTTATTGCTGCTCTGCTGCTAGGGATTGTAATGATAAAAGAAGCCATCCATCTATAAAATGAAAAGATTTCAACGTCATTCATCCAACACAAATGAGTTGTTTCCCTGTTTCTTGCTTTTTATTTTCTGCAGGAGAAGGAATGAACACACCAACTACTATATGCAGATCCAATTTCAAGGTAAGACTTTGGCCTCTTTCATTTGCTTGTAGTCTTGCTGATGCCATCAGCTCAGCTCTTAGGCAGCTTCAAAAACTGATTTTTGCATTAGTCAAAGATCAGGTCAGGTTTGGGTAAGGTTCACAGAATCACAGAATAATCTGAGTTGGAAGGAACCCATAAGGATCATTGAATCCAGCTCCTGGCAACTCACAGAACCATCCAAAGATCAGACCATAAGCAAACAGAGCGAGAGGAGTGGATGGTGGTGGCAACTCTTCCCTCTGTCAGGGTGGAAACTCCCAAGCACTGAACAAGAGAGCGGCTCTTCCTGCTTCTCAGCTTTGAATTCAGGCAAAGGGGCTCTTTCTGTGCCACGATGGAAGACAGCCTTGCAGTCACAGCTGGTACTTCCCATGGGGACACAGCCATGAGCCCAGGTCTGCCCTGGTGCAGTATGTGGGCTGGTGGACCAGCTGCAGCACTTCAGTCTGTTTTGAGTTCATGTTTGGCTCTGTGCATCTATAGTAGTTACCCTAATTAGTAAATCAGCAGTCAGCACAGCAGTAATGAGGAGATTTTTCCATAAGCCTGTTAGAATACTGGAACTGATCATGGATCCTGGGCTAGTAGTGCTGGCCTTGAAGAGGAAGAAGAGGATAAATGGCATCCAACTGAAAGAGGAGGAATTTTAAGGGGCGAAGTTACATGTTATAGTCTGAGTTTATATGCATGTAACAGCCCCTTGATCATCATAGGCAACCTGGGCTAGTACCAGATCTGGAGGTTGGTGGCCCTGCCTGTGGCAGCGTGGTTGGAACTTGATGATCCTTGGGGTCCCTTCCAACCCAATCCATTCTATGATTCATCCTATGATTCTATGATCACATAGAAAGCTATCAGCCAGGTCACAGAAGCTATTAGAAATGCAGCTGTGGGTGTTACTTTTAGGCTGCTGAAGGTTCCTGATTAAATAAGGAAACGTCTTTAGGGACTGCCTGACCAGCTTCATCCAGAGAAGGCAATACCTTCTGCATAGGCATGTGAGAAAGATTTGTCCTTCGTTGCTTTAGCCTCCTCCTCCTCCTTCCTGCAGCACATGTACTGGACCATGAAGCAGCAGCTGGCGCATCACTCCATCAATGGGTGCAACCTCCAACCTGGAGACCTCCTGGCATCAGGAACCATCAGTGGGCCCGTGAGTGTTCAAGTGCTGATAGCACCAGTAACTGCCCAGCAGATTTAAAATACTGCATTTACAGACCTAACTTTGCAAGCGATTACTCTTGTACAGACAGTGGCTGCATTGTCTGAGTAAGGTACCGGCACTTGCTGAAACATCAAATATAATCGCTCTTCATGCTGTCTTTCAGACAGCTTCAGGGTAAGTGGTTTCCAAACAGGGATACCTATCCTTCCATTCTGAGCACCTCTGAAGTGCTTTCTGCTTCCCCTAACCCACTGTGCTGCAGATTGACATTCATGATTTACAAACCTTTGCCATCTTTGCTTCTGAAGAACAAAACTTAAATAAAACTGTGCAATGTGGTTACACGAAAGTATGGGTTTTCAGGAGTGTCCTAGATTTGTTTCCATGCTCTCTGTAGCTTCCTCAAGCAGCTTGTAAAGAATTTAGGACTGTTTTAAACTTACCAGATGAAGCCATGACTGCTTACAGCAAGCAAGGAATTGTAATGCAAAGGCAAAGCAATAAGACAGTGTATTATCAGTGAAGCAAATCAACAGCAAAACTCCATTCTGTGTGTTGATCTATTTGTGAATCTACTTCCAGCAGTAAGTAGCTTAGCATTAGGACAGTTACTAAAGAGACTTCCATTTGTTGATAACTTTTGCTGCAGGAGCCTGAGAGCTTCGGCTCCATGCTGGAGCTTTCTTGGAACGGGACAAAAGAAATTCCTGTTGGCCATGGACAGTCTCGTAAATTCCTGCAGGATGGAGATGAAATCATTATAACAGGTAATGGCTGAGAAATACGGCTCTTATGCCGTACCTAGGAGGTGTTTCCAGGGGGTGGTGACAGCCTGCTGAGGACATGGCTGTGCTGTGTGTGCACGCATGCAACCCCAGCTCTTTCCATTCCTCTGAAAGGGCTGTGCTTGAGAGCTCTTCCATGCTGGGCTGAGGGTTTAATTGCTATTGAGGTGCATGTGTCTGCATCTCCACTAGTGCTGGTGTTTGCAAGAGCATGGGGCATTTTGTTTTCCTTGTGCACTGCAAAGCATTTCCTTCCCACCCCTTACTGTCTTCAGTTAAACTTTTCCTGGCCTATAGCAATGATCCAGCTCCAACCCTAAGCCTTGCAGGAAAGTTCAATGGGCAAAAGCAACAATAGCACTGTAGCATGTGCTAGCAGGCTACAACTGCCTGGTCTAGTTAATGCTTTTAAAGCCAAAGGTCTGTTACTGAGCTGTATCTCTACCACAGAAATGTTTAACAGGAGAAAACCCAACACAGTAGAGCACAAGGGCATCTAAGCAAAATGTGAGGCTGAAGGTAGGCAGAATGCTTACTGGAGCAGTGTTTGTGGCAGTGCTAAAATGGATGAGCTGACAAAATCCAGCGTGCAGTAGTGCTGCAGGTTGGGTCTGACTGCAGGTATATTGCACATCTCGTTTGTTCTTTGATCACATTCACTGAACTTGCAAATTGCTGTGTTTCACCAATATTCCGGACCTATTTGAACTTCTTTTTTCCCCCATTGTGTTTCTTCAAGTTTTTATTTATCAGTCGGATTTCAAGACTATTGTACTCAACCCCCTTTACACACAGTATTAAATGTAGCTGCACCTGAATCAGGAGCTGTCCCAGATCACAGCTCCATGATGAGGAGGGACAGTGCTGAAGAAAGATCAGACCCAGGTTCTCCTTGTACTGAGGTAGGGGTTGTCCTCTGCTCCCAAGGAACAGCAATAAGATGAGAGGGAATGGCCTCAAGCTGCATCAGGGGAGGTTCAAGTTGGGTATTAGGAAACATTTCTTCCCTGAAACAGTGGTGAGATATTGGCACAGCTGCCCAGGGAGGTGGTGGAGTCACCATCCCTGGAGGTGTTCAAGAGCTGTGGGGATGTGGCACTGAGGTCAGTGGGCATGGTGGGGGTGGGTTGATGGTTGGATAATCTCAGCGGTCTTCTCCAGCCTTTGTGATTCTATGACTTTTCCTGATGTCTGACAAGAGGGACCAAACCACAAAGCCTCACCATGCTCATGAGTTGGGATCCAACTTTTAAAATGTTCGTGTGTTTGTGCATCTAAAAAGTAATGGAAATATCCTTGCCATATAGGATAGCCTCATCACGACGTCTCAACATGCCCAGGCCTGGGCACATGCATCTCAAATATCCACATGAGGATAATTCTGTTCACTCATGGTAGAACCCCACTGTCCTTGCAGTACAACCCATCTCCTGTTTTCTGCCCCCAGGTTACTGCCAAGGCAGTGGCTACCGTGTGGGGTTTGGCCAATGCTCAGGAAAAATCCTCCCAGCTGTGTCGGGTCCGTGACATTTGTGGGAAGGGGTCAACCAGGAGGAGGAGTAAAAGAAGGAGGAAGATAAGGGAAAGGAGAAGGAGGACCTCTCCCCCACCTCTCATAACTGTGCTACTGAATTCAGTTGTATTATTTTTATATGAGTGATTGGAATCTTACTATTTTTAATTATCAATAAATATCTTCAAGATGAATGTGGCTCTCTGGTGTGATAAGAAAAGTTTTTCTACCCTAGCTTTAAAGTTCTTGGGATGAGAATAGGGTGATTTAAATAGAAAGTGAGATTTTTATCTCTTCTGTATTAATATTTTTATCATAGCTATAAAAAGGTCTTCAAGTAAACTGAAATATTCACTGGGTTGGTGATACCGGCAGAGCTCGAATCCTGGCTTCTTTTCTTCCCAGTGTTCATATTCTGGGGGTAAAACCCCAGTGGTGGGTGCTAAAACCTGTGGACCATTTGGAGGAAGATTGCTCCAGGAGCACCCCCTAAACCAACACACAACAACACAACTTGTGAACGTGATGGTCAATGCAACTGACAGCAAAACAACAGGGTGCTAAAGGAGCAGCCTTTTCAAAAGGGTGAAAACAGAAATTACACTGTACCAAAGGCTGTACCAAAGGGAGGGCGGCAGCCCCAGCATGGTGACTGCCACTTTGTCCCCTGTCAGGGAACAACAGGGGCCCAGGTGCTGGCAGCTCCTTGCAGCAAGCAGTGAACAAAGCACATGGCACTGCTCTCCAGTGTAAAGGGCATCTGCCACTGTCCCACGGCCTGCAAATCAGTTTAACGCCATGGCCCGGTGCCAAATCACATCAGTTAGAGGATATCACTGACTGAAGGAGCTTGGGAGAGCAGATAATGAACTCTGGTATGGTGCAAGGGAACCTTGCCAAATATCTGCTCGGTCCTCCAAGTGAAGGAGCTGACAGGGCTGTGGGTTTCGTGCAAAGACAGCAGTCCCAGGGCTGCAGCTGCATTCCCAGAGCCAGGAGCACCTCATGCTGGGGCTGGGGGCAGCAGGAGGGCAGGCTATGAGGTCTGCTCGACTCCAAAATCCTGACTTGTGGAGCTGCCTGTAGGAGAGGGTCTGGGTGCACCCACCTCAAAACCTGGGTGTCAGGACATGTTGATATTTAGTATCACCCTGGGGGAGAGCGCCGTGTGACCCCTTGGCCAGGCAGGAGAGAAGAGTGAATTTGGAATGAAGATTAATGAACAAATGTGACAGTGCATAAATCATTGCTAACGGGGCATGCTCGCTGAAATGGGATCTCTCCCAGGCAGCCTCAGCGGGCAACAATAATAGTCCCTTTCAAGAATGATGCTGGGAGGATCATCCTCAAATCAATTTAAATTTTTAGCTTAAGACATTCCACTGTTGGCAGAAGGGATGACCTGGGCAGGAAAACAGTGGCTCCTTGTTTATATTAAAAAAAAAGCAATTTTTTCTTCAGGCTCTGGTGGATACTCTGAATTGAGCTAATAGACAGATACTTATTTTAATGCACTCTGACTTGGATGGCAAATGACCTTGAAGTAGAACCACAAGTTGACACATTCCCTCTTGGATTTGGAAATAACTCGTGTGATCCTTGATGCTAAAGCTGTGGCAGCCCCACATTGCATCTTGCCATGATGCTACCATCCCATGGAAGCATGGAGGTGTTTTGTATGCTGGAAGGAAGGCTGCTTTTCTGAAAAACCCAGGAAAAATCTCTACTGACAAGAGCTGATGGAGGTGTCCAGGCAGTACATTGCAATTCATGAGTTTTGACGTTGATGCAAGACATTTTGCAGCCAGGAAGGACTGCAGCATCAGTGCTTTTTGGGTACAGGAACACTTGTTGGAAACCATTAAAACCACTGTGCAAAGCCAGTGCAGCTACATCTTCCATCCCATGGATACAAACCCCAGTTCCTGACCAAATACCTCTGTAGCATGGTGGGGACAGGCAGGAGGTGACAGGGTGTTCCCATAGCCCCACAGGTGCTTCCCAACTCAATTAAATCTGAGAAATCCCAGGTTTCCAGAAACGGATGTTTTCCTGCCCAGAGCTCACCCAGCTCTCTGAGCAGATTTTGGACATGGGCTGGAGGAAGTCCAAAGCTTTGCTCAGGACAGAGCTCAGAGGCATTGACCGCCTACTGCATGGCCGGAGGCCAAAAGTCCAGCAGATGCTAAAAAAGGAGAGGAATGATTTTTATGGCCAAGGTGACTCTTTTTCGCCTCTAGGATAAAGATGTGGACTCATGGTGTTGGAGGCATCTCCACTTTGGGGGAGGGCACCTGTGAGGGGGAGATGGGTGGGTGGAGCAGGAGGGTGCTTCAGCCTGGGGCCATTGGTTCAGTGCCTACACCTGGGGCTCTTGGATCAACACCTGCACCTGGTGCTGGGAGGAGTTTATTTCTAAAGGGCCATTTAAAGTGGTTTGATCTTCTCTACAAAAAGCTTCCTCTTCAAACCTGGAAGCTTCTGCTGCAATTGGGTTTGAGTGTGGATCTATTTGCTACTAGAGTTTATTACTTTTAATTCAAGTCTGCTTTTGTTAGGTTTATTGTATAGTGGTTTTCAATGACAATGAATGATGCAAAGTTTTAAACCCAGAGCTCTTCTGCTTTGTCACAGCTCTGAGATTGTCACCTAAGTGGAGAAGAAGAAATTCCTGTGTGGCTCTTCAGAGACCTGGAGGAAAGGTAAACCCATCCCGGAGGGGTGTGGGGCCATGTGGTTTGGGAAGGGAGAGGCCCCTTCCCTGGGCAGAGGTAATGCTCTTTCAGAAGCTGTTCAGGGTCGAGGCAGTGACTTTGTTAGAAGGGATGCTGTTGGTAGGTGATATTTGCATCTGCTTTCTGTGTAAGAAGCCATTTCTCAGGTTCAGGATTGCCACCTCTGCTCAAGGTGCCCATGCTGTCACCATTAAGTGAGAAAGAGAGATAATTTCTGGGCTCTAAAGTTGATTGAAAGCTCTGTATATTTTTGGCAGTACGTGAGGGGCATGCTGAAGCTGTGGCCCTGTGCTGCCCTATACAGAATGGGATCGGTCTGCAGATGGCTGCTGCTTGAGAATCTCATTTGGTTTTAAATGTGTTTTAACACCCTTCCTTTTCCTTATGGATTCAGCACTCTTAATGCAGTTTTAATACTTTTTGTTTGATTTCTGATTTCTCCCTGGCCAAGTTGCAGTACAAAACAGGAAGCTTTGTAATTAAACGCATCACTCAATGTTTTGTAATGCTGTTGTGAGCTGAGATGAACCCTGAGAGTAAATGCAACTCAGAGTCTTAAACTGTGCATGGCCTTAAAAATGCACATGCAATCAGTGTTTTCCTCCTGGGTTGCAAAAAGGAGCAGTGGCCAGAGGGTGTCTACTGCTTTTAATGGAAGGAGTTTATAAAGAAAAGGTGAACGTGCAAAATAATATAGATTGCAGTAATGTATTCCCATGGCCACATTAAGGTGTGGTTAAAATTGGGGATTTGGTATCCTTTATTTATATCAGATCACCTGGGCCATGCAGAACCAAAGGACAGCCATAGCGAGCAGTGCGATGGCTGGCAAGGCTGGGCTGGTGGGGTTGGGAGGAGGGCAGGAATGGGTGGCCAGGGGTCGGATTCCTGCCCATGCATGGAGCTTTTATCCATCCAGGAGCTGCTCTGAGAGCAGTGTGGTGATTCCAGCTGCTGCTTCTCATGTAGGGAGTGGCTTGTCGCAACTTGTGCCCGCATTGGATCCTGGCAAGCGGTGAACTGCAACACACGCAACTTCTTTTCACATTGAAGCTCTTTATTGCATTAAGTAAATACATCTGCAGTAAGTTTGCATTATTTCCTCTGAGTGCAATTGCCGGTAGTATGGCATAATGATTAAAAACAACAGAACTGGCAGAGGCACTTGTTACATGCAGCTGCAATTAGTACCAAGCGACGCAGCCCCTACTGATACCCAACTTCCAGTGCCCAGGAATGTGGCTCTGCCAATCAGACTCCCAGGAGATGGAGTAACAAACATGTCCTGGGTGGCCAGGTCAACCCAGAATGCAAGCAGGGTGAAGCTTCTGCTTTCAGCGTGGTGTTTGGTATTGCTTTTAGTTAGAGTGGTGAGGCTGTGTTGATGATCATTGGTGGAAGGCAGAATATACATTACAACTATAAAAAACAACCCCACTGGTGTTTAGGTAGTCTGTAGAAAAGTTTTGGTGTAGGGGAGGTTTTTGTGAACAGAAAGTGAAATAAAATCTTAAAATGTTTTGTGTAGATGGACAGAGGGGGGAAGATAACCACAAATATTCCTGTGAAGCGAGCCTATTTGCTTTCCCAGCATTCATAACCCTTTGCTCTCATACAGGCTTCCTTCCCCTGACGGCTGTGTGCTGCTGTCCCCGCCCACCCGAAGGCACAGCAAGGGGCTGACCCTGGTCCCTGGGGAGCTCAGGGTCTTCAACTTAAGTATGTGCGTAAATCCTTAGCTGGACAGGGGCTTACTGGTGTTGGGCAGCAAAGCCAAAGCGTGCAGATTCTCCTTGAGAAGAGTATTGGCACCAGGAGTAGTGACAAGCACTGTTCTTGCTCTGTGTCAGTTGTGAATATAGCCAGGTAACCTGAAATCTGGAAGTCTCTGTAGCCTGGAAATAGTTATTTTACTACTGCTTGTTCTGTGTATTCTGTAGCCCCACTGGTATCAAAGCGGGAGTGACAAAAAGCAGGCTCAATATTAGGGGAACAGAAGCAATGCCCTTTGAGCTAGAGCATTGGTTCCTATGGTATGGGTAGGTACATCATGAATAAGAGACCAGTGTGTTTGCTCAAAGAGTGTTGGACTTCAACATTCACACTTATAAAACTTCTGTTACTAGCAGTTAATTGGTTAACAGAACCTGAAGCTGAACAGCAGGCTGGTGAGCAATCTGCAGTGGGTAATTGAAGCAGCAGAGATCTCTTGGTAAAGAAGAGCAGGATTAAAGCTGATCCTCAAATCTCCTACCTCCTGAATGGGCTCTCCTGCAACAGAGATTAGCAGAAATTGTGCACTTGAGCCTAGGGCAAAAGGTGCATGCAAAGTTTCCATATGCCTCATAGCCTGCTATTCTGTAGTCAGTACTCCTTGGAACTCAGTGGAATAGGCAATAAAGTCAGGTGCCATCAGAATGACTCAGGATGTTCTGACCTTAATAAAAGTTCATGGAGGTCTGGACAAGCTTTCAGCTGTGGAGATTTTCCCTTCTCTTTTCCTGCTCTGCACACTGAGATTCAGACCTTCCTGTTTTGTTTTACATGAAGGAGTTGTAAATCAATATCTCATTTCCATGTCCCTGTCTAAGGCTCTTCAAGCACTTATACAGTAGTATGATATAGCTGAAACAGGGCAAGACAAGTTAATAGTATTGCACCAATTTTACACGTTTGAAGACTGAGACAGAGAGAAGGGACTCATGCAATGGTCAAACAAATCTGTCAGAGTCAAGAATAGCAATCTACAAAGTCTATATCCAGCCTACATAGTTTATGTCCTGGTTCCTTACTCCAACCTTTGTTTCTGCCTTTTTTACCTGCTCTATGTTGTCTTATGGCAAGAATGTAGAAAACAAGATGGTGAGTAAGTGGAAAAAATGAAGTGTTCTTCTTGCAATCTGTGCTCTCAGATCTTGTTTATTCATGACGCTAGTGGTTGCAGTTCCTACTCCCGATTGCTTCAGAAACTCTTAATGATCCCTTAAGCCAAATGTGTAGTCACTCAGGGCAGCTGTGGGCAAACCTTAGAACTTAAGAAATGTAGGATTTGGGAACCTTCAATTGACACTCTTCAAAATGTAAATAATATAATTCCAAAGTTCCCTTTTTCACTTCTTTCGTAACGGCTTTCTTAATGCATTGAGTAAAGGAAATACATAGATAATCACCAAAAACGTGGGGAAAAAGTCTTTTAAAGGTACTGAATTCGTTCGAGGTAGAATGCATGTTGTTGCTACTGTGACTTGGGCTAACAAATCTGACTGACAAAGCTAGGCATGTCTTTGCTTATTGTCTTTAACGTCTATATGTGATCCCACTGAACTGAGTCTGAAAGAAGAGATTAATGAAGTTTTGTGTGGCATCTCTCTTTGATAAACATTGCAAGTTCTATATAGTTGTAGCCAGGGGTGTCCAAGCTCTGCTCTGTGAACTGTGGCTACCAAGCTCGTTGCAAGAGATCTGGCTAATTGACATCTGCCATAGTTCCATCAGTATATCTAATTATCCATGAGTAGGATAGAGAAAGATAATGCTGCAGAGTCAACCATAGCCCGCAGCCCCCTTGGGAGCTGCAGTTTGAGAACTTCTGTATCTTGATCGCTAAAAATATGACAGCGCTGTGGTGGGGGAGCATACGGGTGCAACTTAGTTCAGTGAGAATAAACTTGCTCGTAGCCATGATGCTTAAGTGTTCCTTCTCCTGGGCTGATGACTGGACTAGACAGCCTTGTTGGTCTTTCCAGCCTTGATTTTATCATTCTACCTAATAATCCTTGGGGAGACAAAACTGCAAAACTTTGCCTTTCTCCCAAGCACAAATATAATGACTTGGAGAGGTATTTGAAGCAACCCTGTATTCAGGGAAGACATTCCTATTGCTTTATCAAATTCCAATTTCTGAATAAAGCCCTGAATTTGTGGGAGACTTGAGAGGGCAAACTGTGCTATAGCTATAGGAAAAGTCTGGAGAATGTTGTGCTACTGAGTTATGTGATGACCATCTTCATTAAGATGAGGGTTGCTGCATAGTATTATTGTGCTTCCAGAATGGCTTGCTGATGTCCTGTTCTATTGAGCAATAATCACATGAACTATTGGCTCTTAAATATATTGCCATCTTCCTGCATATCTGAAAATGGCTGTTTCTGCTTGCCTTCCTGCTAGGCAGAGGCCTCCTAGATTGCAGCATCTTATGGCTCTGTGTAGTCAAGCCCCTTCAGTCATCCAGGTGCTGCTCCTCCCATGTGGATGTGGGGATGGCACTGTAAGGGTCCATGATGACTTTTGCACAGCGAATTATCATCACAATCAAGAAAAGGCAGAGGAAGACAAAACATGCTAGTGTCAGTCCCTTGTCCACATCAACATATGCGGGCTCTGGGGTGGGTCCCTCCATGGCTCATGCTGCTCCTCATCGGGGTTTACGTTTGCTGCTAACATCATTGACCACCTGCAAAACAAACAATGTCAGACACTGGGGAAACTCAGTACAAATGGGAACAGAAAATATATGATGTGTTCTCAGAGGTAAATCAACCTGCTGGAAATCTCATAGCTGGAGTAACAGGGAGCTATGAGCTGGAGAACCCTGACCACTGCCTTGTTCATTCAGCACAGAAGTGTTTCTTGCTAAAATATTAGACAATGGAAACAGATCTTAACAAAAGAAAAGAGAAACAGTAGTGAACAAACACCATCCACTTGGAATATCATCTTCTAAGAGGTCCAGATGCTGTTCTTGCATCAGCATTTCCCAATCGTAAATATTTCCACTCCTCTGTTACTGTGAAAGACCAGACAAATGGCAGAGCAGACTGTTTCTATCCCAACTTTCTTCTCTGTCCAAACATTCCCTGTCTCTTACTGGCACAAAGCAAAGTGAAAATTATGCATACTCATTTTCCATAACATTTAATCTCTACTACTTGTAGGCTCTGTAGGCAAGAGATGATTTTCAGGAGCAATATTCTTTAAGTAGGTGTTTTATCACCCAGAAAGGTACGGGTGATTACGCAATTCCTACATGAGTTATTTTACTTAATGCAGATGTCTGCACTGCTGAAGGTCTCTTCTGACCTTATTCGAATCCACAAGCAAAATTACTTCAGCAGAGATTGACTCCTTACTGCAGGTATGCTGCTGGATCCTTCATTGGCTGCTGCCCCAGATGGCTTTGGTATGGTAGTGCTTAAGGGAGAGGAGCTGACCTGGCTCACAGTGAGTGAGGGAAGCTTCTTGACGTGATTGAGGTGGGAGCTGTAAGCATTGAGGGTTTCTCCTATAAAAGAGTAATAATTTTGAATGCCTCCTTAAAACAAGCAAATGTCTTTCATATCAAAGACAATAACCAGCCTGAGAACCAGGCCGCGTTTCACTGGGAGTAGAGATGGGAAAGAGAAAATGTTAAACCAGAGTGAAATTTGGGTATCAAATGGTGCAGCTGCTCTCTACAACTGCATCAATGCAGTAAGGAGATCCCAGCCAGCTTTGCCCAGTTCCATCCGCAGGGAGCTGCTGCTGCTGGCAGGGCTCTTTCAGCAGCAGTTCACATCTGGCTGGAGCATTGTGTCCTTGCAGCACCTTGTGCCAGCTGCAGGTGAGTACCCCAGCACTGAGCCCATCTGCCCTGAGAATTCTTCCCAGGGTGAACTGAGGACCTTTATTTAAAACAAATCACAGTACCTACTTTCATAATTTATTCCCTTTCAAGTTTTCCAATCTCACTGCCTCCTAGATCCCACAGGACAAGGATAAATCAGCTGGGCTCTCTAGTCTATTTTAAGCACAAGGATGGCTGATTTTTACTTCCTGAAAGCTTAGAAAATACTGCAACAGCCAGTCCTGCAGCAGGGAGTTGGAAGAGAAGACAAAGTGAATGAAACCAAGCAGACACTGTATGTGTTTACCATCCTTAGGAGAGAGCAGAAAACTTGGGCCAGCAAAATGACCACTGAGGAGTGGGGTAGGATTGTGATGCTTATCTGACCTGACCAGAGGTCTTTAGTCCCCAGAAGACACTGTTACTGGTGGTACCCTGGAGAAGATTGTGCTGCTGCTCCAGAAGTCCCTGCCACTCTATTTGGCTTGAGCTGAGGTCTATGGCAGAAGCGAGCACCTCTGGATATTACCAGTTATCCCACACTGTGATGTGGGGCTCTGAGGAAGGGTGGATTCAGTTCGGAATGAAATTTTGGCAGCTTTTAACTTGGGGTTATGGGGGGATTTTGATCACTGCCTGGTTGGAAGGCTTTGTAGTTCTATGCAGAGTCCCTAGTGCTGGGAAAATAGCACTGTGGATTTAATGCCGAAACAACAGTTTTGCAGAAGCTTGTATACTTATTTTGCTAGCCAGGAGATCTTGCATTATAACTTAATTTGGTGAGCAGGAGTCAAGACTTTGTCAGCAAAGCTGAGTATTAAGTGTGGGTGCTTTTGTGGAATGGAACAAAAATGTTGGTGTCAAAACTACTAATGTAGCCTTGTCCTTATCAGTACTCCTATGAAGGTCCAGTAGGGATGGATTTGACTTTTCCCTCCTGACTTTCTGGCTGTGCTATTATTCCACAATAAGTTAACCTCTGTGAATATCAGAACTACCTGGAAGTTTCCATCAGTATTGATGGAATTGAAAATCTGTATTTTCAATTAAATATGCCTTCTTTTAAAGTATTAAGAATTTACTCAGTGTTCTGAGATGTCATGGGAAAATCAAAGCTCTTGAGTATCTCTTTTCAAATGCCATCACAGAATCTCATAACCCACAGAACTGTGGCTGGGTGACGTTGCCTATGAAACTCTGAAGCACGGTCCTACCCCTACCAAAAGGGAAGAGCATTTTGTGGGTGCCCCATCCCTGGAGGTGCCCAAGGCCAGGTTGGAAGGGCCCTGGGCAGAATGAGCTGGGGGGGCACCCAGCCCATGGAGGGGGTTGGAGCTGGGTGATCTTTGAGGTCCCTTCCAACCCAAGCCATTCTATGACTCTGTGAAAAGGATACTCCGGGCAGTAAGATTCACCTAGAGATCAGAGCGAAAGCATATGGCATTCGAGCTATAGTTCACACAGCAAATCATGGTGACAGCTTGAATCTAATGTATTTTTTGAGATTTAAATTGATATGTTTTGTGAAGAAGTCAATATTTTCAGCGGGACAGAAAGATTTTTTTTTTTTTTTTTTCCAGAAAGCTGTATTCTTGAGGTTAGACCAATCACATGTCTCCCTTCCTTCTGTTCTCCCCATAAATGTAAGGTTCCTGCCATGTGACAGTTATTCTGCTCTAAGTAATGGAAAACTTATTTCTTGGGGCTGGGCCTGTCTGCTGGTACTTGTGCTCCTCCATCTCTCTAATGTATAGAGAACTTATTCTGCTTATTTCCCAGCTCCCTGGCCAGTGTCTCAGTTTTCATTTCCTTGATGATTCTGACAGTGTATGCATGGGGAGAAAACAAAAAGTTGAGCAGAAACAATTATAAATGTTCATGCTTGACTGATCAGGTTTTCTCTGAATAGCTGAACTTTGGGAAATGGCTCTTAGTGGGTTGTGAGCACTCAGCTATAGAATAGTACCTTTAAATTATTTGGATTTGTTGAAAACTATTCAGTTATTGTTTTTTTTAGCCATCAGACAAATGAGAGCAATTCCTGGTTCCAATTTATTAGGCAGCTTAGCAGCCTTATGAGTGCCTGCTCTTCTGTAAATCCCCAGGTGTTTAATAACATCCCAGGTAAACTCTTGGGGGCAGCCATGGAGCTGTCTGCTTCTTGTCTGACCGTTCTTGCCATCAACAATCAGTCCTGTGTGGTCTGTGGGCAGTGTGGCAGGGATGGAGAACTTGTGTCCCTCAAGGGAAAACCCATCCCGAGCCTTTGTTCTCAGCTCTTTTGTTTCCTAGTGCTCTTTTAGTGGACTGCCAGATGTATTCATTTTCCTATGACTTTGAATATACCAGCAGACAGAAGAGTTGGCATCCTCTTTGTTATGGGTGCTCTGTAGCTTGTGCTGAGCGGCGTGGCTGAATTTCACCTTCATTCTTACCTAGGCACGATGCTTTAAAAGATGTTTCCTTTCCCCCAGAGCTGCAAATGTTGGCACTGTCACTTTAAAGACAAAGTCATAATGCACATGGATTGCAGAGAGCTTGTCTAAACCAGTTCCTACTCTGGTTAATTCCGTTTCCACTCATCTCAACCCATAGAATACATTTCAAAACACTTACAGAAAATCCTCTGCTCCTTTCCCAAAGTAACGTATGTGCAGAGGGAAGGGAAACAACACTATTTCATACATGCAAGCAGATTCCTACCTTCCAGACCTGGGTAGGAAGCCTGTCACATCCCGGCATGGCAGCATCGTGGAGCTAAAATCCTCCCTGTAGTCATATTTTAAAAGTTTTGTTGGTCAGCGTGTCTTTAACGCCTTCAGGCTCTGCTCAGGTTCACTTCCACCCAGACCTGGAAGCAGTTCTTATCACCGGTGTGCTCTGGAGGGGAAAAAAAATTAATAATTGGCAATTGCTCATCAGGCAGGATGTGGGCGTTACAGTCGTTAAGCAGTAGGGATGCGCTTCTGTGACAGCCTGAGGCAATTGGGTACAGTCAGATGTGAGATGGATCTCTGTCAGAAACTCCTGAGAAGAACACCTGATCCAAAATGACAGCAGCGTTTGAGCCTGCTGTTAGGCTGTTTCCTTGAGCAAAACACACACTTGTAATCTGCAAAAGATGAGCCAGGTATGAGTGGTGCTGCTCAGGTGTCTGTTTTTAGTTTTTTGGAGGTTTTTTCTCTTTAAATGGACAAAAACTGAAAGGAAACATTTCAGCAACTTAAAATAATGTGGCTGATCCGACCTGATATTACCAACACTATGAAGGCTACTACTTTTGATTTTTCAGTCTAATCTGGGATGCTACTCTTTTTTTACGTGAAATAATTTCAACCAGAGGAATGTGAAAGTTGTTGGATGACAAACCCATCTCACTGCTCACTGTTGTTAACTTGGACGTTTCTTATTGCCTGGAGTGTGGGACAAAGAGGTCAACATAGGGATCCTGAAACCCTTCCCCCCACCGTGGTCAGCCAAAGGGTCAGAAAACTTGTTTATTCTCTTGGGGAGCTTGGTGACCTCTCATACTGACAGTACTTATTAGACCAGAGAATGAGGGTCTGGACCTGCTGCTCAGCTGGACTAAATTATCTCAGTGGTCTTTTCCAGCCTTAATGATTCTATGATTCCTTAGCTGCTGCAAGGCTCCTTGCCTGTTTGTGAGGGGACGCATGGCAGGGGTTAGGTGGTGCGCATCAAGTGACAGAGGGGTGTGCAGATTAGCTTGATAAATGGAGAGGAAGGTGGGAAGAGCTGGGGAGAGGCTGTTGTGGTCGCTGAAAGAACAGAGTTGTGCATGTCTGGTGGGAAAGGGAGAGATCTGAAGGAAGAAGCAGGAGCTGGTGTCTCATGTTTTTTGGAGAAAGGGAAAGATACTTATTCAAGCTGGAAGACAGGAAGTTGTGGCAATTAAAATGGTGAGGCATTAAAACGGGAAGCTTGCCTGACTACTTTCAGGACACCTATGGAGATGGCAACTCTGATTTGCTCACATGGAAAAGCTTTAAGAGTTAGAATGTGAAGGTTGGAGAGAAGAATGAGCCAACGCTGACCCCAAATCCCAGGTGAAGGAAGCTGAAGCGCTGTTTCAGGGATGTATTTGGTGCGTGTCAGATGAACTTGCCCTCAGTTTGAAGTTCAAATCTATAAAAGAGGAGTCTGGACACTTAATCATACTCTAATGTTCTTAACAATCTAGTTTCGATTATAAACTCACTGCCTTGGAGCCCAAAGTGAAATGTTGTAGATTGATATGGACAGATGAGGTTCTTTCTATATCCAGAGAGCAATAAGATAACCACTACCTTCATTTAAAAATTAATTGTCCTTTCATAGTTACAGTTCCTTCAGCAGAAAATCAATAATTTATTTCAGTAACTCTGTCCTCCTACAAGCGTGGTTTCTCCTGTCTACCTGTAGCACACAGACAGGATTAATCTATTTTATTTAATCCACTCCTTGTTTGGTTTTTAACATTTATTTTAACTTTATTTGGTTTTGTGTGTGCATGATTGGTTCTTTTGCATGCTTTAAATACTGACTTCACACCTTCGCAGTTTATGCAGACTCATTCATTCAATCTATCCCACTCAGTTACGGTCAAGTGATAAATAATCTTCCTTCAATAAACTTGCTTTCATCCAGTCATAAATTACTTGGTCAGTACTGAAATCAAAAGGCATCGTTTGCGGTTGCCCAAAAAGTCAAAACCAAATAAGCACATAAATCAATCTGAAGAAAGTGTTAAAAATTGCTGCTGCACAAAAGTTTCTTTCTGGCATAACCCTGTGGTAAGAATAACATTAATCATCACTGAGAAAAAGATGCAACGTGCATGTAGAATAACTGTGAGCTGCTTAATAACCTAAATCAAATAATCATTTCTCACTTGAGGAGTGTGTGATGTTACTTGCAAGCCAAAGAAGAAGAGAAAAACGAAAGGTTGTGTTTGTGAGCTGTTGAGCTGAATGATGGGCAGTTGGCCTCTGGAGACAAAAGCCTCTCCAGTCTGCCAGAGTTCAAATTGCATGGATAATCCTTGATTAAACTTTGCTGAAGTGAGATCCTGAGGACATCTAGGAAGCTTTTTAGGAGAGTATGGATACTGTAGTTCAGAGATAAGAGCGGGGTAGAATGGGTGAATTGTTGACTGCTGAGCATGCTGGTTGGAAGAACTAGGACGTGAGCAATGTACACCAGCTGGAAGGAGGCAGATAAGCCAGGGCTGAGGTCTTGATGTCTTTTTTCTGTCAGCTGCTGTATGCTGGAGAACTGGATCCCCAGTTTAAAGGGTTTTGCTGCATCTCACTGGTATTGCCTTTGGCTGGCCAGGCTCTGAGCAATGTGTGAGCCACATCGATCCTTTGAGAGATGATGCAAAACTATGCATACGGTACATAAGGTTTAGATGAGCTTGGAAAGCAGTGTCTGTCTGCACCAAGACCATCCTTTATCCCATATGTGCTTTGATAAGGAGACTGAAGCTGCTTTTCCCATCACCCAGTGATACAGTGCACAGTACGTGAATCCCCTCTAATCACAGTAAGCAGCAGAGGAGTCTTAGAGAAACAAATGGCTTTGGCCTTTAAGCCAAGGCTTGTAAGGTCTGAGTAGATATTATGTGAACACAGTTTAATGGACTATGTACTGTTCAAACCCCATGCTGTTTAAATCCTACGGACAGAGACAAACGCATCTGTTGTTCCTGTCAGTTATTTTATAGATTAAACTGGCTGCTACCCAGGAGAACCATAAGCAAAGCTCTGTGGAAATTTTTCACTGCAGCAAAGCTGACAAGGAGGAAAAAGGAAAAGCGTATGACAATTATACAAAAACAAAAGATGCACTTCAAGGTAGAACAGGAACTCCTTTTCACGTGACTGTCTCCTCATGGTGATGTCCAGCATTCTCTAACTTGCAGGGTATTTCTCAGACACATCTTTTGACCTTTCATCTTGAAAAGCTACAAATGCTTGCACTGGATTGAGGCAGCATCAGTGTTTTGACGTGGGGAAAAGTCTTGTGAATGACAGTACTCATCAGTCCAAAGGGATTATGTCTGCATTAAAAAGTGTATGGATCAGTTTTCTTGGGTACTTCAGAAGTTTGAGGGGAGAAGGATTAAATAAATGTAAGCAATAACAGAGCTCAAAGTCCAGAGTTCTGTGTTTGTGTTGGAGTTTGTGACCAAAGTCACTGCCTGGGTCTTGTTCCTCTTGCAGAACTGTTTAGCACACAGGATAACAGAAGCACAGAATGCTTGGATGGTAGGGACCTTAATACTGAGTCCCAACCCCCTGCCCTGGGTTGGTTGCCCCCACCATGCCAGGCTGTTCAGGTTCCCATCCAACCTGGCATTGAGCACCTCCAGGTGACCTGAAGTGAGTATGGGTCAGGGATGTTTCAGAGCTCTGTGCTATGGAAGGCATCAGGAAGCTCATTGCCGTCAGCCCCTCCAGCAGGAAGGCCAGATTTGTTGCAGCATGTTGGCCAATTCTGGTTATAATTTGCCAATGGGAGAAGTAGAAATATTGTTACTAGTTTTTTCCCTGGAGAGGTTTTTCCTTTTTTAGCTATTAGAACTGGGAGAGTGAGCCCATATTCAGAGATGCTGAGTTCCTGGAGTACCTTCTGGAATCAGTGTGAGCAAACAGTTCAATGCTACAGAAAACCTTCCAGTTTTCAGACTCCCTTTTTGTGCAGATCCATGCATGAATACTGCACAAAAGCTTTGTGATGAGGATCCAGCTGGCATCCTGATAAATTATATTTTCAGCTGTCTCCCAGTGGGGATGGATTGCATTTTCCTTCAGAGGGGCCAGATGATTCCTATTACAAATGAACCAAAACCTTGAGGCAGGACATGCATTACATTTCCATGACAGCACTGGCAGGAGTAAAAGATCCTGATAAGAATTTAAGGGTAATTGAACTTTGGTCTCCAGCTCTGCGGGTACATAACAAATAGAGCAGCTTCTGAATGCCACATGTCACCAAGCGAGGCTGGACAAAAGGATGAATGGCCCTATTGCTGAGAAGAGTGAGGATCAGCCAGGGTCCTCAGCCTGTCCCAGTTGTGTATGGTCTCTGTTGTCCTTCATAGGACATGTGGGCTGTATCTCTACCAGCGAATCAAATGCACCCAAGACTATTTTTTGGCATTAAGGATGTCTGGCAATGGACAGCCCATGTAAACATCTTTAAACTTGCTGACCTCTGGGGCTGGTCATGATGTTAGTGTGATTATACAGAGAAACAGCAAAGCAAACTTAGAAATTTCTAGTGTCTTTCAGTTAATACATATTGAGGTGTGCCAGATGGATGGGAGTAAAATACAGTTTGTAATTAATCAAAGACAGAGAAATCAAAAATGATCTTTGAGTGTGGTAAAGCAATTAGTTGTTTTTGAATGTGCCTTGGTGGCAGGAGGTGGGCAGAATACCGATTTAGTTCCCCCTAGAACAGATGGACATTGAAGGCTGTCTGAGTGGTGTGAAGCCACGCAATTACTCTTACCCTCCTCTTCATCCCTATTTCTGGGGCATTCTCCATTGATCACCACCAACTCTGCAGCCCTCAGGCACCCAAAGCAATGGCTTTGTCTGTAGCTTCATGCTTGGAGTTATTGGGGATGGCTGATGCCATGTCATTCCCTCCTTTTCTCTCATCTCAAACTGCAAACCAATCATAGCCTATGCCCTGAATTTTATCCTGTGTTTCTGCTTTTTTTTTTCCTGATTTTGCTCTCTAAATACATGTGCAGTCATCCAATCAAATCAAGAAAGAGCCTCTCCTCAGCTGGTAACTCATTGACTATTCTGTAAAGCCTGTAGTCAGAGCTGCTCTTTAATTAAGATTGCACCAAAGGAGCTTTGATTCCTGCCGTGTATTACAGCCCAATGTTGTTTTCTTTGTCACTTCAGTAGGTTATTGGAAATGTAGCCCTTGATTAAAATGATTGTGTGTAATTACATTCCATCTCCACATCTTCAGCTACATCAGTATCTTGTCAGTGGGTCATTGGGAATCAGACTGCCAGAACCTTTGTACATGTTCAATTTATAAATTTTTCTGGCATGGCATCAAACAGTCCTACACATCCAATAGCTTATTAATGCGTCATTAGCCACAAGGAACACTTTCAAGCAAGTATAATGTACAGGGAGAAACGAGGGCTTGCCTAACTGACTCAGCAGTTTGAAGGTCTTT
Organism: Pavo muticus; assembly: GCA_016647715.1. Taxonomy (NCBI): domain Eukaryota; kingdom Metazoa; phylum Chordata; class Aves; order Galliformes; family Phasianidae; genus Pavo; species Pavo muticus. Next base: position 2,274,093 of record JACDJE010000002.1, on the reverse strand, counting down.
TCCTCTTTGCAGGGATCACACTGACTTCTGAACATGCTTGAATGTCTCAAGACTAATAATGATTTTCTGCTTCCAGACACCTTTTGTTATTTTGGTTTCTGATGGACTGAGATCACCAGAATTTGAAAGTAAGTCAGTGGGCTAAGAAATAGAGTCACAGAATTGTTAAGGTTGGAAAAGACCACTAAGATCACCTAATCCAGCTGTTAACCCATGCCTGTGACTACTCTAAACCATGTCCTTCAGTGCCACATTCCCACGGTCCTTGAACACCTCCAGGAACAGTGACTCCACCTCCCTGTGCAACCTGTGCCAATGCATCACCACTCTTTTGGAGAAGACTTTTCCTACTATCTAATCTGAACCTCTCCTGCTGTAACTTAAAGCTATTACTTGTCCTGGAATTATCTGTAAAATGATTGAAGTGAGCAAAAAGATTATCAGCTGCTTTGAAAGGACCCAAAGATGGGGCTCTTCAGTTTGGGAAGGTGGCTGAGGGGGAATATGTTTGAGCTGTACCAAATCACAGATCTGGTGAGTGGGAAAACGGTTTAATTAAAAAAAAAAAAAAGATACAGTTTCCCCAAGGCCCTGGTCTTTGCTTTTAGGTTAATTGTCTCTTTTTATATATGTATGCAGCACAATAATGAGATTCCTCAAAAGCTTTTCATGCATGAAAGGAAACTTAACTCACACAGCTCTGTTCTATGAATAACAAGGTGAGATGAGTCCCAGTGAGTCGCTGCCAGACCCATGGTTGGTATTTGTCTGTTTACTGTCAAAGGCTTCTTTAATATTTGTGCTCCTGGAGGTTTAGTTAATTGCAGATGCAGGCTGTAGAGGCTAGTTGTCTTGTGAAACACTTGACTTTTGGACAGTAATAATTATGAATCTAACTTATAGATATTACCTCCTCAAATAAGTACATCCTTTGTCTGAACCCCATCTTGCAAAGGAAAAGCATCCTGCCAATGGTCTTCAACATGATGCAGGGAATGAATTATGGTGATGCAACTAGGTTTAACTAAGTTCTCCTGCCTTGTTTGTTGTGGATCCATATTAAGATCTGTGCTAGGGTAGGAGCCAAGTGGACTGCAGTTATTCCTCATTTAAAAAAGAATAGTTTTTTTCTTAGGTAAACTTTCATGTATGTGCCAATACAGATCTGAAACTGCTTTTGGATGAGGTGCTCTTCCCTTCTCCTTGAACTGTTTTCTGTGCTGAGGTCTTCTAGGTGATCCTAGTGCTGAGCATTATGGATAGGACCAACTCCAAATCTCCCACAGGCTCAATATGCCACAGCTGAGTCCGGGAGCATCTGGAAGGACAGTGCACGCAGCCCAAAACAGCATTGGCTTTCCAGTTGCTCAGCTGCAGTTCTGCCTGCTGATATTCCATCAGCGCCAGGTTCAGAAATGACTCTTATTCTTGTGTCAGCTTTCCTAAAGCAGGGCTTTGGCTCACTTCTAGGAAGCGAGCAAGGGCAACTAGTGCTCATCAGTTTTGCAGTGTTTCTGGAGTTAGCTGATTCACAAAAATAAAGGAGCCAACTATCTTCTCCCTTGTCACCACATGTTAATGTGAAGAGTGAGCAGGTTGCCTGTCTGGGGGAGAAATGATTTTAAATGTAATAAAATCTGTGATTTTTTAAATGTGTCAATATGGAACAAAAATACAAAAACGAGACCTCTGCAAAAGATGAAGAAGAATGGAGGAGAGAATAGGCAGAGCTCAGACTACCCGGGTAAGGGGTGGGTAGGTGTAATAAGACCACTTTAAAAATCTGTTTATGTTCACAACTACAATCCAAATGTGTGCACCTTCAGCACATGTGTTTTCTGGCATGCACGTGTACAGGTGTGAGTTAACACTTCTGAATATACATAAATATATAATCTCTTTTTCAAAATAAACCCACGGGCTAATACATTAAGCAAGATGTAAGGAAGATCCTTTACTCATTGAAAGCTCTAACACTGCATCGCAGTCAACACTGTGTTTTCTATTTAAGCCAGCTTTGCGAACTGAGATTTAGTCAGTCATCTCTGTACTACCCAAAATGCATCCACAGCTTTTGGAGAGTAGGAAGCAGACAGCAATGAGACTGCCATAAAATTCAGTTTTTGTATACACCAAGTCTCTGAGTAGGAGAGACGTGCTTTGGCTTGTTGCTGGAGAAGACAGAGTGTGACAAAGAGGTTGGAGCCTTCTCATAAGCACTCTGATGCATGTAGTGTTACTGAGGTCAGCAGCCCTACACTGATATACTGAGTAAATAATGGGACTCCTATGTTAGAGCTGCCCAGGGCATCTATCCTGGGTTGAATGAACATTGTAACTGCAGACTTTTCAAAAGCAGAGAGATGTACAGCCTTGAGCTAGGAAATAGGACTTTATGGGCGTGTTAAAATATGATCTGTGCATTGCGTTCTTCTCTGAATGACTTTTTCCTAGCAGAGAATAATGTTTTTCTTGCATTTACTTGATGGTGACCCTTGAATTACATTAGTTCTGTAAACATTGGACTGGTAGTGAGTGAGTTGATATCTAGATCTATTTCTTGGTAATAAAATGCTTCATAAAAACTGCATTGGCTTCAGGCGGTTTGTGGGCAGGTAGAGAATTCTGATTGCTTCACTTTAACCTAGTGTTTTTGGATTTGCCAGTGCTTGACCAATATCATCCTTCTGGCAAGTATCCCTCACTAGCAGGAACCACGAGGTTATTTTCTGACAGGCATGGCAGTGGTCAGGTATTGCTCACGTGGTCAGAAGGAGGTCTGGAGAAAGGCTCCAAGTAATTCAGGCCAAGCTAAGCTTGTGTCTCCAAGATGTCTATCTGGAGTCAGTGGGCCATAAAGACTGACAGCTTACATTTGGCATCCCCCATATTATGCAGTGATAGATATGACAGGTGCAATTTCCAAAGCCTCCATAAAACCTAAGGCAGCTCTGAGAGCTAACAGTTTCAGGAAACACTGCTGAACTTTGTCTTTGAGGAAAGCCATTCTGCCAGCAGGGATGCTCTGACAGAACACTGCATTCCCCCAGATTCCCTTTGGTATCACCTCCCCTCATCTGCCAACTAATAAATCTCTTTTCCTTCAGAAGGAAATCCAAGCAGAGCTTTGACTTTGCAAAAGAAAAGCCAGTAATTATCTGTGTTCCAACATGGCCGTTTCTATTGGTATGCAGCTTTTAGCGGGAAGTGTTGACACTTTATACCAGCAGCATGAAATCCTAAGGTAGGCAGCACGTTTGACCACAAAAAATGGTGCTCAGTCTACCCCCTTGGCTTCTGCTGGAAGTATAAGTTATAGTGACATCTCTTCACTGTGGTTTCAAGTCCTTGTAGACTATTTTGTCCCAGCTTAATGCCTCTCTAAACCTAGGAATAGCTCAGTGCTACACAGTAGTTTTTTCTTGGTGACCTACTGCAGCGGATGGCAATTAAAGCATTTGCCAGGTTTCTTATAAACTTAACCTTGAAACTCTATTAGCAATCTAATGGTGAAATATAGCTGGTGTATGAATATCTCTCTGTCAAATGACAATATAAGTGCAGTGGTTAGGAACAAGTCCGGTTCTGCCTGTAAGAACTCTGGGACATACTTATTGCCCACCACTCTGCTACTTACATCAGCTGAACTATGGGGCAGGGGCCCCTCTTGACTCCTTTCTGCTTAAGGTCTTCTGACAAAAGTAATTATGATAGCAAGCAACTTTCACTAGTGTCATTTAGCCAGTGTTTGTTTGCTGCTGTTGTCCTGAATTTCAGATGTGCCTTGTTGTCTGGTGAAAGTGTGTGTGAAGATGTTTCAGTCACTGAGGTCAGGTGCATCTCAAAGCACAGTAACTTGCTCCTCCTGCAAATTTGCTTCTTCCAGTAAAAGTATGATGATTTTCTATTTGTGTTTAGAAAATTCCCCCATGATGTGCTCCTTCACCCTTGTCACTCTCCCCCCACTCTGTTGGATAACTAATAATTGCAAAAATTTTCCCTAAGTGACTCTAAAATCTGGCTCTCTTTCCTTATGCCTTATTTTAAAAGTTGTTTTTTTTAAGCTTGAGAAGCAAGATTGCTTTTCTAACCCTGCAGACCTTAGCTTGGGAACGGGATCTATGTTCTTTCCTACCTCATGAGTCACCATCCCAGGAATGATTCTGCACTGGCACTTGGAGCAGTCCGATAACCCAGGAGCCAGGAGGCATTCCCAGCTCCCACCACTCTCCCTACCCTTACATACAGCGCTGCTGCATTGCTGCTAGATGCAAAAAGCCAACAGGACCTGCTTCAGTCAGTGAGCAGCTGGGAGTCTGAATGCAGATGAGATATAGACTTAATTCACTTGAGTATAAAGAGGTCATTATTTTCCTGTTCGTAATTGCATTTTAAATGCATAATAAGTAGACTACAGTAACCATATGCTAATGGGTCTAACTATTCTTAATTGATTAAATAGCTTCCAAAGACTGTTTCTATTCAGGATTTAGTGCAGCACAATGTTACCGCATGGCATCAGGATGGATTTGCAGTTAACAGTGGCTCTCTTCTCTGGGTCAGATTCCCAGGGGTCTGATGGGTGAGGAGAAGGATGGATAGTTTTGGATGGACAGGTGGAAAAATCATTTATCCCAAGTCAATAACATGAAGAAGACCACATCTGACCTTATCATGGTAAACAGTGCACTGCATTACACAAGCTTGTAGACAGGAACTGAGTTTTTCCTCCGTGGGATATTCAGACTTGGGACTCCATCTGTTCTGATGCAAGGTTGGCTTATATTTCACTTGTCAGATGTGGCCAAAAATAGAATTGAATATCTCACAGTAAAATCAAGATTATTATCTCTGCCTGTGCGTGGAAGATCCAAGGGAAGGCAGTTTTTGTTAGCGTTCTAGAATGAAAATATTATTTCTCCTACCCTTGTCTAGAATGAAGGCTTTTGTTCTCCAGCCAAAGAATGAGAAGTGTACTTCTGATATGTCTTGAAGTTGGCTGCAGTACAAGTTGCTCAGTATTAATAAGCAGAAAAAAAATAATAGCATAATCATCATAGCAATACCAGCTTTGGTGTTTTATCCCACCTCCTTTTAAGCAGACTAAATAAACCATCGCTTCAATAAGTGACGTTCCATGAAGCAGTGTGGCAACTGCTCCCTTTGCTGGCACTTGTGCAGACAACAGAAGTCTGGCAAAACTGTAACATATACATTTGAAAGGCAGCAGCTCAAGGTTTTGTCTTTTAATGGCAGAACATTAAACCACACAACCCACCTAGCTCTAGGCTCTCTGTCTGAGCCATGTCTTACCTTAACCTGTTGTCAAAATAAATTTGATTTGCAACTATAAGACAGTCAAGGTTAATATTTTAATTTTAGATGTTTGCTCTGAACTATTTGAAATGAATTTTTCATGTAAAGGCTTAAGTACACATGTAACTTTAATATGTTCTTAGGGCAGCCCTGAGAAGTGAAGCAGTAAGGCCAAGACGCTTAATTGCATTTAGATTCTTAAATCCTAACTTCTCATTGACTTTAATGAGAACAGAGGTGCTTAGGCAGGATTTAGGAGCCAATCTGTTCCTTTGTCTTTGACTTTTAACCTAAATCCAAATAATACAGTCAGATTTAAATGCATTTTCTAAGTACTTGCTTGTTTTGCTAGTTGACAACTAGACTAATCTGTACACTTCAGTCATTGTGCTGGACACAGTACTTTTCTTTCCAATCTCAGCCTCCTATTATTGAATGGAAAGGCAGAAAATTGGAGCACTGCTAATTACAAGAAGAAATAAATCTTCCAACTTTAAAAATTAATGCATTTATCTGAAATTCTCCCTGGAATGCAAGTTACTTCCTCATATCTCAAGAAATACTGACCTTTGGGAAAGACATGGTTATTGAGTATATATTAATTTAAATCCATGTGACAAAGGATATCAGATTGAGCCAAAAAAAACCAACCCCACAATTCATAAATCTATGCTGACCAGGCAAAACTGGGGAAAAAAAGGCTGGAAATAACTTGCTTAGTAAATTAATCCAAAGCCTTTGACATCATAAGCACTTTAGAATTGCACCTAAACAGCTGGTAAAATGGAAGTTTGTCATCCTGAGTGTTACGTGGAGGGAAGGTCGAAGTAAATAATTAAGCAAGTATGCGGCAAGCCTGACATAGCATTCATTAGAAACTCAGATCAATGGGAATTTGTTTTGCAGTACAAAAACATTGCTGCTTGTAAAACCATTAAAGAACCATTGGACTTGGACCAAGTAGATAGAAATCTATTTTGGAAGGCTTTTCTCCTTAATACAGGACACTTCCTAATTCTTCTTTTAAATAACATTTCATTTACAGACACTGGACTTTCCCATTTTGTAACTGAAGAGTAAATCCTATCCCATATTTGGAGGGATACTAAGCCTCATGTAACCGTTTATGTAGTATTTGCCCCAAAGCACAGCTAGTTTTCATTGTCTGATCTTATTTTGCTTCTACGAAAGCAAGAGTTCATGTACCAAAGGAGAACTCTTTATAATAAGCCTCTGACCAGAGTAACAAATAGATTTGTGTTCCGTTTAAAGTGTCTAGCTGTAGGGATAGTAAATGACAAAAGCAGCCTTAGCTCTTAGGATCTGCTGAAATTCATGAATGGCAGATCTGTCATTGCTAGGACTTGGAAGACAGCACATGCAGACCCCTGGGAATAATTCTGTAACAACCTAGAGTTCCACAATCATATTTGGGAGATATATAGTATATAAAAACCATGACAATGGGTTTGCACATTCACCACTAGCCTTATTCTGCATATCTGCGAGGCATTGCTTCAAGTTTCAATCACAATGTCCATATCACTTCTGAACTGCTTTCAGGAATGGGTCCCCACTGTTGCCATGCTGTTTAAAGAATACAGTATCCCGCTGTTATTGTTTATTGCAATGCATCCTGCTTTTAAATCAGTGAAGGATCCTTCTCTTTTTATTTACCAGGATTCAATATGGGTTGGATGGTTCAACCACTCCTCTTTTAAGGAGAGAAACCATTTAGATTTCATTTAAATTTGCTTATACTCTAAACTTTGCAGGACAATTTCTAGTTATATTTGGCCATATACTGCACTTGGTGACAAGAAAACAACCTGGGAGTATTTTACTGGAAGCACTAAACATTAACTGGGAATAAAACTTGGTGGTTCTACACGGCTTCCAGGGCTGATGTGGTTCATTTCACTTCCCACTGCACTATGTTTTGGTTCCCTATGCATTCTGCTTCAGTAGTTCATTTCATATTATTTTGATTTGATGCTAGCATAAAACTATGGTAACACAGAATTACACAAACTTTGGAACCTTAAGGAATTATTTGGGACACAGTGAACTATGCATAATTCTGTTCTCATAAACAACCAAGTCCATAAATCATCTTCCATCTAGTTCGACATACAGTGGCAGCCAGGAAAACGCTATGCAGAGCTCTCCATCTTGCAAGTTTAGGCTGGGACCACAGTGTCAGTTAATGCAGCAATGCTAAGGCTGGCTTCCAGGCAGCAAGCACAGAAAACCACAAGAGTAAGTTCTCTTGATTACTCTTTCCTTTTATGTTCTTTTTTTTTTTGTGTATGTGTATACAAAAACAAACAGGCAAGCCCACAAAACAATGCAAACCCAATAGAGCATCTATCTATGGATCGCCCTTAACTTTAGAAGTTTTCCCTTTTCCACATCTTTCATCATTTGAGCTTGGTAAATTTTATTAAGCTTATGTTAAAGTATGGGAAAACTGTTCTCTGTAGGACTAAAACCCTTCCCTTTTAAAAGAAAAGCTTCTCTTTATAGGCTCAGCTCTGACCGAGGTGATTTTCCATTCTGTCTGAAAATGCATATGAAGCGTCTGAAAAAATGTATTCTGATTTTGTAAGGATTTGTGGTTGCTTTGCACAAATCCTGCCCTGAGGAACATGGTTAGCGGGCATGGTGAGGATGGGTTGGTGGTTGGACTAAATGATCTCAGTGGTCTTTTCCAATCTTAATGATTTTACGAAATGTTGACAAGCTGAGAGCTAGCTGGCAAACAGACACCTTGATGTGCTTGGGCTCTGTAGGCAAAACCATAGGCTGAAATTTTCAGCAAAGGCCTTAAATTTCTTGCCTTACGCTCAACAGATAACGAGCACTCCAAAGTTTAAACCGCCAACTGTAATGTTTAGCTGTTAATATGGCAAATGGGGTGAGAAATGAATTGTATCGTTGCGATGTGAATGCCGTTCAGAAATGCTGATGCATATTAATGTATATTGATGTCGTTTAATGAATAATAGATGTATTTGTTATTGCTACACCACTTGAGCAGGGAAGACATCAGCCTGTGTGGAAATCTGTTGGGGAATGCTATTTGGCGAACAGTAATTGATTATATATAAATACTTTCCTACGTTGCAGGGGTAGAAGAGGGAAGGGGAGCTGGCAGCTTTCATGGACAGAGAGAAAGGCACTCTGGTTCCACGTTGGTTGCGTTGGGGCCTCGGGTAGGCCAGCCCCAAGAATGTCCCCCACAGGGTGCCTGCCACCACAGCCCCATCTGGCCAAGGGCTCTCATCCAGGCTCCAGAGCCTGGAGAGACATGATGGAGCCCAAATTCCTTGTGGTGCCCACTCTGTCAGTGGTGGCTTGATGGTGGCCGCAGGCTGCTTATGCCTTCAAGGCAAAGCCTCACATCCCCATGAGGCGGCATTGCTAAGGACATGGAAGCATGGTTTAAAACTTCCTTGCTTTTATTTTTTTCTTCCATTTGGAAATCATTTCTTCTTCCTTCCTTTTAGTAACCTGGTGAAAAAGTGCTTTTGTTCTTTCACATGTTCCTTTTCTAAACAGCAACCAGCAAGGATTTATGGACTGGTGATTCTCACAGCACCCTCTCAGAGTCATGGTAGTTGTTATTCTGTATAGGCACACACTCTATACGTGAGAGTAATTGGAAGAAAAGAACCCCAGATAATATTTTCTGTTCTATGCTCATGCTAGTCTCACATTTTTAAAATAGTGGTTTCTCAGAACGTTACTGAGATCTAAAAGCCTCAGAAATAAATTTGTAGACTTATCTTATTTTGAAGACATGGTGCTTATTCATTCAAACATGGGCTAGCGTTCTCACTTGCTAAATTTGTTTTAACAAGAACTTTACTGGTTATTTACTACCTCTGTTTTCTCTGAATGACACATAATACAAGTGCATCTTTATGTTAGCCAGAGTTGTATGGAAAAGAGAAAACACTAATTCAACCACAAAGAAACTATGCAAACAGAAATCAGAAGGTTTTGACCAGAAACTCTGTGCAGAAAGACAGTTCTTTCTTTTATATTCAGTTCTTCAAATACTGGGGGGGAATTCATGAAGACAATACAAAGAGGTTAAGTGGAAAAAAGAAGCAATAGTTACCTAATGTGTTGCAAGAAAAATGCCCCAGAGAAGTTCTATCCTCGTTTTCCTGTTTCTGGTTAGAGATTTTACTGATTTTTATTTCACGATGAGACAAATATGGGAATGTCCAGATCCTAGCATCATGATTAAGAGAGCCTAATTGTTAGTTAATTTATCCTAGTGACTATTGGATAGTGTCTGGTTTTTCTCACTGCTATGTGTCTGGTCTCATAATTTTATTCACTGTTTTAAAATTCTCTTTGATTTTGCTTTCAAGGCAGGAATATGCTTAATAGCAGCAGTGACACGACATTGCGCTCAGGAGAACTGGCACAGCAATCTGTGGAACTGCTCCTATTTTCTTCTCTCTCTTACAGAGACATTTTACAAAAATCCATTATTTTCAGGAGAAGTGCATCAATAATGAAGGAAAACAAAAGTTTAGAATACAAAGATGTTGCTTGCCAGTATCAAGAAAGGTGGGAGGTAAATAATAGATCATGTGTAGGAAAGATTGAAAATGAGTCTAATCACTCAAAATGTTTTGAAGGAACAGGTATTCTCATTTTTCCCATGGTGTTATTAGTCTATTTTATGGCTTAAACTGCTCTAAAAGTACTGACTTCCTCAGTGCAGTGGAACTTCCAGATATTTCAGAAAAGTGCAGTTGGGAAATTGCATAATAAAATTAATATCTGCTTACAATTACAATGTCTGCTGCTGTTCAAAAATCCTATTCTCTCAGCAAACCTAGTGAATTTAATAGAGCTACGGGATAAACTTTTCCTACTCTAACTTACTCAATTTTCCAAACATTTGATGAGTGAGATGTTATGTTGGATCTCATGACGAAGAGGGGAAAGAAATAGGGAACTGGGAGAGCAGAGTAGCTGCAGTTGGCATTTTCAGAAGAATTTGTTCCAATATAGTCTCTTCCTCTCTGAAAAAAAAAAAACCAGGTCATTCAAGTGGTGCTGCCCTGCCCACTGAACGAGTCACTGCCTCATGGAACAGGGGCAGTTAGAGTTTTGCTCTGCTAGAATGATACTCAATGTATTGATGGGACAAGAAGTTTCTGATTGTGTGGAAATTCTCAGTATAAGATCCATCTGCACAGCAGATTGTGATAAAACAAGGGGGAATAGTCTTAAACTAAAAGAGGGGAGGAAATTTTTTGTGCAGAGGGTGGTGAGGCCCTGGCACAGGCTGCCCAAAGAAGCTGTGGGGGCCTCATCCCTGGAGGCATTCAAAGCCAGGTTGGATGGGGCCCAAGGCTTTGTGATACCACATGCCTTGCATTCAAGAATATGTTTTCTGTTGACGTTGAGCCACTTTGAGGAATCCTACATACCCCAAAACAAGGTCACTTGGCCCATCTCAAATCTCTGCCGTGGTACTTCACTAACCGGGACTTGCTTAGACTTCCAACACCCTCCAGTCATGCAGTTATGCATGCAGCTCATGTGCTCACCACTGTAAAATACCAAGGTTCTCTGCAGAACAAACCTGGTTGTCGTGTCGACTCTTTTGCATATCAGGAATTCAGTATAAACAGACATAACTTGCAAGGGAACAGAGAAAGAAGGCGTAGTAAGAAATAAGATGTTTTTTTTTCTTTTTAAGGAATGAAAGGTAGTAGGTGAGCTAGTACAGATTGCTGCTGTTGATTTTCTTTGATAGTCTGTGGGGTGACTTGCTACATTGTATTCTGCTAAGTGTACTGACGACTTGATTAAATTCTGACCTCTCAGCTGAGCCCTAGGTTTTAATGTAGGAGCATAAGGAGATTTACAGGAATGAATTGTCAGGAAAAAAGCGAAAGACGTCCATTCTGATTCCTACACAAATAAGGAAACAAGACTTTGTTATATACAGAGTAGCCCATTCTTACCAAATCCAACAGATAAAATACTGCTGAGAGTGCCAGAGTTATTTCCTTCTCTGCTATTAATTTTTAAAAGTGCTGTAGGCTTTCATGTTTTGCAGATGCTTGCTTAAGCTGTAAATACATGTCCACAAGTAAATAAGAAATTGTTTAAGATTGAAGTAACATATTTTTTTGCTGTGAGATGGAAAATCACTTGGAAAATTCTCCTGTGCTGCATCCAAAATATCAGCAAAGCATTTATATGCTTCATTGTCCCAAGGCAATGTTCTGAGCATGATGCCAACCACCGTTGATTTCAATTTCCCAAAAATTACTTTAAAAAACTGTTTTAGCTTGAATAACCTGAAGCAGGCATAATTATTCTTTTTCTCAACATTCCCATGCTAATTCTCTGACAACTGTTCATATAAAAGGTTTCTCTTCAGTTTGTGGGTTGTAGGAAATGCAGAAAAGCACAGGTTAGAGAAAAATAAGTTTTTTTTGCGTGTGTGTATATTCTGATGGTCTCTAACACTCATCTGCCTGCACAAAGACTATGGCCTCATCTAGACAGCACTGTTCAAGCCAGCCACCTGCAAACTGAGCAGTGTTAGAGATTTAGAAGATCTGGGATTACCCCTTTGTAAAATGTTGATAACATATGCACAAGCCTTGCCAAATCTCTCCCTGTACCCTGCTTAGAAAGCACTGACTCCACTAAACCTCTTTTTAGATGCCAAATTCATTTATTTGAATTGCGCTAGAGTCAGCTTCCAAATGGATTCTACAGCAGTTTCCTATACAGCCTGCTTCCAGTTGGCCAAGGAAAGACTAGAAAGACTTTTGTTTCCTGGAGGTTGGAAGTTTCAAAGATAAACTCTTCATTCACCTGAATAAGAAGGTGGCAAAGCTGTGCTAGAGCTGTTTCTAGCAAAGTTCATGTTGGTATCTTTCAGCTGTTTCTATCATATAACATGGCAGCAACTGCAGGCACGGTAGGGGATGTTTTGTAGGCTAACACTCGTAATTTGGTAGGGTTACATTTTCGAGACAGCCAGCAATGGAGCTCATGTATCTTTAGAAGTTACCTCCTGCGTTTTGCTTAATAGACAGTCTTTCTAGTTTAGTTTTGAACTATAACTTATGTGACTTTTAACTAAGGACAACCTAGTTAGGTTTTCTCTTACCAAGCTGCCCAATGGCGTCACTTGTGCGTATTTAAATGTATGGGACAGGATTGCTATGATAGCAATGGTGACTCTATTGTAAATAAATGGCAAGGCTGGTCCTATTTGGAAGCAATACATAGACTTACCAGCTATTACAAATATAGCAAGTCCAGATACTTGAAACAGGAGAATATCAGAGATGTTTTAAATCTTGTGTTTTTCATTAGTCTGATTGTAAGCAGCATGCAAATGTTGGGGAGGAGCAGCTGAGGAATGAGCGAGCCAGGCATTTTATGGGGAAGAAGAGAGAGACAATGGTTTAACCCTATGCAGAAGTCCAGTCTCTTCGCCTGCAGTGATCTATTATTCCTGTCTAGGTCTGATCCCTCACTTGGGACAGCCAAAACATTTACAAGGCCACACACCAAACTGCATGAATCAGAGAATGGAATTAATTGAACCATGTTTTGCCAGCTTTGTTTAACCCAAATCTGTCCTGACCAGGTCAACTAACTGTTCTCTGCAGATAAAGAGAAGTACGCGTTGTAGGGTGGGCTCTGGAGTAGAAGTGACTGCTGCTTAAACACTAAACTGTCCATGAAAACACAGGTCTTTCCCTTGAGGCTGGAGAATGACAGAGCAGCATAGTGTTTAAAGGAATGAAAATTCAATATATAAATAGCAGCAGGGAGAGGAAAAAGTGAGCCTTGCCAAAGAGGGAAGAGAATGAGGGAGAGTAGATCTGAGGAAAATGGACTGTGCTATCTGCTTTGGTGATCTCTCAGTCAGGTGCAAAGAACAGGAGTTGGCAGGAAGACCTGTGTCTGAAGTCTTTATCCTCAACTGTGCGTCAGGGAGCTTTTAAACCAAATGTTGTGTTCAAGTGATTCCAGGGGATCTTTAAGTAAGGGCAGCAATTTGCCCTACTGCATCAACTGGATGTGGCAGGAGAGGGGGAACAATGTGATCCGTGCTTGGTGCATTTACACTCTAGTGTTAGCTAGAGCAGAAAGTACAGAAAATCTATTGACTTAGATTGCACCTCTTAGTCCAACCTCTGCTGCATTTAATCTGTAAAAATTAAAATTTTGTGTTGCTTGCGGGTTTCAGTGGTTCTCAAGTTCTTCTTGGTGGTTCTTTTAATGGGCAGCTGGCAGAAACTCCAAAGATGAACCTTAAGTTTTACATTTGTGTGTGTGTACACATACACAATTGCATATAAAATTCCCCTTCTGTATGTTACTGATATTTAAGCTTTTATTGTTATGGACAGTGACAGTTTCTGTGGTTTCCCAGCATCTAGGCAGTAACCTTTTAAAATCAGTCAAATCAGGGGATGGTTTTAGAAAGAAATACTGATTTCAACCATTCCTGTGACTGCTTGCTGTACAAGTCTTGTCAGATAAGCTCGAAATGAAGTAAAAATATACCCTTCTCCCTGAGCTGCTTGTTGAAATGTTCAGCTGCTTTCATCAAGAGAGACAGGTATATCCATCTGGGGCCCACTGAGGTGACCCGTTGCTTATTTTCCTCTCAGGTTAAAGGTAATAAATGCTTTCGTACTAAACGCTGCTTAAAGAAACTTTGTGGAGGATATGCTGCTTTTATTTCCTTTCCAAATCTTAATTTACTGGTTTTGTTTGTTTTCATTTTGTTCAGAGATATTTGTTATTTTACCCATTTTTCTGGTTTGCTCCAGCTACATTTGGAGATCTGAGGGTGTCTGAAGGACAGCTTAAACCAATCCCAGTCTGGGAAGCACTGATACAAAATACTACTGAGGCACAGTGTTTCTTCATGACAAGTCTTTTTATCTGCTTAAGTTCCATGAATGACCAGATTTTATTTGTGGTTGCATTATGTTTTCATTCCTCTTAAAATATCACTTCCTTTTATTCCCCATAGTTTAAATCGAACCACTATTAGAAAACAAAAGGGTGACACATAACTTCCTTCATTGCCTGTAACAGCTCTATTATAAATCTTTAATGTATCTGCAAGGACTTAAGCAAATAAAGGCACTGATGAGAGGCTGCCTATTTGCAAAAGAGAGGATTGCTCACAAAGGTGAGTGATTGCAAGGTCATATTTGTTTGTGCTCCTTTTTATCTTCTGCTCCACAAAAGGATAAGTTTTGCAGATGCAAGTAGTTGTTGATTACTAACAGCATTCTCATCTGCCTTTAATGGAAGTCTGCTGCGTTCTGATCCAGAGTCACTGGGAGTCTCCTCACTGCTGTCTGCTGATTTGGGATCAAGACCCAAGGTCAGTTGCTAGGGGAAAATTCCTTTACAGGAGCAATTTTGGGTTAGATTTTTTTTCCTGCTTGCTAGAACGTGAGTACTAACCTGCTCCCATTCTTCAGACAACTCTTAAAAAGATCATTACTGAGATGTGTCTCAATGATAAAAATGATATGAAGTGGCACCAGTTGTTTTCTGAACTGGAGAATCTGCTTCTTTCCAGAAAATCCCCATGGCAAATGCAGAGATGAGAATCACAAGCATTGTAATGGTGTGACAGAGTCTGAACTGGGAGAGAATCTAATGTTATTCGTCTTTCATGCTGTGAACAGATACAGCCCATGAGAAGTGAATGGAGTTCCCTTCCCGAGTTTCATAACTTTGAATGATTAATTATGATTTGTCATTTTTTGAGCCTCTTGTAACGGGAGATACTTCCCTGACAAGTTTCCAGCTTGGAGTGACCTCCCTTCCCAGCCTAGTACCAGTTCTTTCTGAACCTCTCTAGAAATCCCACAGTAAATGGGCCACTTGGTAAATGCGTATGAGCTCACCTTTGTTCTCGCTCCATGGCACCTCTCCTTTATAGGCCCTTCTTTGCACTATCGTGCGTAATTGATGCACCACATTGATATGATATTATTTTCCCTAATTTCACCCATAAAGAAGAAGCACAAGGTTCATAAAATGACTTGGGAAGACCCACTGACAGCATGATCCATCTTTATAGCAGAGGTAAAGGAATCAATATGGCAAGACTCTGTGTGACAAATAGTGCCTCCAAGGAAGGTAGAAAAAAATGATATTTCTTCTAGTTGTCCTCTTCTCAGCTGGATCACACTCAGACTGAGGACTGACTTTTAAACTAAGCTGGTGAAAATCCAAAATAATTCTGCAACATATGGTGTGGTATGGTTGTTGGTAAGAAGTCATAGATAGGTTGGTGATGCTGGCAGAGACAGTGGGGGCTTGAGTATCAGTACAGGAAAACAATATTGAATGGGGGACATGAGCTTACTTCTGGCCAGTTTATGTCTTAAACTAAAGGTGTGATGCAGCAAATTCTCCAGTAATCAACAGATCAGTCAGATTGAGAAGCGGTAGAAAGAGAAAGAAGGAAAGGTGTTTCCACCAGATAGTTTATATTTCCTTGAGCATGCGGTTCTGTACTGCCATAAGCCCTGACTGAAAGTCTAAAGCACAGCATTAAGAGAAAACTTGTGATTTATGATAGAAGAAAATAAATTCTTGCTCTGTTTCTAGTGGGAGAATTGTGAGCATTTGTGTTTTCAGCAGCCTTCTGTCTTGCTTCATCGTCTTTCCCTCTTAACAAGGTACTGACTGACACACTGGGGATATGATGCTCCTCCTGTCTTGGAATCCTTCCCTCACTGACTGCTATGAGTATTTGTGAATAGGACCCCAGAGGCTTAGCCTTGCCAGGGCTAGGTGAAATGGATTTGAAATGTAATGTTAAAGTTATGTTCAGAAAGTGTACATGTCTCTGAAGCTGTTGTTGAAGCAAACGCTCGTTAAGTTCACATGCCCTTTCCCTCCTATTTATGTTCAAAAGAGATTAAAAGAACATTAAAAATTCCACGAGCCAAGTCCTAGAGACTCAGAACCAAGCACAGAGCATTTGGAGCTTCCTCCAGATGTTTCTGTGAAAATCAGATGTCTGCTTTGCATTCTGTCACTGATCACTGAGCTTATTAGTAGCTGTACTTTCATGGCCTTATTTTTTAAGTTCATTGCATTGAACTACCCACCAAAAAGCCATATGTCGGAATTCTTTTCTAAAGCTTTAGAGAAAGAGGAATCGTGGGCCACTTCTATAACTTCTGAAGGTCAAACTGTCCTGTAGGAATACTATGCAAAATGTTGAGCCTGATCTTTCAACTTCTGGATGTATTTTGGGTGCATATCTATACTTCTTGAACAGCCCTCGAAAGAGGCAAGTATGTTATTTTTGAGATGGTGTTTAGAACAGGAGCAGGCAGCAGTATTTAGGAAGTACTCGATCTTAGTCCCTTAGTCCTCCTTGAGCATTATTGCACTGCTGCTTTAGGAACAGAGCTTCTAGGGACTTGTATGGGTGTGGAAAACGAAGATAGCCTGGCAAAGAAGGTATTCTGAATTGTAACTATTACAGAGTATTAAACAATTGCCTTTGGTAACAAGTGTTAGCAAGGAACATTTAGCAGGGCTGTTTTGTTGTTGAAAGTAGATTGTCTAAGCATATATATGAAAATCCCAATTAAATTTAATCTTGATGCTCACAGCAGATAAGTTTAACAAAGATTCTAAGTCATCTGCTTTCATACATATGAATACAATAATTAGTATGCAGCATATCTAAGTAGTTAGACACCGTCAGAAAATCTACCCTTGAACAACAGAAAGGAAAGTGCCCTTTCTTTTATAGTCTGAAAAAAAAGGCATTGCACATTTTGGGTGTCACAAGCTCTTTTTCTGTATAGATATGCCAGCTCTACTAAGTGTGGTAGAAAAATTCTCTGCTCTTGTTCAAATGCAGTTAAACTTATCCCTTTGAGAACACGCTGAATGCTGTATTTTTTAACTTAACATTGTCTGCAATTGGTTTCTACTGCAACTATGACGCACGTTTTCACTGTGCTTTGAAATTATAGAGCATGTTTACCCACCTACGGTATATTACATATATATTTGGGAGGTTCAATTTGGATATTAGGAAGAATTTCCTTTCGGAAAGAGTGGTGATGCATTGGAACAGGCTGCCCAGGGAAGTGGTGGAATCACCATCCCTGAAAGTGTTTAAGGAAAAAGTAGATGTAGTACTCAGGGACATGGTTTAGTGGGCACTATTGGTGGTAGGTGGGAGGTTGGACTATATGACCTTAGAGGTCTTTTCCTACCTTAATGATTCTATGATTCTCTAATGCAGCTTTGTACTGAAAGTTTTGTGTCTGGTGCTCAAATGTCAAGATGGTGCAGTCAGATTTAGCACTGTGAAGAGCTGGCAATGCTTCTACAAGAGAAATAAGTGGTAGCAAGACAGCGATATGAATTAAAGTAGTCTAAGTGTTAATTAAATTGGGTTGCAACTGATTACTGGCAGCGCAAGTTAAAATGACTAAACTTTCCTTTGTGTGCTTCTCCTTAAGATTGCAGTGCAATAAAGGGAACTTGACTTATGAGGCAAGGCTCTTGCCAGGGCAATTTGAAAGGCAGGATGAAGTGAAAACATTTGTTTACTGACATACTCTAGACTGTTGAGAAATTAGCTTTTGTATTTAATGTTTTCCATTTAAATTTTGACATGAACAATAATATCTGGGAAATAATTCTAAGTTCCAGTTCAGGAAACACATTTTGATTAGAGATTCAGAATTGCATGAAGGCCGAAGGACAGGTATAATCTTTCTTTTCCTCTTGTGATTCTCATTATGAACCCAGCATCTTTCCAACATTTCCTCTGCTCCCAATTTATATCTTTTTTTTTTTTTTTTTGGAAGAAAATCATTTGAAAACAGCGACGTGTTCAATTACCACGATTAATTTACCTGACTGTCTGATGATAATGTTATCAAAACTGTGTGTTTCGCATACATCCTGCTTACAGGTAAAACCTTGGCTATTTCCTCATGATAGAGAATCAATGCTAGGTTTATAAATCACGTTCAGAATTATCTTATAATAAATCCTCATATCTTCCAAATTCATTATTGGCTTTCCTGGGTATCTAGATGAAGAAAAGAGAGATGGATGACAACACACTGATAGTAAACCTGCTGCTGGAGAAAGCGCACAGACTGTGGACTCAGGTCCTTAAATCAGAGCAGCTCTCACACCCACCCAGTGCTTGTGAACAGACAGGAACCCAGAGAAATTGAGATAAGAGAGAAAGGGAAGAGGTGACCAGGTCAGATTCAGACACAATTCACCTGCCTAGTAGATCTGTCCATCTTCAAAGTTGTACAACAAGTGGAGAGTGTTTGTTCATTGCCTTAATGATTGCACCCAATAGCACCATACACCACGAGGGTTCTCTTAGGTAGAAGGAGAAAATTATCTTGACGGCATTATCAGGGGAAATGACCATTATCAGCATTTGTCTCCTTCTCTCAAGGAGCAAAGTCTTTAAGACATAATTGTTGCATATGAGCAGAAAGATGCGATAACGCAGAGCTGTAACTGCAGGGTATTTCTCAGTGCCTTTAGCTGTGCTGTGGGCTAAACACCACACATCTATAGCAGCATTCCTGCAAAAACTCTCAGCAGACACTGAGCTTCAGCTGGCTTTTTTGAGAGAAGTATCCCTTTTAATCAGGCGATGTTCCAAATTTTGCACAAAACTAAAATGACACGGATGTACCAATGAGGAAAATTTTTCTTCAGAGTGTAAAAACTTCCTATACATTTCCCAGTAGTTTACAATGACGAAATAAGTGCTGCTTACAAAGAAAAAATCGAGTTGTGAAATTCAAGACTGCTTTCTTTAGTACCTTTTACAGGAGGCTGATGGCTGTTTAACAGTGACGTTTGATATACAGCAGTAAGAAAAGAATACCTAACTTTTGGGATTTGTGTGTACTGCTGTCAAAAATAAAATTAATATGTGTTACCTTGAGGAGGTAAACACACCTGAAGCCAGAAATGGCAGTAATTCTCCAAACAGCAGTTAGTCTGAAGCTGGACTCTCATAAGTCACTAAGAAAGCTGTATCAAGAAACCAGGGAATGCAGCTTAATAATTGTCCCTAAATTAACAGATTGAAATCTGCACTAATCTGATTTAAAATCTGTACAGAGCTTCTTCCAAAGGCTGCAATTGTTTCCCAAACCCCTGTTTTGCAAATGCTTTCAAACTATGCAAAAACCCCAAGTAGGAACCAAACTTTACATCATGCTTTCCCTTTGCTATACACTGCAAACAGAAAGCTGTGCTACTGCAGGTACAGAGACACAGCACTCGGATCCTAGGAAAGCCACAGCTCCGCTATGATAAAGTATTGCCTATAAACATTCATCTACAAAAAAACACTGAAACCAGAAATCAGACCACTCAAAGTAGAAATGGGCTGTGTCTGACAAAGTAAAATAAAAGGATTATTCTTCATCAAGGCACTCACTCACATAGTTGCAATCCACAGCTTTTCATTACCCGGTGGCACAGTCCCTGTAAATCCAGCACTATATACAGACCATAGTTTGCACCCAAGCATAGAATCATGCTCCGTAGTGATAAAGAGCACACAAAGGTAGGCTGACATTAAGTTATTAAGCAACATCCCTGTTTAAACGCTGTCAGACATGAGTACAGAGAAAAGGCACAAACCTAGCAGCACTAGTTCAGCACAGGACCGTTCAGCAAGGACTGCTCTGCAATACACACAATGCAAAATTATTCACTTAGTGTCACTGCTATCGGCTCGATTCCTGCGCTTGATATAGAAACAACAAAAATATCCTGCAGCTCCTGACACCGGTCCCGGACTGGAGGTTGTCTCACAGGCAGTAAAAGCTGCAGGGCTTCAGCTTCTTAATAACCTCAGAAGCGGTGCCTGCTGCAATATCAGAGTCACTTACTGCATTGCTTTTCAGTGGAGTGAAAGTGGCTGCTCTTCTCGGCCGCACATGGCTCTGCCAGCCGGAGGGGCTCTCTGTTCAGCACAATTCAGCTCCAAAGTCTCTGCGTGCAGAGGTAATTGCCTTTGCTCCGTGCTGGGCTTTTCTGGCTGCAGTGGCTGCTCACCCTATCCATTGCCTCTGGTGGATGCTAAGTAAGCAATCCCCTGGGTCTTCATAAGGAAAGGATGAAGAGTCACAGCTCTCGAGAGCTGATAAGGTGTTCTGCTGAAAGCCACCGCTTCCATGGCATTTTAAAGGCAAAGGGGATGCCTTCCTCTCACGTTGTTGCTGTTTATAGTGCTAGTTGTTGTGTTCTGTAACTCGCAGTTGAATTTGCAGCTGAACGCTGTTTGTGTGTTTCAGAGAGATTTGAGGTGATGTTACAAATCTGTTTTTAAAGGCTGAGGAACGAACTCTTTCAACCAAAATCTTCTATTTCTTCAGAACTACGAGGGAAGGGGAGGGGGGTTCCCAGCTTGGGAATGGAGCATTCCAGCCCCACTTACAGAAGGGGTACAGCCAAAAAGTAGCACCCCAAAGCTTCATGAATTTACATGCTGGACTCAGCACGACTCCAGAACTGTGTATCACCCTTGTCAACTGTCTGTAGGATGTCTGTCAGTGGGGGCTTGTTCTACAGCATGCTGATGTGATAGAAATAATGAACAGTAGTAATAGAGGTTGGGAGAAGAAGAGCCGCAGTACAGAATTTCTCATTAGAGATCACACAGTGAAATATTTTCCATTAGGAAAGCTATGTGGGAACCGTACTTGTGCCCCTGCAACAGCTCAGGTGAGGTGCGGGTGAGCTTTCTCCACGTGGGTGCCCCACTATGTAACACAGCAATCATTAATTAACATTTCTTACAACGAGATGCTGTGTAAGGTGTTCATTCGATCATCCCTGTAAGACTCCCGGGCAGATTTTCTGAGCCACTGCCAGAAGTTAAACCTCATAAGAACAGCAGCAGCTCCGCATGGAGGGAGGAGGCTCCAACTCTGCTTGTGACGGCCTTGAGAATTCCCAGAGGCTGATTATCCAGTTCAAGTGGCACTGGGAAATCCCAGCTGCCATAGAAGTGAACCTAATGAACTTTGTAGGAATAATAATTGGGCTCTAGAAAAAGGTCAGGGAAGGACAGGTATGTGGAAAGTGCAAGTCACATTTTTTCCTTTGGGAAGTGTTTTATCAGCTGGACTTCAGCTTTTTTCCCCCTGAAATTACTGTATTAGTGCAGCTTTCTGTGACACCTCTCATTGTCATTAGCACTGTTGGTGTTGTTTGCAGGGCTGTACATTTCTATCTGTAAAATTGCCAAAGATACTCAGTCTTCTGTCCTACAGATGTTGCTGGGAAGGTGATGGTTTGCATGCTCCCAAAAATAACATCTCGGAGAGGGGAAGCCTACACATGGCATACAGCTGTCAGCATCACTGGCTTTCTACAAAACGAGAAAACACTCCTGTAGCAGAAAAATGGACCTTTATTTCCTCTCTCTCAAGCTCACAGCTGTGGTTAGCACCTCAAATTTGTTGAGTCATGGAAAGTCAGAACCAACCAAGGTGCCTTGAATTTTAAGTTTATTGTACATTGTGATTATGTACTAGGTGCAGTTCGTGTCTTAACTCTTAGAGTGCAGAGAAGAAACAGTCTCTGTCGCAAGGAGTACTCAGTAAAAATGAGACTAAATGACTCAAATGTGCTGCAAACAGGATTGCTCGGTGACAGTCTTATTGCCTAAAGATCTTGCTCAAAGATCAGGAAAATCTGCCTGCATTTGGGACCTGCCACATAGGCAGCAGAAACAACTCATGGTGAGGGCTCTCACTTTCATAGGAGCCCATAGAATGGCATTCATGTTCACCACTTTATTCTTCTCTCACCCTTTTGGAGCATAATGATCCTTCTAGAAGGAGTCTAGTCATCTAGTCCTTCTAGTAATTAAATTGTGTGAGTTGCAAGGGACCCTTAAAGGCCATCTGGTCCAACTCCCCTGTAGTGAACAGTGACACCCACAGATGATCAGTTGCTCAGAGCCCCATCCAGTCCGTTTGCTCCCCTTGGCTGGGAGATGAGTTATAATGAATTTCTTTGAAGCTTGAGTTGGACAAAGAGAACAGAGTCAGCCCACTAATTCAATGTGGCCCTTTTTAATTTTCCTGCAGACCCCAGCAGTGGCCATGGGCAGATAAGCTGTTATTTCTAACAAGCACAGAAATCTCCTGCTTTGGAGATACGGCAAAGACAGAGGGAAGGATTTCAGCAGATCATTTTCTTCTGGTTTTCTGGGCTCATTGCCTCAGCTCAATAGCACAGCAAACTGCTATGCTAACACATCACTTTGCTTTCTGTTAGTTAGCAGTATTTTAAACCCTGAAAACAAAAAGAACCAAGCAAATGATTTAGTGGGGAGAGGCACGAAGGACAACATTTGCTTGAAGTCTTTACGAGACATTCTAAATTTAAAAACACAGTCTAAAGTAAAAGGAAAAGAAAAAAGGAAAAATTGAAACAGAACACCCCTTACACCCCAGATTGAACACCACCAAAGAAAAGAAAACAAAAAAAGCAACCAACTGAAAAAAACCCAAATCTAACAGAAAAGCCCAACACCAAAACTGTCTGTGTGGTCATTTCAATGAAAAATAAATATGTTATGAAATAACTATCATATCTAAGGAACAGACCAATAAATACCCTGGAAGAGCTGAGCTGTCAGTCGGTTGTTGAACAGGGAGGTACCAGCACCTAAAAAGCAGTGTTGCACAAAATGATTTAACTGAGGAGCTTTTCCAAGCCAGATGGAGAGTATATCATATTTGCAAACTGCAATAAAAGAGAATTGAATTTTAACCTTCCTGCTAGGGTAACATAAAGGCTTTATAATTGACACTGGCTATATAACATTGAGGAGAGTCAGATAGTGCAGAATGCCCATCTATGAGAAAAGTAAAATAGTTCATGTATGAATTTGTTTATCATAAACTTCTCTCTCTTTATATAAATACATATATATATCATAAATATGCTGATATTTATATAGTAGCAAAATAGTTGTGCCAAGAACAGACTCCATAAGATAAAAGAATTTGGGAATAGCTTGCTTTATAAAATTCCTTGGTGTAACAGCACAGGGCACATTTGTTGTGGTGCATTAACAGCCCCAGCAATAGTCTGGGGTAACTTGTCGTGGGTATTCCACAAAGAGAAGGTCACGGCCACAACTATGAGCTGGAGGTCGATGTTGGCAGGAAAGTCATCCTGAACCTCCCATTTCCGGTGGAGAATAGAAAAAATGGAGAGGAAGAGACTGAGCAGAGGCTGCTCAGGTCACTTTGAACCTTCAAGGAGTTCAGACAATATGGATAACCTCTATCTCCTCTCAAATGGTTGAGCAAAAGATCATCTTTTTTCCTTATTCAAATAATGCATTTCCAATTTGAAATCTTTTTTTTTGCTTCGTAATCTTTCAGCTGGTTTTGCAGTCTGCTGCTAGGACTGATGGAAACGGCACTCAAAGAAGGACTTCATTACTACACATCATCTTATGGTAGCAGTTAGTGGAAAATTAGCCTGATACTGTGACCCAGAAGAAAAGTGATTATAAAAATGGGGTATTCCCATATTATGAGAGAGGATGCTAATACTTGGTTTGACGTGTGACATTAGACCTGCATATGCATTAATGAAACTGTTATCACTGTTAAATTGTGTTTAAATGAGTGGGGTGCACTCTCAGTCATAACTATAATGCTGATAGTCTGTTTGCTGTTATTCCAAAACAATTTATAACCTCATCTCTGTGAAGAATGCTCGCATTTTCAACAAAAGCATATAACTGGAAGCTATGAGGTGATTGAGCACCTGGGGAAAGGACCCGGTCAGCCCTGGCAGCACAGGTGAAGGCAATTCAGCTGTGTGACCAGAGGGGGTGGAGCATGGCTGCACCTTTCTTAGACCTCATTTAAGGGCTGACTGCCCCTGGGGAAGGATCTCTGGTTGGAGATTCCTCTTTTGTGGAGTTTTCCTTGTGAGTCCGGATCTTCAGAGATGGGTGAGGCGGGCACCTTTCCTTTTCCTTTGCAACTCCTTTCCATCACGCTAGAACCTTTGCCGTTACACCTCCTGTATTGTTGTATCGTCATTCCACTGCACTGATCTTTCTGATTGTTACAATACACAACTTCAGTTATTTCAGGTAAGTTCTCCTGAATAGGTCTACATAGGAAGACGCTGTGTAAGTGAATACACAGGAGCCATTCCTGTCCCACCTAGAATGATGTTCTCAAGTCTTTCTCAGATTGATTTCATCCTGTTTCATTGGAGATGTGACAGCTTGCAGGGATGAGCAAAAGGAACTGAGTATTCAGTCACTGAATAACCTTATTTGAATTAGAGATGTGCTTTCTAATTTTGTGGGGAAATTAATGGGGATTATCTTAATTAGCTCTTTTTCATAAATTAGCAGATTGCATATTGTTCTGTATTCTGCTTCAATTTTTCACTTTTTTTCTTTTACTCTTAATGGTACTCTTATTGACTTGCTACAAAACACATTGTATGTATTATACGGTCCATACGTTTTCTTCCATAACATTTTCACTGAGTTCAACTTTTATTTTATTCCTTTAACCCTTCCTGTAAAATCATTCTCAAGTTGATAATGAGGGGAAAATCTTCCTGGGAAAATTCAAATATTTCCCCAATAAAACTGAGATGAGAATCATGGACCTTGAATTTGGTGTAACTTCAGGTGTTTAAGATCATTTTTACCAAAATTGCCTGAAAATGCATAAAAAGCAGCACCAGCCCTAATGAGCCGTCAGTTTGGCAAAGACCTCTGCTTTGGGAGGATGTGCTATGGACATGTGGGAAGCCATGGTTTTGTGTTTCAGCATGGGGGAAAGAAGAGCACAGAGTGTTACTGAGGAAAGAGGATGATGTGAGCGGAAAGGTATGCAGACAGCCCTGATCATCTGAGATCAGAGGTTGCCTTTTCTCCAAGCACATTTTACATTTGGATTTTGCTGTTGGGTTTTTTTTGGGGGAATTGATTTCAAAATCTAGAGGCTTACATGTTTCATTCAGTTCTAAGGAATTTTTGACTTGGAGACTGGAGATAATTATAGTCTGAAAGACAATTTAAGTGGAGCTGTTTTGGTTTTGGCAGTATGAAGATGAGAAGTTGAGGTGGCCATGGCAAGAGGTGGCACCTACTCAGAGGCCTGAAGAGTAACAGATGAGAATGTCACTTGAGAACAGATTAGTTTAGCTTCCTCTTGGGTATGCTAAAGGAAGTAGAAGAATAATAGATTAATTAAGGTTGGAAAAAAACATTGAGTTCACCTAGTCTAATTGTCGACCCACCCCCATCATGCCCACTGACAACGTCCCTCAGTGCCACATCCCCATGGTTCTTGAACACCTCCAGGGATGGTTATTCCACCACCTCCCTGGGCAGCTGTGCCACTGCATCACCACTCTTTTGGAGAAGTTATTCCTAATATCCAGCCTGAAAGTAATGTGAGACCTGGAGGCACTGAACAAATCACAGCCACAATCATCGCATATTGGACATGTCCTACCACCTACTATTTCCAGCACGGATGAGTTATAAGACAAAGCTAGGGCAAGTGTCTGCTCTCTCATTGCTATTCATTACAGTTATTTATTGCACAGCAATGAGAGATAATTTGAACAAGGTTAATTTTACTCATCAAACTTCTTTTGGTATTGAAAATTCAGAGGTATAGGACAATTTATTTTTACATAGCCAGTTCCCAAAATCATCCAAGGGAACGAAAATAGAATGATTTTTCTGAGAAATATTCCCTTTCTCCTCTGTCTTTGGGAAATTGTATGATCTGATGAGCTCCTTTCTGCACATCTTTATTCTTATTCTCTTCAGAGTTTGTGTCAAACATTCAAAATTCTGGGTCAAAAGCAGCACAGCAACAGAGAAAGCAATATGGCTGTGAATAATGGATTTCAAATAAAATGAGTCCTTTATGCAGCCAGATTCTCCAGCAAAGAGAAAGACAAATGCAGCACCCCTCTGCCAGTGCTGCCCATTACTGTTCTTCTGACCTAATCTAGAGGAGCTGGGATGAGAGAGGATTCAATTCTTTGAGTCCATAATTCTCTTCAAGGCTGGCTGACACTGATAATACTGGTTTAATGCAAGCAATGCATTAAAAAATCTAGGAATAAATGTTAAAAAGTAACACTATAGTAGCCTGGTGTTCTCCGCAAAAGAACTGGATTGCTGCTTGTCTTTATGGTTTCAGTATGATGAGTAGAGAGCTAAATGGGCCCTTCTGCAAGCAAAAACCTCTTGTTGTTTTGTCGAAAGCTATGTGCTAGCATCTTTAGTGGAAATGAAGCAAAATGACTGTGGTTCATTTTGTGATTGCTCTGGGAAGGTTGGTGAGCCCAGGATTTAATTTAAGGAAAGATTCTTCTGTTCATTTCAGATGGCCCTAAAAGCAGACACTATCTATTAGAACTTGTTTCAACACACGAATTTTGGCTTATCAGCTTATGTCTGGGTATATCAAGTGGCAAATATTGGATGTGAATCTGTTTTTTAATGCATTATACAAAGCAGCAACTGCAAATATATGTATAAAGATGTGTAGCAAAAACAAAGCTGAATGGAGAAACAATTATGTTATGTTAGATTTTTTTAATATATGGAGAAAATCTCAAATCATAAATAGAACATTACAGGATAGATCATAAGAGCTGTGGGTCATACATGACCCCAGGGTCCTTTCAAAAACTTCCCACTATGTGTGTATCCCTTGGAACAGCATGCAGGTAAAATATGTATAATATGTGGAATGTGTAAGTCATAGGTTGAGGAATAACAGCTATGAACGAGTTCATTCATCTGTGCATAATTTTCAGATTATGTTGTTGTTACTCAGTATCACAAGACGTTTCTGACTGAAACCAAAATGAAAATATGGACTTGGAACATGAATTGATTCATCATGCCAAGTGGAACGTTTTCCTTCTAGGGAGCAAATGATATCTTTCTGCCATGCATACTTTCGGGTTTCTATGAGAGAAGAGAGCATCTTGCTGTAGTTCAGAGAGCTGCAGGAAAAATGTCTTAAAAGAGCAAGCTTTACAGTCTTTTCCATTGCCAAAGGGAATACATAGAGGCCTGTTGGGTTAAAAAGTGATCTGAAGGCATTTCTGAAAAAGAACTGAAAGTTGGGTTGTTGTTCTGTTTAGCATGAAGAAAGGTAGTTAAGAAAAGGTTAGAAATGTCTGAGAGAAGCTGTGATTCTCTTTTGTACAAATAAAACTCAGTATTGCATGAGTAGTTGTGGAAATTAGCCACATAAATTGATGTCTAAGAGGAAAACGTTCCTCTTAAGGAAAATATTTTCTCAGAAAGAGCAGTGATGCAGTGGCACAGGCTGCACAGGGAGGCGGTGGAGTCACTGTCCCTGGAGGTGTTCAAGAACTGTGGGGATGTGGCACTGAGGGACGTGGGCATGGTGGGGTGGGTTGGGGTTGGACTAAAGGATCTCAGTGTCCTTTTGTAACCTTAATGATTCCATGATTCTATGATGCAAAAAAAGGCATAGCTGGGATTCAAATTGGGAAATGTGAAACCCCAGACTCATTGGGTATTCTGCAGAGGAATGGCAGTTAAGTTGGGAACTGGCCTGGAGTTAGTGAGCCAGAAGGTGATGGCCTTAAGGAGGTTCACATTTTTGCTTTGCTGTCCCAGTGCTTTTCTCTCAGTAGAGTAACTTTTGGCTGTATGATAGCAGCACTTATATGCAGCATTTTATTCATTAGACAAAATCATTTCCTAGGCTTATCTTCTGCAATTTCCAATGGGTGCTGTAAAGCAGCATGCCAAGCCCAATTTAGATAAGAACTATTATCTCTGAGGTCTTCCACCTGATGTGCTTGGTCAGGTGGTATTTAAATTGCACCTGCAGGCTGATTATCTAGCCATACCACAAACCTTGCTGTGGTTCTGAGTTCAGGCTGCACAAATAGGACTGTTACACTGCTTTTGTAGCTATTGGGTATTAGTTTGTGCTATAAGTGCGTGCTTAATTCAGTACGAATTACCAGCTCACATCAGAACTATAGTTGTCGAGGGAAGAGCAGAGATGCCTCTACATCTTGATTTACCAACTACATTTGTATTGTCCTTATACAACATTATAGCCTTAAAATTAACAGACAAGGGAGGGAAAGACTGCACTGAGTTGAGGAGTTTTCTGAGAGATACAACTGGCATGTTAGAATTTCATTCATTGCATGGCCTCAGCTAAAGATACAAGAAAAGTTTCAGTTACTATTTCCAATTAGATCAGCTCCATTTAGTGATAAAATAAATCAGCCTCAGGCACAACTAGCAACAGTTCCACCTGAGACTTCCATTTCTTTGTGATGGAGCAGTCAGATGTTCTAAATAGATCAGGAACAATTTTCCTGTAAACAAAACTCACTCCATTATAATATCTGTGATTCGATCTTGTATGCTCAGTATATACGAGCAATGAGAATTAAATGCTTTTCCTTGAAAGAGAAAATAAAAACTTAACAGAATGTCATTTTTCTTTACTTTCCAAAGAGAAGGATTCAGTCATACCATATGCAGGTTTGTTTTGCTGCAAGCATCTTTTTAAATCAGAATAACCTCAGTTTCTCAGCTGTTTAAGAAAAAAAGCTCTGCTCCAGTAAATTTAAGCTCAATTATAAGACTTTATTGCAGCAAACAAAATGCTTCAGTCCCTAGAGAAGAATAACATTAAGAATGACGAATTGTTTGCTGCTTTATGACCAAGTGCCTGTGAAGGGTCCAGTGCTGAACGAATTTCTTACTTCTTGCTCATGTGAGGATTATTTTTACCTTATTAAAATAGTTTTTAAATCTCTGCCACAAATTGAAGGCCCAGAAAAATACTCCCTGTAGACCTCAGCCTCGTTATTGTGATATGATGAGTTCCTGGGTTTTGAGTTTTCAATGTTTTAGTAACCTGCAACTTCTTTTTATGTTAAAAAAAAAAAAAAGAAAAAGGGGATTGATATTTATTTAGCACTGCTAGGGATTGTAACATAATGGAAATGCAGAAAACAATCTGAATTCTATCTCAGTTTTGTTTGTGCATGTCTGTACGGAAGTAACCATTGCAGTGTGACTGATGGAAATTTTCACAGGAAACCCTTTGCAGGCTTTCTTATTCGCTGTTCAGCTAAGAGGGGAATAGGAGGTTGTGCTGTACTTTTCCAACAAGCCTTACACATGGGCAGTCACAACTTTTCACTTCTTCATGCTATTCTGACCATGCTGATGGCTGTTTTCATTGTGTGCTAAGGAAACAATTGTGAATTCCTTGCGATGAGTCTAGGAGAAGCTGAAAGCATAGGACAGACTTCTTGAGGCCATCCCAAAATCAGCATCCTACTCCAAGAGTGGCTCAATAGAAAGCCTTCAGAGGTTGGAAGGGGAGACTCTTCCCTGCCATAGGGTCCGTAGTGTCCATGATGTAGCTGAAGCTATTCCTGATGTGCTGTATTCCCCACTCTTTTCTGCTTTCCTCTCACATGCTGGCACTCTCTCTCGCGCTCTCCCACTCACTCTTCAGTGGATTAACATTGACATTCTTCTTGGATGGAATGTGATCTTCAGAAGCTCATGACTGCAATACATGGCTATTTATAAATACCAGCGAGTTGAATAGTTATCCTGCATTGCAAAGGAACATTTCCTAATTCTGCAATGAGATTGCCTTTTATATAACAGTTGGATGTTTTGTCTGGGTGGATTTGGCAATGGCTCCAACAGTTTTATACAGTACCATAAAGTCCCTAAGTTTGCTACTCCACTTCTTTCTAGTCTTCTTTGATGCTGAATTAGAAGAAAACTGTTCAGCCTGGCACTGAGTGAAAATAGAGTACTGGGTGTTAATAAAAGAAGTTTGTTCTCATTAATACAAGGAGCTAGCTTGCTTTAGGAAAGCCTCCTTACGTTCTCCACTCATTGCTTTTGTTGTGTTGTGCCCCACATTAGCAGTGACTAAGGGCAGAAGTACATTTGTGGTATCAGAATACACAAATGATTGAATTGTTACATAGATCTGATGGGTTGATGGGTCAGTAGTTGGACTAGATGATCTCAGTGGTCTCTTCCAACCTTAATGATTCTACGATCAGGATAAAGTTAATGACAGCAGTTGTTGCAGACCTATCTTCTCCTTTATTCCCATTGCAGCTTTTTGTGACACAATGTTAGGGATGTCCACCATATAACAGCTGTCTGTACGTGCCAGTTGCTAAATGGACATACTTGCTGAGTTACGTTTTTCCAAAAAAGTTGGAAATGGATTTTCAAGTTTTTTCCTCTTCCAGGTACTTATGCTTGTCTCCTTAGGCTTGAAGTGTATCTTATTTTAATAGAAAGTAGTGGTAAAGAAGTCGGGTGTGAAGTATTTTGCTTTCTCAGTGCACTGCTTTATCCTCTAAGAGAGTATTTCAGGAAGTCTTGAAAATATTTTCCATCTTATGACAGAAGTGATCTCTTGGATTTGGTTTCTCTCACTTCTTAAGAAGGAATCTAAAGAAAGTAAGAATCCTCAGACATTCATGGAAGAATATTCTTGGTATAAAATGGGTTGTAAAATGAAACAGTGTGGAAACAGTATTGGGTTTTTCTTTTGTAGGGAGAAAGAAGGGTGGAAAACCAGGAAGTGCTAAACAAAGGAAAAATGCAAACAAACTTACTAAGTGTGAAAGCCCTGTTTGCTACACTTATATTTGAAAGGTGCCTACTTACACAGTACCTCAGGTGAAGACTTGCCTACACCTCACCCCTTTATTCATATGAATTACGGAAAGCAGAAAAGGCCTACAAAAGAAAGCAAATTCAAGAGTCAGAGAGCCTGCAGGACAAAAGTCTTTTACACCGAGGATCTAACCAATAAATCTGGGAATTATTTGCGTGATGTTCTAGATAGCTGATCTTAGCTGCTGCGGTTTGGAGAACCAGGGGAATTTATATTGCTTTCATGAGGAGTCTATATGCTTCAGTCTGTGCATGTGAAGATTATTTATAGAGTTAAGTCCAAGAAAGCTGTTTAGTCTGGGGGAAGACGGAAACCAATGGGCAACAAAACAGTGGTCTAGACATGATACCTGGGGTAAACAACTTCAAGGGAGTTGAAATAACAATAACTCAATAATCAGTTGGGAAAATGCTCTTTTCCAGGCCCCGGGCACTTACACAGCTGGCTTGCCAAGTCTGAAAGCCCAGAGATCAAAAAGAATGTGAATCTTAAAAGGACCTTGTTGGAACAAGAAAGGAAGGAGTGGGCTGCGAGCAGCTGTCGGGATGAGAGGAAGAGTCTGAACAAGGAAGGGAATGCAGCTGAGACCAAAGATGGAGATAACTGAACACTCTGGAAAAATGCAGGCTGAAAATGCTGCAAAGTGCTTATTTCAGCAGCAGGTGGAAGTAAATCCTAGTGCACCTAGGAATATCGTAACTAGAAATACCTGATCACTGTAAAGACTTGCACTGATACCAAGGCTTTTGATGGGGTTTGATTTTCAGTGAACAAGAAAGAATGAAGTCTAAAACTGGATTTGGGACCTGAAATTCCCTTTTCACCTCAGATTCAGCTTTTTTTTTGTTGTTGTTCTAGTATTTCCCTGAATTAGTCCAACTGTTCTTCCTGTGCAGTGGATAAAGTTATTGTCAGCTATACTAGGAGGGATCTGTAAAGTGCTCTGTTATCAAGTGAAGACCATACTTTAGTTACAGTGCAGTGTAGCTGTAGGGTAAGGACCCTTTTTTTAAGAGGGGGTTGGTTCTTGGAGATGCCCAGGCAAGAAAGCAAAGCTATCTCCTACGTACTTGAAAAGGATCTAAAACCTGTGGTGAACTAAACTGGGCAGCTGGTAATTTTTCAGGCGGTGCACTGTTTGTACACCCAATAAAGAAATAAATTAAGGTCAACAGAAGGAAGCCCCTGGTTTCTTCTTCTGAATGACAATGAAATATTTGGTAACTAAAGAACATCCATGCTTTCAGCCCATGCCTTATTCTCACGAATACATGCCATTTAGCAGTATTCTTTTAGCATATTTTCGTTAGAATTAAGATAAGATATCAGACCAACAAATGATGTGAATAACTGATAAGGTGGCAAAGGTACAGGTTCTTAAAATTTCATTTGCTGTAGGCTTGGCTGACTCAGGCATCTGTGTAGCACTGTCACTTTAATACTGCCTGACTTAATATTCCCAGCAGTAACTACCAGCTCTAACTCCTTGGCTGTTCTTTGTTCATTTTATTTCTTTTCTGTTGTCACAGCTGTATAAACTCAAATTTTAAGAAAAAAACCACAGAATTTAGGGATTTCTCATCTTTTCTGTCTTCGTTACAAAATGTTTTCTGTTTCTTTCTCTCATTTCCTTTGTATTGCAGATAAGATCAGATAGGTGTGTTTTACATCTCCCAGCTACCTGAAATGAATACAAAAGCACAAAACATGCAGGTAATGAGGATATTAGGGAAGAACTGGTCCTAAATAATACCCTTGTGTTGAAAGCTTAGCAGAAATAAAAGCAGTAACAACAAATCTATAAGGACAAATTTGTATGAACAGACAGAAGTACAGAGAAATAATTAGCAAAGTCAGCTGAGAAAATATCATGGATTTGCCTAAAGAGGGAACTTGGTCTTTTGTAGTTGCTGATATGAAAACCACACAGAATTGTGAGCTAAGGATAGGGAGGCTTGCAGGGAGTGCTGTGATCCTACCTGGATGAATAATTCAAACAGTGCAAATGGAAAGGGAAAAAAAATATATATGCTAAATAAAAGCAAAAATATTTGATCAAATAAAGCTATTTCTTTAGAGACCCAGAAGTTTAAGGTTACATTAGGAATGCAAAAATAGAAGTGAAACTGGAAGCTCAGGTTTAGAAAGAGAGCTGTGGGAGGTGACAAGGCACTGCTGGCTATCTGCAGTATTTGCTTGTGTTACCGTCTGTTATTGGCTGGTGGCGAAAGGAAAGTCCTCAAGGTTTGCTTAAAACCTCAGCAAAAGAATGTATTGCATTGAAATTGTCTGGAAAGTACATCCCTTAAGCTTGAGCTCCTCTGGAAAATACACCGAGTTTGAACATGACAGTGAAGTATCTTTTTTTTTTTTCCCTTTAATTCTGATCCCAAGCCGTGCAGGCTGGGACAAGCCATATTCAGGCTCTTGGTAAATTAGTTGTGATCTTCTCTATGCATCACTTCTCTGCAGACAACATCACATCTGCTAACTCAACTCCTGGCAGCTATATTCCAATACAGTAAGGTTTTCTTTAAAGGCTCACTGAGACAAGCATTGTCTGTGTGGAATTAGAGTTTATGTTTGGAATGATTCTTCTATCTTTGAAGCATTGAAAGCCTTAATAAATATTTTGGAAGCAGATTCCCTGACCGGGAGTTGTGTGGGATTTTTTGGAATCCCATCAT
Organism: Pavo muticus; assembly: GCA_016647715.1. NCBI lineage: Eukaryota > Metazoa > Chordata > Aves > Galliformes > Phasianidae > Pavo > Pavo muticus. Next base: position 2,240,270 of record JACDJE010000002.1, on the reverse strand, counting down.
GCCTTGGATTGCCACCCCGTCCCACACATTTGTCTCATCTATCTGCTATGGCTTGAGCTGCAGGCTCCAGTGACAGTCTCAGTGATTTGGCCACTGCATGCTACATAAATATTTGCTACAAAGCAGTAACAGCTAAACTGAGTGGGATTCAGTTAAACATTCAGTTATTGCTTTTGAATTTGGTATTTCTTGCTCAAATCTTCAAGAAAATATTTTATTTTCCAAGAGGAAATCCCTCTCAAGGATTTACCATATAAAAGCTGTAGCCCAGAGCAGAACAGACATCATTTTCAGTAGTGATTTCTGTGTTGGAGTCTCTGCCATTGGAAGTGAAAGCTCAAAATACGCAGCAATCTAGTGATAAAATATCTCCATTTTGGATTGGATCACTGTTGGATATTGGGATAAATACAGTTTTTATAGATGCTTAGAATACTCCCAGTAGACTTTAACTACAATTCAATTTGCTGAGCAGTGGCTAACAGACCCTTATGGTGTAGCTGAGTCCATTCCCTCGCTCCTCAATAACACGAATGTGTGCCAGTCCTATTATAGGCACACATCTGCCCCATTCGTGTCAGTGTGGGCTCAGTCCAGGTCCGCCCACAGATTGGTGTTTGCAGGGAGTATCAAGCAAAGCAACAGCTTGGTTTTTTTTTTTTCCATCTTTGTAGAGAACCAGCCTAATGTTTTCTCTGAACATAAAACTATGCTAGCTCATATAACAGTGGGTTGAAAAGTCTATCAGAAATACTGTGCCACAGAGTTTTCAGTGACGTACATCCTCATTCCTCTTTGAAGTTAACATCCACCTAAGCTGTATCTCTCTGTACCATGGCTAAGTGCCAACCATGCTCTCAGCACAAGGCAGGGAAAAGGAAGGCTCAGCCCTGCTCCCAAAGAGCTGCCATCACAAATCAGACATTGACAGCCTTGTGAAACCCATGGGAAGGGCAGCTCTTAAATCGTCACAGATTTACAGTTCTGATGCTTAGTGGCATCCTTATTGAAGAAATCTGTTGATGGGGAGAAAGTAAGGCTTGAAGGGTAATTAAAAAAAGAAAAGAAGAAAAGACATTAATGGTTCTGGATCTGCACAAAACCCACCATCCAGAGAAGTCTGTGCATGGCTACAAACGTGATATGCTGGCACCACTGTCTATCGTTTCAGGGATACAAGAATGAAGAGCACCCATGTTGTTTTGGGAAGCTCATTGTGTTTGTTCAGTGGGGATCTCAGTGGTTCCTGCTGCGTTTTCCTTCAGCTCTATCTACAGCTCTTGACCCTTTCCTAAGAATTCTCTTGTTTCTTTCAGCTCTTATTCAGCATAACAGTACCAGGCGTTGCATTTGGTATTGAAATGCAATGAGTTGTTTTAATTCACCACCACCAAGATCCTTTTCCTAGGGAAAAAAAATAGTTACAAATATATAAAGAAATGTGTTTAATGATCAGTAGCCCTCAACATCTCTGAATGATATCAGCTGGAGCCTTCCCACTGAAATTAACATCATTTACAGCTAAATAAAGGCCAGGAAGAACTGCATAGGGATGAAATATATATTTTTAAATCTGTCTTTTGTTTAAAAATGAAAAAGTACCATAAAATTGAGATGAGGGTTAAGTAAGTTTCTGAATAAGTAATGGTGATGCACTTAAATAGGTAGGATGGGTCATCAGTAACATAATCAATAACATAAGACCTGCTGGAATATTTAAGACTATCTCTTCATCTCACATAAATCTCATTTTCTGTTTGACCACAGGAGCAAATACTGTTTATTACCACGGGACAGTGAGTAGTCGAAGTAGGATTGAGAGGGCCAGGTTTTATGTTCCACTCACAGTACTACTTTGAACATAGCATTTTGATTTGTATGTAACAAACATTTCATAACTTCAATCCATAATTGTTAATGTTTGATAGAGATATGGCTGTCCAAGCTCCAATAGAATTGGAAAGTATCTTTTCAAGTAGTTATCCAGTACTACTGACACTGCCTGAACAGCAAACTAAAAATGTATTTGCTCTCTTCTGATGCTAATTCTCACACAATGTCCACTGAAAGACACTGCGTTCATGCTCTTAGACTGTTTTGATAATGCAGCTTCCTGCTTTTCTTCCCAATTGTTCTAAAGTGATCCTTAAAATAGAAATGCAATGTCTCTATATCTGTCCATGTATTTTCTACTTCCAACATGTATTCCATCAGTAATCTTGTGTCGTAAGTAAGTAAAACCAATAGCGTGTACTATTACCTCTTGTTGCTCAGTGTTTGCTGTCCAACATTACTTCATAACCCTCTGAGTTTACTAGGGGGATTTTTGTAAGGCATTTCTGGAAATGCTGATCAGATGTAATTCCACTGGATTGAAAGAAATATTTTTTGACTTTGTGCTGTTTTGTGTCAAAGCCAAATTTATGTCTGGGTAGATATTACTTCTTACTTTTGCCAGATAAACAGTAATACAACGAGACCGCTGTCTCTGCGGTAATATATCTGATATTTGGGGATCATTGGCTTAGCGAGCTATTACTAACAAGCTGTTTTATTTGTGTCAGAAGCATATCAGAGATGAGATAACCAATGCCAGAATTTAGTTTTGTGGATCCTAAACAACTTTTCATTATGTCTTTAAGTTGAGGGGATGCACTGGGACCGCATTTACATTTGCATCTCAGATTTTTTAATTTACCCTGAGTTTGTTCTACAGCTCTGTATTTCCCTCAGCATTTCAATCTTTCATTTTCATCCAAATGACGTTTTTCCTTCTATGACTTTGAGCTTTTCTGTAGATCCAAAGCTAAAGTAATTTATCTTATTGGTAATTAATAATGTCTCACCCTTAGGGGAACTGAATTCATGAACTGAATCTGTTGAAATATTATCACTAATAACAAGTTATTCTAGATCTTATTTTTGGCCATGTATCACACTCCTAAAAGAGCAAAATGAGACAACACTTTGCTCATCAATGGAGTAGTCTTGGAATAAAATGGATTATGTTGTCCTAAGTACTGCACTGTTTACCTACTGTAAACAGACATGATGTCTCTTGACTAACTTAGAGGCAAGATGGACAACTCAATCCATCCACCTCTGTTGTTTCTGTCTTCTTGACAAGAGCCTGGCCACAAGCTGAGCCATGAGTTAGAACTTCATTTGTTCTCACGCCTCCCCAGTGCCCAAGCTGTCTCCTTGCTGCCTCCTACACACAGATGTAAAAAATATGCAGTGGAAAGCAGGATTACTTGTGTGAATCAGACTTTCAAGACAAAATTTTTTCCTAGGTACAAGCAGCGTCCTTAATAAAAACAAAGCACAGAAATCAGTAGGTCTTGATGCTAGAAGACCTCCATGCCACAGTCACCAGCCACCGGGTGTTACAAATATGGGAACTGAGAAGCAAAAATATTGAAGTACGTAAGGAAGAGATCTTCGCAGTTCAGTAACATTGTGAGGTTTTTTAATGGTTTGTTCAGTTTTGGTGCTTTTATTTCTGTGTCACATGTCTGATGCACGCTAGAGCTACTGTCCTGATGATTTAAATTATATTCAGTACCTAAGTCTCATTTTACTGTTTGTTTTACTCATTCCTTAAAATGAGAAGGGCTTGTGGCAGCATTCTGTTTTAAACCACACAAAATAACGAGCGCTTGCTCACTAGGCAAGAACAGCATAATTTCACTAAATACTAACATAGAGAAGACATTTTGAGAAATGTAATCGGAAATTCTCAGCATTGTAAACCTCTCTTTTTAATAAGTAAATCCCAATGGAAGATTTCTTACATGATTCTCCCCTCTATGCTGGGCAGTGTCTATGTCTAAATTGTTTTTCATGTTTATCAAGAGTTGGCCTTATCTGGTGAGAGACAAAGGTAGATCAAGCCTCTGTCTTTGGTTCTTGCCTAGGAACTTCAGCATTTATTCTATCATGGTGTTGCAAGAGGTTTATATCCAGCTTGAAATGGAAGATATCTGTTTTCCTGGTACTTCTGTTTCCACCTTAAATCTTTAAGTATGAGAAGTAAGCAAAAAATGTTCCCTTACTTTGCCTGTTCGTTGCTGCTGCTTTTGATTTAAAGCTTTTCAATTAATTGAGCACAGTGATGACAGTAAGGAGTTGCTGTCATATGATTTGTGGGACAATTTGGCTTCCTCAAAACTGTTGCAGATCCAAAGGAGCGGTCCTGCAAACTGGCTGGTTTGTATGAGGGAGAAACATGGATTCTTCTGGCTATTAACTCGGTTTCCATTATGCTACAGTTTACAGTGTGAAAGAAGTAGCCCAACCTGTAATGCTACAGCTTAGCATTTTGTCCTTACCTTCTATTTTTCATGAAAATATTTCACAGCATGTTACCCCAGAAGCACTTGCATGAACCTGCTATAAAGCTGCTCCGAGTCTTCTTACTTAACCCCTGAACATGACACACCCTAGAGATTTTCTGGGTCCTGATTCTTCTACGTATGAAGGCAAACCTTACAGAGGGAGGAATGTCCTTGATTGCAGCGGCTCAGCCAAGGTATTAACGGATAGTCCAATCTGAGCATTGAAACCAGAATCTGGGCATCCATCTACATCTGGGTGATGCTTAATTTAAATAACTTCCCGTGACCCTTGTGTGAATGGTATTGTTCATGTAATTACAGACAGATTGATCTTGCCCATAAATCAGGTGAACCGTGTATAAATCCTTGATGTTAGGGAGTAGGGTCTTGAATGTAAGTTATGTGCGGAAAGAATATAACATGCAGAATAAATTATTCTTGCCAGAAAAGGGTCAATTCGCTGAGTTCTGTTTAGTTTTTAATTTATAACAAACTCACCCCATCTCATTCTTTGCTCCTTCCGTTAAAATATTAAATGACACTATATCAAATAAATCCTCTGTGACATTAAAGGAAACAGGGAACTTACCCATGCATTAATTACACTCCAAAATGTGGCATACAGCTTAATAAACCTAATTTAAATAACCTTTGAACAATTACATCTACGTTTTAATTGGAGCAAAGGAAAGCTGTGATGCATAGTTTTAGACAAACTATTTCTTATGTGGAGCTCTGCTTTTCGGACGAGGCGCACTTCCTGCAGCATGTCACATGCCAGTCTTGTTACGTAGGCTAAATTAACCTCCTGGGTATGATGAAAATAAAAGGCATTATAAGAACCAAGTAGACAGTACATGCAGCTTTAAAGCAAAACTTTCCGAAGAACAGATTGGATTTTGCTAGGAAAATGAAGTCATTTATTTCTGTTTAATGAAAACACATTGAAAGGACCATATATGCTTCAACCCAACAATAACAGTTTAAGATGATAAATGTTATTTTAATGATCCCTATCTACTCCGTTATTTGAATCATAGCACATATGTTTAAAACAAAACATCAGAGTCTGCAAAGAAACTATTGACACGGGGGAAAAAATCCCATACAAAACCAGAGGGAGATTACTAGTTGTAATTTACTTAAAAGATATTCACAAACTGTTAGAAAAAACAGATTGGTCAGAAGAGTTAAAGTTGTTAGCATATGCATCTCACAGATTCTGTTATGTTCCTTATGCTGGCAAACTGACTAATGATTTCAAGATTGCACTCCAGACCAAAGCATGACAATCCGTGTGCTGTGCGTTACAGCTCTCATTGCTCTGCAGCAGAACCAAATACAAGTTCTGCAGAAGAATTTAGATATTATCTCACAATCCGCTCTGGTAAGAAGGAAGTTGTATAGCAGCTTAATATATATTTCAAACAGACTCTTGCAGCATGTAGGTGAATGATATATTAAGTATACTGCCCTTGTATTTCTTTTTTTTTTAATGCTGTAGCCACAATCTTAGCATTTCATTGTCCTGTAGATTTTTCTATTGAGAACTTTTGGCTGTTTTCTTACATATGTCTTTTTTTTGTTGCTGTTACAGTTTGGAGGCACTTAGGAACACAGGATGGGCTGAACAGCCAGGTAGACCTGTTGAAAGTAATAGCAATTGAGTTGTGCATTCTGAAACCTAATGGTACTAATTAAAAATGTTAATGCTGTCAACAATCCAACGTTATTAGCTGGATGGGGCTCTGAGCAGCTGATCAGCTGTAGGTGACCCTGTTCAGTGCAGGGGAGTTGGACCAGATGGCCTTTAAGGGTCTCCTCCAACTCAGATTCTATGATTATCAGCACTAAGCACAGGTATTTGGAAACATATCCGAGATATTTCCTAACAAAATCTGATCATAAAATAAGTTTTGCAAAAAGAAAAAAAATAAAAAGGCCACACTTCACTAGCAAGAAGTCTACCTCTAACAAATCCTGGCAGACTAGAAACTTAGGGTTCTCTTATTCTAGACTGTGAAAGTCCTAAGTATTAACGGAACACCCGACCGCCTGGAAAATGTGCTCCCGTGCTCTTCTGAGCAAAAAGATGGTGCTAACGAGCTTTGCAATTGATGTCAGATGACTGGGGAGTGAAGCTCCAACCTCATGTGATCCAGTGGTGAGGAAAAGTCTTGGACTTCCTGAGCATTGTTTCTTCTGCCTGGCAGTGAGGACAGGAATAAATGAGCAACTGCCAGTGAGTTCCTCTCCTCTATTTTAATCCCGAGACATGCCCTGCAGGATCACACTTAAGAATTTGAAAACATTGAATCACGCTATTTAATTGCGGTTAAGTAAACCTCCATTTGGCTGTGCAGGGTTTGCTTCCAAAAACATAATACAAATCAGTAAATAAATAAATTGGAATTAATCTATACTTAGAAATGTGGGGTAAATTTACTCCCGGAAATAAATCATGAGTAACTTAAGAAATGTCTTTTCTTCCCTGTTGCCACTCTTTTGTTGCAACACAACCTGGTGGAGTGGGCTTTGCATGTGGCTGTGTGCTTCCAAGTGATTTGATTGTTGGATAATTAGTAATTTAACATGACCTGGATGCTGTCACCCACAAGATGGTAGTCACACAGCTTATGTCTATTTTGCTATTGCTTTGAGCAGGAGAAGATGGAAGGATTTGCCTTCTTCACCAAGTATTTTAGCAGTAGAACTAATCTTATTCCTTATGGTATTAATAGAATTTCACCTTTTTTTCTTTAACTCAATTAATGTCTGAGAACAGCATTTGATATTAGATACGATAGTATGAAAATATTGTGTCAATATGTTTTCCATGGAAAATATTGCAAGAAAAGATGTGTTCTGTAGATGCTGGTCTCCAGGACGCATTCCCACTGTTCTGTCACCTGCGGTCCTATAGCAGGGCAGTGACTGGTACATCAAATACCCAAACACATGCCAAAGGATGTGTTCATAGGAATGAGAAGATGCTGTTCATCGTTGGTAAAATGCTGAGTATGCCACATTTTTAATGACCACCTTTCATTCCAGTATGAGTGGCTGGTGACCCTGCCCGAGGCAGGGGGGTTGAAAATAGATGATCTTTGAGGTCCTTTTCAATCCAGGCTATTCTATGATTCCCAAAGGCCTGGTTTGTCCTAAATTCAGTGAGGCAGATGAGGGTAAGCAGGGGGATTCAGCACTTATCTGATTCTCATTTTGGCATTGGTCAGCATCAAAACTGCGTAGATGTTTCTCACTACCCAGCATTACTATTCAAGATGAGAATCTACTCATGTGTCTCTACTAACATCTAGCAGCTTCCAGGCAGCCAGGTCACAATTAGGAAGTCTGTCCATTCTCTCTGGAACAGCTGTTCCAGGTAATAGGGACAGCAGAGGAAACACTAGCCCGATGCTGAGTATGATTAAAGGCAAATTTAGAAAAGAATCATCTGTTAAGCACCATTCCAGGAAGCACTGGGAGCAGTACTTTCCTGTGATCCTCTATTATTACTTAGATTCTGGCTAACCACATTGCACGCAGCCCCCCCCCGGCATTTGCTCAGTGCTCTGGTCTGTCTCCATCACACACAGTCACTGCCAGAGATGCTGGTGATGTCATTGCTGCATGGGAGAATATGTGTAGTTCTGTCCAGACAGACACAGCTGCACAACCTTAATACCTGCCCCACTTGGGTCTGGAAATTGCCATTATCTCTGCAGTCCTCTATAGCTCTAATGCACCAAGGGCATTTCTGGAAAATCCTTTCCTCTGATTTTGCTTTCCGTCACCATTCAATACTCTTAACTGATGGTAACTTGGAGGTGAAGCACGGTGTTCTTAGAATGGCAAACTCTGACAAAGCCTGGAAACATCAGGTTGTGAAATGATAGCTCAGGATCTGAAGAATCAGTCACCAATCCTCCATCCCTATTCCGATCTCTCTGTCTTTGTTTATCCTTCTCCTTCACACCCCTGGACAGAATAAAGCACATCATGAAAGGCAGTATGAAAAACAGTGGTTTACTTACATCTCACTGACAAAGCTTAAATGGCATTTCCTTACCAAGTTCAATGTGAGCATGCTGGAGTGAATTTCATGCACATTTAGAGAGAAATGTCACTCTGGAGTGGGTCTTCCAGAGGTGTGAATTGGTCTGCTAGCCCAATAGGAAAGGAAAAGTCCCAGTAGTATCTGAGCCCTCGTGGCACTGTTCTCTGCAATGCTTGGATAGAATTGTGAAACAGCGAACTACATCTTTTATCATACTTCTTAAACATAGATGCATGGCAAGAGGTTTATATTGCCACTTCCAAACCCACAAAATGCATTTGCTTAGTATTGTCCAGGAGGCTTATCTTCAATAAAACTCTGTGAATGTGAAAAACTTTGGCACAGTGGATACACGTGGAATAAACACAGTAAATGTATTTCAATCTTGGGAGACTAAGGGTATTTTCTGACAGATTTCCTTACTCTTTTATCCAGTTCATAGCCCACACCGTGGGCATTGTTATTCCACAATCCTTTTCATATAGGCTTGTATCTCGGTGTGCGTTTCCATCCTATTTGCATCGTATCATTCTCTCTTGCACCAAAAGATGCAGCTATGAAGCAGCACTCTGTGTGCCAGCTCTCTCACTCTGCTGTTTAAAATCCTGATGCTGAGCCTCCTGTTCCAGGTAATCAATGCAGACGCAACCCAGGTGGGTGGAAATTAACTGATGCGACATTTTACTATTAATTCAGAACATAGGGCTAATGTTAAGAGGGGTTTTAATTATGCAGATGAAACCTCCTAGTTCAGGAATCCCCTTAGATGCAGTTTGCTGGCAGATGTAAGAGTACAACAGAGGGAAGCATAACTACTTGCCTTGTCTTTGCCTCGTCTTCTCAAACATAGCAGAGATAGTGGACATTGTTAGAATGAAAATGCTTGGGCAGGCGGATCTTTGGGCTGATTAGATCTTATACACTGGCAAGTTTTTGCAATGTAAGCATTCTAATGCACCTTTATTTTTACATGCTAACAGATAAAGAATTAGATTGTACTTGAGGTGATCTGGAAGGATGGATAAGAAAGAAAAATTATCTACTGCTACATACATACAGCTATTAAAATATTCAAGATGGTTGTTCCTTCTTTGTAAATGCAAATGCAAGAACCATAAAGCATATGGTAAGGGATGCTCCATCACTTCTAAAGCACACTTTTGCTAGTGTAGAAATGAATTATGTTGCATTCCATAATTCAGGGATTACATTTTGAACATAATTAAGCATGTCTTTGAGGCACAGGTACATCTATTCACTCTATTTCAGAAATAAAATCAAGTTGGAAGCTACCAAAAATATTTTGTGTAAGCATTTCAATGAATGGATCTGCTAAGAATTTGCATAATGTCTTGCTCATGAAATGCAAAACCTGTCATAAATCATAATTCAATTTATAACACAATTAAATGCATGTGTCTCTGTTCTCTTTTATGGTTCTTGGAAACTGTTATCCTGCTTAGCTGAAGAAAGAGGGGCTGCAGAAAGCTGAGAATGGGCACATAGGAATAGAAAGCAAATACCAGGCAGCCACTTCCTTACCTGTTTGTTGTGGCTTTTTTTCAGCTGTCCTACACTCAACCAAAATAGTTCAGCGTGCTTCAGATTCCTTCTAATGTCTTATTTTATTTATGACACAGTGCCACCTACATCTCGTGGGACTCAGGCTGCTTCGTTGAAATTAATTGTGAGAACCTTTCTGCTAGTTTGGTCTTTTTGCAGCTAATGATCCTCAGCAAATCTCTCTGATGAGAAACAGAAAACTGGAAAGGGGCTAAAATTCAGTTTATAAAACTTAGCAAAAGACTCTTCATAAATTCTCATTTCAAACCAGGCATACGCCTCCATTAAGTTGGCAGCAGTATTTTTCCAACATACTGCGTTTTTAAAGTATACTTTTCAAAATCCATTGCCATAAATTTGAACTTGTTCTAGGCCTACTGTTAGCTCTGTTGTTCTGTCAGAACACATCAATCTTCTGCGGATTACAGAAAGATCGATTCTAGAAATAGCGCTGGAAACCTTGAGAAGCTGAACTGAGAAAAGAAATACTTCTGGCACAGCGCGTGGAGGTTACGTTGCTTGGATCTTTACATTTTACTGCAATCACTGACTTTGTTAAGGAGAAGGCAGGGTAGCAGGAATCTGGGAAACTAGAAGTTTAGTGCTAACCTGAGTAGTGAATATGAAAAAGGCCCTTTCTTCCATGCAAATGACTGATCATTTTTAATAAACTAACTAATGTAATTTTAAAATCCAGTTAATATCACAGAACTGGTGAACTGAGGGATGTCACGCAGAGGCAGAATTATGAATCATAGAATCACGGAATACCTCAAGTTGGAAGGGACCTTGCTGTCACAGAGTCCAGCTCCTACATCGAGTTCAGCTCCTAACGGAAGCCTTCCTTCTGCTGTGCAAATTTGTTTCTGCGGAATTTAGCTCAAGCCCTTATTTCTGAAGATAGAAAGGAATATAAGAAGTTGAGGAGCGCCCAGTGACTTGGGACTCTGCTTAAATGACTCCAAAAGGTCTCACCTCATGCTTTAAATCAGCATCCTGATTACAATGTATCAGAAAAAGAAAATCCCTTCAAGTGGGTTAGCTTTTACTGTATGTCAAGGTGAAACGTGTCATTTTGAGGAGAAAGGCTTCACTTCCTCGAGTGATTTTGCTGATTCAGGTCTCAGTGGTATTTTGGGGATCTGTATTCTTGTTCATACCCTGGCATTTTGGTAAGCAGAACACAGTTGTTCATAGCTTTTTGTTTTTTGCCCAGTTGCTTAAGAGAATCATTTCAGAGACATAATTATGTATGCACCATAAAAACTTTATTCCTGTGTGCTATGTGGCCAGTTCTGCCCAAAGGAACCGCCAGCAGCCTCTACGGTTCTAAGGCTGGCTGTGCTTCTGTCAGTAAGGGATGTTAATGACAGGAATGTTATTTAGTGTTAGAAAAATTAAATTGAACTAGTACAATTTGTACAGATCATCATGTAACAAATCATTTGTTAACATTTTTGCACCAGTGACTCCTCTCTTTGGCCTGATAATGGAGTTTCATTGTTCAAATATTTGTTGTATGTGATTAAATGTAGACAAACTGGGACTATATAGAATGTTAGAGCTGAAGGTTTGAAAGTAACCAGCACAGGAACATTTGTCTGATTTCAGTTACTTTTCTCAGGTATGAAGAGTTCTGCCACTGACATTTCATCTCTAACAGGATTTCTCCAGTAGTCAGTGTCATTTTCTCTACAGGAAAAGCACTGTAGAATTTAACAGCAATAACTGTAGAGAACATTATAGAAATTGCATTTCTATACCTCCAGGACTGAACAGAGATTAATGTAACTTCCACATTCTTATCAAGGTATTTTATTGCACTTTATAGAAACAATACAATTTCCTCTTAAACGATATGGGACAGTTTAAAGAACAAGGCTGTAATTTCCTTAACAAATGCTTTGAAGGCCTTCAGGTGATTGTTCATTTTTAAAATTCCATGAGTTTCTCTATAGCTTATTTAGGCAAGCGTGGCCATCCACATGACAAAACAAAATTAAAAAGGGCACTTACTATTCCAGTTGCCAGCAGTTGGGTGGATGGGGATGCTTAATATACACATATTGTTCCAAACTATCCAAGACTTTTGGATAAATTGAGTGCAATATATTAATGCAATTACAATGGCACTGCAAATCAAAGAATGTAGCTGGGAGGTCTTTTTACAGTATAAGACATTATTAACATGTCCCTGCTTCTGATTATACCAGATTAAAATATTTGGAACTTTACCCCAGAAAAGTAAATTCTGTTGAGGAGCTGAATTTTCACTGTTTCAGACCTTGGTGTTCAGCTATTTTAAGTTGGAATTGCCATAGACTGGAAAAATAGCTGAATGACCTTTTATACACACACACACACGCACGCATATGACACATTTTTTCCTTCACTTCAAATTACCTTTTTCCTTTGCTTCTGGACTTTATTGATTTAGGGTGGATAAACCAGCTTGGAAACACTCATTTCTTCATACGAGATAATAATTTAGATAACCAACACAACACAACACTACTTCCCACCATTTAAAAGAAATAAAAACCTTTTAGAAATTATTATTGCATGGCATGGGATGAAAACACACGGGGAGATACAAGTTCAAGTTTTCCAACTTGCAGATCAGTGCTGAAATTTCAAAGGAAATGTGTTAATGAGAAACAATTATATCATGCTGCAGTGCTTAACTGATCTATCTGCAGTTCTAGTGCCAAGATGCAGAAGACACATTTATGCTGAGCACTAGTATCAGTGATAATAGGCCTCTAAATTGGAAACGATCATTACAAAGACACCAACCAGGCTCTTTCTTTGGTACATAATAACAAGATTGAGATAAAAATCGCTTTTCCTAATCCATTCACTTTCCTGTTGCTACACATCCTGTCAACATTTGTTTGTAATTGTATTAATACGGTAAATGAAGTACCCTGTTGTGCCTCACAAAGGGTAAATATATCTCATATTGCTATATGTATGTATTTTCACTTGGTATTGATAATGTGTTGTTTAATCTTTCAGTGAGTGTAAGGGTATAGATCAGTGCTGTCCCTGCTTTTGCTCTGAGGAAGCCCATCCCCTAGGAATTATGCTTCAACCAGCAGAACTGGGAATGAACTTGAAGAAATGAAACGGTACCTAGTTTATTTCAGGCTGTATTGACTACCTGTTCTTTGTGTCACAGCGAGAGTAAACACACACCATTTCCACCATTACTAGAAGATACTTTAATAGCAGTGATGATTGCTTTCATCAGTTACCACTGTTACAGATCTCAGCACAGATATGGAAAGGCTCAGAAGGACATAGCAAGGAAATTGTTCATTCCAGATAAGTAGAGGACAGTTCAATTCATTTATGGATTGTTTCTAAAGGACTCCGCTAAAACTACCTATTAAGATAGAGAAGATGGGGAGGAGGAAGAATCAATCTCATTTCTCAATCTAAGTGAACAAAGAATTGCATGTGAAACTGAACGGAGTGAGTAACAAAGCTCACACCAAACCCAAAGGAAAAGAAGAAAGAGCCTTATTTTGCATAATTATGTCTGAATTGCACTAAATTTGACAGAACACGTTCCATTATAAGCCCTAAGGTCTTATTTAGGTGGAGTAAAAATGAGATATACTGGCTGCAGTGTACTCTTTCTGGGCTAATCTAAAGTCTCATGGGACAGCATGCAAGGGGACGGCATGCACAGTTGAATAGCTCTGGTTTAAATTCGGTTGTTGTTTGGCTTATTCGATACGTGTGTTGAAAGTTATGACAGCACTCTGTCAGATCTCTCTACGTTTATTTCTTCTGGGTTGGCTTTCTTATCTCTAAAATAGAAGTGAAATAGAAGATTAGTAAATTGCTTCACAGGACACTTCAGAAGTACCCAGTGCACCGTGTGTTTTTTAAATGGTGTTTTACCAGTGCTACTGTGTTAGGGGTTTGGTTGTTGAACATTTAGGCATGTATTTAAACTGATGTCACAGATGGCAAGGCTTTCATGATCAGTACTAACTGCATAATTTGAACACGGGTCTTCACAGAAACCCAAAGGAACTGAGCTCTGCCCTGTTTCCTGGGGTAAGCCACTCGGAATGCAGCTTTTCCTCCCTAAGTGTAAGAATCTAAAAATACTGTGACCAAGGTTCTCTAAAATGACAGTAACAGAGTCCTGTTTGAATGAAAGCAAGTTGTATTTACAAAATTGCTGATACCAACACGGTCTTCTTGTATTATCAGCATAAATGCCTGAAAACTTAGGAATTAAGAATGCCAGTAGAAAGTTCCAAACTCAACAGCACGAGGAGGAACTAAAGCAGCAAGATGTTATAAAAACAGCTCAACATCTCAGGCAAAAATAAATAAATCAAAGATAAACTTTCTAGATAAGCAAGAGCATTTTAATGCTGTCCTGATAAAATTAATCTACAAGAAACGAGTAAACACAGTTTCCATACTTTCTCCATCTTTCTGTGAATTTACATCCTAATGGCTGAACTGTTTCAGGTTACTTATTGATCAAAGTATGGGAGTGATGTGCAATTTTTTTGCCTTGAGTGATTCCATTAACTTCTGTAGGGCTGCTTGGGGCCACCAAGCACAGCCAAGCGAAGCCGCTTAACAATTAACAAACCTTACAGTGCTCCAAGGGCGTGAAAGAGCCAAGAGCCATTGCAGTACAGGTTTGCTTTTTTAGTATTGCATATACGCTACATGTGACTGCTGCAATTGTCACATGGGTTGCTTCCACCAAATCATGCAGCTTATTAATTAGAATTACAGAATTGTTTGAGTTGGAAGGGACCCTTAAAGGTCATCTGGTCCAACTCCCCTGCACTGAACGGGGGATGATGTGACACAGCTGTAATTTGTATACGTTTGGGAGGAGCATGGTCACCTGTCTCAGTTCCTTGATTCTTTTTTCTATTCCAGAGCCCCAAGAATTGAGAGGTCAGGTTGGATGGAGGTTCTTCACCAGCAGGCGGTGGGCATGGAACAGACACCCTAGGGTGCTGAGCAGCCCTGAGCTGCCAGATCAAGATCTCCCAGACATTGGGTCTGATTTTTGGGTGGCCACATGTGAAGCCAGAGGTTGGACTCAGTGATCCTTATGGGTCCCTTCCAACTCGGGATATTCTATGATTCTATAAACAGTTACTACATTTCAGCGAGAAATACAAGGAAATCAGTATTATTAATAATAGACAAAGATGTCTCTGTGTAGCATGACCCACTGGAAAAATCGCATCTTCCACCTCCAGACATGGGCAGCGTATTTGTGACTTGAAGACACTACCAGACCTGAGCTTTTCCCCCAGAAAGCTGTAGAGCGTTCTGCACGCCCAACTGAAGCCCATGCCAATCTACTGCGAGGGCGTTCATCGCAGGAAACCCCCGCACAATGAAGGAGCGGGAGCCACGGCCGCGGGCCTCGTCTGGAGAGCTCTCCCTCAGGAGCCGCGCCCTGCCAGGACCGCGCCGCAGCCGCGGGTTCGAACCCCGAAGGGGGCGGCAGCTCCAGGAGCGGAGCCCGGCGCTCTCACACCGCGGTTCGGCCGAGCAGCGGCCAGGGGTCCCGCTCGGGCTCCGGCGGGTGCGGGCCCAGCGCACATGTGCGGCCGCCTGGCACATGCTCACTGCGCGCGGCGCATGAGCAGAGGCAGCGCGGGGCCATCGGACATCTTGGGCCGCCCCGCACCGAGTGGGGAACGCCGCCGCCGCCGGGCCCCGGGGCGGGAGCAGCCCGACAGCCTCCGCGCCTCCCGCCTCGCCCGCCCCGGCGCCGGCTGCCACCCCCGCCTCCCCCGCACCGCTCAGAGCATCCCTCCTCCCCTTTGCGTTTGTCTTAATTCCGCGCAGAGACAAGATGGCAACGCCGGCGGCGGTAAACCCTCCCGGTGAGTAGCGCTGCTGCCGGTTCGCCCCATGTGTCCCGGCCTCACGGCGCGGCCCCGCCCGCCGCAGGCACGCAGCGCCCTGGGGACGCGACGCGGGGGGCGGCAGCGCTGCCCCTGCGGGCGGGAGAGGCTGAGCGGCTCGAGGGGTCCCTCCTAAGCATCGGCCCCGTCCTGGGCTACGGGCACGGGGAGCCGGGTGTCGGCACCCGGCGGTGCAGGTGGTTGTCGCCGCGTTTGCCAAAAGGTGCAATAATGGTGTTGGATTGTTTGTTTGTTAATAACATATGAAGAGAAGGAACTTACTGCAGCTTTCTCTTTGAGTTCTTTGCTGGGGAAGGCGTTCCCTGAGGTGGCGGTGGGTCTCTGTGGAGTGCCATAGTGTATATTGCAGTGATGCACTTTGACCAGCCGAGCGTTGGGTTGCCTGGTGTCCAGTATTAAACACAGTGGGACAGCGGAGCTTGCACCGACCTCAGTACCAATGAATGCTTTCATCAGAAGTGGGTCCGGTTTTATGTCTTTTAATTTCATTGTATTTCCTCATCAGTTTCAGTTCTGATTGCAAATGGTGCACGCTTGAGTGAATGCCGTCTAACACTGAAATGTTATCCTGTTAGCTTTCACCCCGAACTTGAACACTGTGAGACACACAACTGGTGTATTTCAGCCAGCAGCAGTGAAGGAAGCAGGAGCAATCCCAATCGGATTGAGTTTTCATTTTCGAATTCTATGTATTAAATGAAAATCAGTATTTAATGATGGGTTATTAAATGAGTTTTGTTTAGCTTCCAGGCTATCATGTTGTGCACAATAACAGAATTCCACCATGCGTGTACGTGGCACCAGTCAGCAAGTGGTTTCGAGCAGCTGAAGCTTGGTTTGTTTCTTCCTATCTGCTCCTCCTAAGCTATGCACAGGAACAGCCCCAGCCACATGGAGGTCTGTGCTCAAACCGCTGGGTTTAGTAAATCTGGCAGCTCTTTGGCACCAGCCTCTTGCCCCTGTTCCTGCCCACCTGCAGTTGCAGCCACCAAAGCTGTGGTTGTATAAGGGGTATATGTGCACCTGAGGAAGAGCTGCCTCCGAGCAGGGCTTTGCGGTTGTTCCTCTGTGACCCAGGGAATGCTCATGTTGTGAATTTAGGGAGAGGTTGTGGGAAATAGGAGCACCTAGTGTGTTGGCATTGCGGTCCTCAAACTCTTCAGCACAGATTGCGGGTCCACAGGAAGGATGAGGGAACGAGCTGGTTTCCTGAGGTGAACTAATGCGTGCTTCTGTAAGGCTGAGGTCACAGTGCGTCTTGTCGCTCCTCAGCTAGGCAGTCAGAGCAGAGCTGAGCTGAATGACAACTCATTAGCTCTTAGTGATCCTCCCATGGTATCTGCTTGTGAGCGTTGCTGTCAGACAAACGTAGCTGTGCATGGGCAAAGTCAAAATGAGGAGATTTTGAGCTGTGAGAACTGCAGACCTTCACAGTGTTTGCTCTACCACGGACAGCAGAGGATAGAGCTGCACGACGTATCTTGGTTTATGCTATATTTTTTAACGTGGTAGCAGTCTCTTTTTATTTTTTTTTATTCTGGACTAGCTGTGAAGCAGTACAGAGAAGCAGAATCAAAAGCTTTGCTGAGAGGATTTGAAGTCTGCTGTTTTCTTCCTGGGCCAGATCCTCAGTTGGAGTCAGATGAAAGCAGCCCTATTAGTATTGGTGAAGCTGCGCTGCCTTATGCCAGCTGACTTCCTGATCCACGATGTTAGGGGAGCACAATAGAGAGATTAACTTGTTAAGCATCTTTAATGATGATTAGAAATTACAATATGATTAAATTTTTATTAAGCAATTGTCTGGGGTTCTAATAACATTTGGTAATTTAGGCAGGACATTAACCTACAGCTACCACAATACAAATACGTGTGGCATTAGTCATATCCTAAGTAGTGGAATGGGGATTATCAGATGCAGAAAGCTGGGTGTTCTGTGATTCTGAGCATGAAAGTCCTTCCACGTGGTATCTCCTGATGCAGAACCACATGCTGTTGTGTGCTGTTATCTCCTCTCACATGCTAGATGCAGATTTATCCATTTTTCCTAATTTTCTTGCAAGAAAGGGTTTGAGTAACGAAAACTCATGGAAGTTGGAGCAACTTGCAATCCATCCTTGTTAGGGCTTGTGGGAATTGCAGTGACAGGAACTGGGATGGGATGATGACAGAGGCATGGCCACCCCTGCTGATAGGTGTTTGTGGTGAAGGGGCTCATCCATTGCACTGATGAAAGTGAGGGGCTCTGAAGAATGATCTCCTGTACAGCTCTTGCTGTATGCTTGACCTTAGGAATAGGATCTGGTTGGAAGTACTTTGTTCATTTGTCATAATTCAGATGACTAACTGAGCACAATACAGGTGTGTGGGAAGCTCATCTGCATTGGCACAAAGCATCAGAGTTAATTTATTTCCTCCTGAAATAAGATTGGCATATTAAGTGGTTTTTAAGAACAAAAAAATTGTGGGGGTGTAACAAGCATTTCATAAATTACTGCTTGCAGCAAAGAAACTTAATGCCACATCTGTTTTGAATATGTATTTTTGGGATGCAAACTTGTCCGTAACTGTTGCTACTTTGAGGTCAAATTCTGCTTAACTTGCAGAGAAGTAGATGATGTGGAGATTCTTCTATTAGTCCATTTGGGATGAAAATGTAGAACTCATAATGAAAGCAGTGTTTTATTTTTCACCCAAGACTGCGTAATAAGGAAAGTTCCTTTTCATTCCCAGAATATCCAACTGGAATGGGAAGTGGGAGAGTGGTTTGTCTCCACCTGTAACTCTCATGTATTCAACACAGAGCCCAGAAGTTGTTGCGTTTCACTGCAACAGTAGTAGCAGCTTTGCCCTTCATTTACTGTATAGACTATGCAATAAATGCTGAAATCAATTCTACAGCATCCTGTGTGTTCTACTATGGTGATTATAATGGGCTTTAATGTTTCTGGGATGCAAAAAAGTAGTCTTATTTCTAAGATAATGTTAAAACAAAGATCTCAGAAGCTCAACGCTCATTAAATAGTGGGATCCGTAAACTACTGATCCTTTTCTTCTCTTATTTTCATCTCTTTCCTGCAGCAGAATTTGCCCTTCTTTCATTCAGACTGTGTTGTGAGATTATAGTGCCTATTGAGTTGTTCTGTGATGGTATTCTGACCTTCAGGACCATGTGCAGAGCAGCAAATTGTATTGAAGAAATGCAGTTTCTTGTTACTTCTTATCTACAAGATAGGAAACATTTCAAAGTATCTCTTCTATCACAGAGTATTTATTTAAAATTTGCCTATGCAGCTTATGGTTAGTTTCAGATATTTTTTCAAATAGAATAATGTTTCCCTGTGCCTCTTAATAAAAATGCACAACAAAACAGGCAGTGCTGATGCCTGTAATACCATATGGTTTTGCTGTTTTTTCCTTCCAGTAAGAAAAATTGCAGTAGAGATTAAGTAGGAAAGGCAAAAAGCAGCCATTTCAAAACAATCAAGGCAAATAACACCTTTGAGTTAGTGATTATTGTTATTAAGAGGGCAGAAATGGGGCTGTCATTATGAAGATGAATGCAGAGATTATGCTTAAATGGCTTGTGAAGATCAGATGTGTGTGTAGTTTAGGGTAATTTTTTTAGACTTACTGCTTCATAACTGACAAATAAGAATGGGAGTGCGTTAATTCAGTGCTAACTGAAGAAAATGTAGTGCTATTAAAACTTGCAATAGAAAATGGAAAGAGGGGGCCTTGAGTTTAAGACCCCGGAGAGATTTAGATCTGCCTGTAGCAAGGTCTCCTTGGGTGGCCAGAAGTACTGGGAGAGAGATTTGGGAAAGAAATCTGAAAATACAAAGGTGTGCCCTCACCCACTCAGTAGGGCAGTTTGTGCACAAGAACAGATCTGTTGGCCCAAACAGGCAGAAATTCAGAAATTCCAGAAATCTTGGGTGTTGGGTCGGTATACAAACAGTTGGTACTTGTTTGTTCTTGCCAACATTACTTCTTTTGTTCTCATGTGAAGCATTTCCTCTCACTCCACGTGCATCCAGCATTCTGTTTAAGGAGGAAGAGAAAGTTGTGTAAGGCTGCTTTTGTACATTTTAGCTTCTGATTCTACAAAGTGGATGCATATTGTAAGCACAGTTTAAAAATAAGAAATAATAATTAAAAAAAGAATAATTCATCATCTGCTGTTGCAAAAACCAAAACCAAGTTGATCTTGGTAGGCAGGTATCTAAAGTAATATTTGGGTACGCAGGGTTTACTTTCGGTCAACGAAATGAAAAGCATTGCCCTGATTAGTTAGCACATTCTTGGAAGATCTTCAAGCATCAATCTGATGTTCTTATACCTGTCTGCTTGATTTTTCTTGCTTTTCAAGTCTGCTGTTCTTAATTGGTGGAGTAAACTCTCATGGACCACACTTGCACTTCGTGGCTACTCCTAAAAGAGTCACAGAATGTTGTTGGATATCAGCAAAGGTTGGCCTGGCGGGTGGATAAGTTACAAGCTTTGAAACTCAAAAGCCAAACATAGAATGCCAGTTTTTTTTTCAGAAGAGTTCTTTGAAACTTTGAGTGCTCACCATTTCAAATGGGTTTGTGCAGAAAAATGGCAAAATTAATAAAGCATCTTTTGTATGTCCTGGTATGACTGTTTACATGAATTAATGGCCGTCGTCGTGCAACGGGTAATGGATTAGAAGCCTCAGCTGTAATTTCCCTTTTTGTACTCAAAGCCATCTGCACATGGAGAAAGAGAACTCCTTTGTTTTGGATGCTCTACGTTTTGAGCAGTGTTCCTAGGTTTTCTGTTTCTTCTCCTTTTCAGCTGGTATTTCCATTTGCCTGCCTTTCTCCCACCTTTCTATCCTCTGGTTTCCATTCTGTGTCCCACCTTGAATTGGCTCCTCAGAGGCTGTTGTTGAGATGTAAATGCATCCTGCAATTGTACTGCTGCTTCCCTCTAGTCTATCAACAGCTTATGAGTTCAGCCTTTACAATCTATACGTAGCATCTGAGCTCCTTAAGGAAAAGCTGTTCTTTTTCTGTTAAAAGTAGCAGTTTGAGGTATAATCAATTGGCTCAAATTAGGACCATTTATTGGTTTACTTCTTCCCTACATGTCTATATGTTGCTGTTTTGTTCAGGGACAGCTCCTAACATTAATTTTAAATGTTTGCATTTGGGCTGCTGCTGTTTTTCTCATCTAAATGTCACTCGCATTTGACAAATAGAATAACAAAATAATCATTTTTTTTTCTCTAATCAACGAAAAATGGTGTTGAGTTGCTTAATTACTGGCTTTACCAGCGTGCAGATGGGAAGGCTTTTCAGGTAAGTCGCTCATACAAAATGCCTGAAATGAGTAGTAATTAACAACTGGCTCTTCATTGGTATGTTAATTATGCTGCCATTTGTCCTGGTGCCTGTCCTTGTTTAAATGCTCCGTTACACTGAACTGAAGCGTTCTCTTCCTGGCAAACGCAGGATGTATCAGAACAGTTTGACTCTCAGATATATGCAAATATTTTATGGGAAGCAGCATGCCAGTAAATCACTGAGGTGCGAAGAACAAAAGCTGCGGGTTTGTATTCCTCAGAGGTAAAAGCAAAAGCTGTTCCTATGGAACGTATGGGCCTGATTTTGAAAAATGTTCTCCATTACATTTCCAGTTATAATCCAGAACTCAGTTTTGTGCAAGTGGATGGCTGGAGGGGTTTGTTACTGCTGGCTGTGCCCCTTAGGGAAGGTAGGTGGGCATCTGAGCTCTGGGAGATGCTCTCTCAGTGCATGCATTTGTGAAACCTCATTGCCTGTAACAAAAGGGGTGGAAAATCAAGCTGAACTGGAAATGCTTTTAAGACTTGGGGTAAAATAGGTTATTTCGAATGCAAAGGGAGTTAAAGTAACTTCTTGTGTATGGATCGTGGCAATAGTTTCGAATCTTATTTAATTCACAGTTCTTCTGAGAGCACAGATTGTTTTCTGTTACCTGGATGGCGCTCTGCTCAGGGCAGCCCCAATCTCCAGGTGTTACTGCGATGGATAAAACCAGGCAGCATCCAGCATGTATCTTTAGGTTATTCAGTACTGTCTTGAGGAAGGGCCGGAACAAAACCAGGATTTTAATTTGCTAAGCCCCTGTGGCATAGAGAGTTGTTGGTCTTCCCAATGCTTTGTGAAGTCAGCAACCCCAGAAATTAGGTGCTGATTTTGCAACAGTAGCCATAAGAAGGGGATTACGAGCATAAGTTCTTGTAGTTGCAGCCACTGAGAAGGAGCTCAAGTAACAGGAGCCCGTGCAGGCTGGCCGTGTGGCTGCGTTCAGCAAACCACGGGTCACTCTGCCTGCTCCTGTGAGTCATGTTCCTGTCATTTTGTATGGGGACACCAACGATTTCCTCTCATTTAATTTTTTAGGGCATCTTTACGAGATTGCCTTGCCCTCTATGCGTTCTCTTCCCCTGTATATGCTCTGTGCTTTCTGTAATGAGTGGTGATTTGACCAAAAGAAAACAGGGCTGCCTAATGAAAACTTCCCTTTATTGTTGTGGGATTTTCAGCAGCCTTTACAGTATGATGGCCAGTCGTTGGAAGTATGTAAAGGTTTTCATGTTCCTGGGATAAATATTCTTTTGCTAATTTGTCTTGTTGATGTTTTCATATAAAAAAGGGTGACATTTAATTTGCTGGACAGTCAGCTCTGTGGGAATAGCAATTGCTGCACTGAACGTTTGAAGTATGCGTTTTCACTGTTGAATTTAAAGTAAATGAGCCATTGCTGAGAAAAATACAGGAGTGTTTTCAAGCTCTTTTATGAAGACTGGAAAGCAGGAATGCTTTCTGAATACGTGGGCACATTCAAAAGGTGGACTGCAGTCCAAATAATTATTCTTCAGCTGCATTCTTCAGCCTGCATTGACTATGAGGCATGGTTTGGATGGAAGAGGTCTGACTGTGTCCACCTCCACTGCACCAGTGCCCAGTGTAGGGCTGGGTTTGGCTACCTCTCACAATAACCATTAGCAGTTGAGGTGCTGAGGTTAGGTTACCCTCTCAGTCATCATGGTGGTGATTTCCTGCATAGAAAGCAGTGGGCTGTAGCATTAAGAATGTCTTAAATGACTATAATAGTCTCCAAAAGTCTCCTGTTAAAGAATAAGACTGCAACAGAGAATTTTCTTCCTTTGTTGTAGCTGATGGCATTGTGAGTTATGTAGTTTTACAGGAGTCTTTTGTTGCTCTTGTAGGTTAATCAAGCTTGAGATCTGGTTCTTGAATGAAAGCAGTTTTTGCTTTTATTTTTTCTAAATGAGTGGTTTTGTACTTGCTGTGAAGCTGTGCTCTCTGAGATGTAGTAGTAGATGTAGTAGTAGATTAAATATATTTTGTTGGCCTTTCACTCAACAAACAAGTAAACATCAGAAATAGCCAAAGTGTTTGCTGACTCAAGGCTTAATTCTTATTCTTTTTTTTTCTTTTAAATGCTGTCCTCCTTCAGCCGCCTGTGCCCTTTGGTTCTGAACTGGGAATGGAACTGAGGCCTAGGATTTTAACATCGTAGTGAAAGGTGCCAATCTGAATTCCTTTTACAATGTTCCTATGTCCTTTAGATAGACATTCAAGCCATCATATACTCTAAACATACAATCTAGTTTTCTCCAAAGCTTTCCCTTTTGTTGATTTGCATTTCTCGCTTTGGTTTCCATGCATGTTTTAAAACAGGAGGCCATGTAAATACTGAAGTAACTTTTGAGGTTAGGCAGCTGTAGGTTGACACTGTAAAAGAAAACCTTAATTCTGTGGTACAGTAATCCAATTAGAAATAGATAGGTGGTTTTACTGTTGGCATTTTGGTTGGATAGAATCAGTTGGAGATCTGTGGGTGGAAAGAACATTTACATGAAGTTCATGCTGAATTCTGTTTTGCTTGAGGAAAACTATTCATTACTCGCAGAGCTGGTACATGGTTTTTTTTATTCCTTCTCCAAAGTATTATCCGATGACTGTGATGAAAAGGTTGATATGTCATTAAGGAATTGGTTCTGCCTCATCTACTGATGACGTGTAAAACCTCTCCTGCCTTTGGCATAATGAATAAGGTGCATGCGGAACACCAGTCCTTGCCTTACCCTGGGAAGGTCATGCCTGTGGGAAGTGTTTTGGGATGTGCAGGATGATGGCCCTGTCTTGGGATGGGATGCTTGGAGGTCAATAACATCTCAGTGTTCAGCTCTGCATCTCCACCTGTATCCCCCCGATGGGATTGGATTTTCAAGATGGTCTTCAGGACAAAATGTTCTTTCATCCTTGTTCAATTTAAAACGTCTGTGGTAATTATGAATAAGAATTTCAGAGGCCAATAAATTCTCGCCGTGCACGGAAATCCTTGGCTGTTACAAGCTGCCTGCATTTTTCAGTTTTATTGCTGGCTGGCTGCCTCCTGTCTGAGAGCTGACCGAGAGAACGCAGACGTGTCTACAGGCTCTAGGCAGGGGTCAGATCTACTCCAGCTTTCCTGCTCAGCCTCTGACAAGTCCTATGACATCCCTGTCCCTGCTTCTGCATGTCTGATTTCTTCCTGTTCTCCTGGGTACCATTTGCCTGTCCTGCTTATAGGATTGTGCATTCTGGGGTGCTTTCTTCATTGCATTACAAGATCATTATAAAATAACATATTTGTGTAAAAGGGTGGAGTGCCCATCCTGCATCAAGTAGGGAATATCTTTCTTTTTTTTCCTCCCGTAGTTATGCACTAATTGATAATGTTTTAACAACAGACTTTTACTGCAACCACGTTTATGTTGGTCAAACAAAAAATTTTTCTCCTTTTGGGAAGAAAGGAGATAAAAAGCAGTGTATATATATGTGCGTGTGTGTATGTATTATATACGTGTGTGTGTGTATATATGTGTGTTTGTATATATGTATGTACGTGTGTGTATGTTTTCCCCCTTGGAAATGGCAGGTATTATTTATTCCAAGCACATAACTAATTATTAATTTGTGTTTTTAGTATACAGTGAGTATGGTGTTGGGATAATTTGTCTTTAGTGTCTTAGAAAAGTATATACATGAGCACTGACATACAAGCATAGACATGACATTGCTAAACTACCAGTGATCCACCTGGCTGTACAATCTTAATGTAGGCTTTACAGTTTATTTCTTGCTCTCTTAACTGATGATCACTTAGTCTGCCTTTGCAAACATATTGGTTTGTTCTCAGCCAGATACAATTTCAGTTAAGATTGAGAGCAAAACATTGATTGGGTCATGAGCACAAAAATATAAAACTATGTGAAAAATACAGTTTCACTGTGAAAATTATGCATCATTTTTCAAGTGTTTCATGTTTGCTTGGGAGCTGAATTTAGAAGATAGGAAAATGCATTATAAAGGGGTATGTGGTTAGTAGGTTAACTTATAATAGTCTTTAAATCAAGTTAATGAGCTTTCTCTGGAAGTAAATATGCTTTCAGAAATCAAATCATGATTCTTCCTGACGTTGCAATGTAATGATAAGCTATTTGTGGTGGTTTTTTTTTTTTGGTAGAAGCATTGGGCTGTTAGCAGTTGTTTGCTTTCTTCTGTAGAGCTCCTGTTGCAGTTGGAACGTGACTGCCAAGTTTGGCATTCAGAGTAATTGTATATGTCCTTTGTACTTGCCTGTGCTGCTCTTCTGTCAGCAAATATGGAAGTTAAAATTTAGTTTGATCAATATTTGTAGGCAAATACTCAGCTTGTTTTTTGACAAACATCCAGTTTGTTTGTAGTGAGATTTTTTTCAGTGTCATTCTTCAGTTCCGTGTTTGATGTATCCACAGAACTGTCTGTATGCTTTTGGGAACAAGTGGCTTGTAATGGATGTCAAATCGTGTTTAATATAAATAAGAGGACGTGGTGGGGAAAAAAAGGTTTTATTGTTATATATTTTCATTTGAGTAGTAGTTTACTGGTTGAACATCCAGTTAATTTTTGTATTTTGTAATGGTGAAAAAGCAATAAGGGCATGGCCTTCAGAGCCAACTGCTTCCCAAAGCAGAGCTTATCTGGAAACATAATTAATTGTCTCTCTTATTTTAAAATTGGTTATTCTGACTAAAGTGAAGTGTAAGATTCAGTATTATGAAAACTGTTCAAGAAATAGCTCTATGTGAAGAAGCAGATACAAGTGTTCCAAAATTCATGACAAATTCTTGGGTGTACAGTAGAAGTTAAGGGACACCAAGGAATCTTCTGCAGCCAGACATAGCAATGTTTTTTATTGACTGTATGCCTATTAAGATTTCCCTTACACCATATTGTTGGAGTATTCTATTTGGAGCACGTGTGGCAATGGAAAAGTCCAGAATGTAAAACAAAAATTGCAGACGCAGCTACTGTTGAGTTTCCCAAAGCCTGGGGGCTTTTATTGCTTTTGCTTTTTTTGTTGTTGCTGTTTGCAGACATGAAAGATACAATGCTTGAAATTGCCTAAAAGGCAGAACGTTTTAAACAGTGTAATTAACGATCCTGGGGCAGCGAGGAGCAGGAAAATCATTAAGACCCTTATTTGTAATTTACTTTTTTTTTTACTGTCAAAGACATTTATCTTCTATGGAACTAATCTTCAAAGGCAAGAGTAGCTGCTACTGCAGGTTGGTATGTCAGAGGATGGAAGTCAGAAGGTGTTCTGAAGGCTGTCCTCTGCTGTCTTCTTCCCTTTCTAGATGGAAAAAGACAGGAGGTATTAATCAGGAAATCTCACTTTCATAGAATCATAGAATGCTTTGGATTGGAAGAGATCTTTAAGATTTTACCTATTGGAGGTTCAGTAAGGAGTAAAATAAATTTAATATTTAATATGCTGGGCTCAGGCTGTGTTTTTATAATGGAGTTGTGTGGTTTTTTACTTCCTCTACTTCTAGAAAGCAAACATTGCCTTAGAAACTGTGAGGAAGAGGAGAAGTGGGAAACCACACCATTTTTAGAACATTTTTTGTGATGCACAGTGATGTCCCTTTTAGGGTATTTCACACGAATGTTCTTCTTGCTAATAAACTGGGATGTGGAAATACCTGGAAGACCAATTAATTATCGTAACATCAAATAAGCATCGTTTGCTTGTTGATCAAGCAGAACTGAAGTCATTAGTGCTATCAATAAAATATTGTTTAATGAAAACAAGAGAATTCTGATTACCCAACAGTGCCCAAGGACACTGTAAATATACTGATAATTAAGTGCTTGCTAACAGGAGTTGTTGTTCTGAATAAAATGTAGAATTAACATACTCTTTTGAGTCACACATCAGAAAAATCTTTGTAATAAATAATAAAGGCATTTGAAGGACACGAGTAACTAATTTAGAGTGAATAATTTAAATCAGAGTGGTCTACATTTTAGTCTTTTTAGTTAGGCTGTGTTGCTCCTAGGCTTTCCAGGCTTGTCAGACTGGGTGTCTGTGTAGGCTGGGCTGCATCCCAAAGGCCTCAGTGCCTAAAGCTTTGAGCCCAGCTTGGTCCATGCCTTGTAGGACAGTTCGTGGCCCACTACTGCAGCAATCACTTCAATCTTCCATGGTGGGATTGTCAAACAGTTCCTCAGAAATACTTTGTTCATGTCCATAATGGTCTTCCTTCTCGGTCTTCCATGACTTGGCCCAGAAAAATGGTGACCAGAAGTGACATCTCTGGGTGTTTGTCCTGTGCTCCGTTGTAGTGGGCTGGTGGGGCACAAGCTACCACTCCTGTCTTGGTCTGGTTCTTCAGAGTCATTGAGAGTTGTAAATTTAGGATGAATATTGTAAATACTTGCACCTGTGAGCTTAGACCATGCTTACAATGTTTTTATATAATGAAAATACGTTGTAAGAATATTTACGTTAACAGAGGACCGCACATTAATTCATTCATGAGGAAAATCTCTGCTCAATTTTGAGGGCATATCTTGTCAAAGTTCTTCCAGCTTGAATCAGAAGTTGTAGGCATAAATACTGCCTTGCATGCTGGTGAAATTGGATAGATAATTTAATAGATAATATGGACAAGAATCAAGTGAGGTTGACTCTGAAGTCACACAAAACGGTTTTCCTTTAAATTCTGTTTTCTTGCCTATAACATTATAATTGTTTGAGTGGTAATTTCAAAACAATTTCTTCAAATTGAAGTTGAGCTTCTACATGAATTAAATTGATTTGAGTTCAAAATCTAAACCAACTTCTGCTGGAAGAGAAATGGCTAGATAGACAGTAAGAAGCCAGTCTTTCTATTAGGTGAGAAATAGCTTTAAAATAATCTGAAGCTGATTGTATAAAAATGAGATCTCAGATGATAACATAGTAACTGCTCAATAGTTTATATCTGCACACATTGTTATTATTATTTATTTCTCATAAAACAATTGCATAGGAATTTAGTAAAGTACATTATCTCGTAAACTTCTGTTCTATGAGATAATTTTCCAAATGAAAATGAACCAAGATGAAGACATTTGGGAAGGAAAAATAGCAATGACAATACAAAGCAAGTAATTGATCATCAAGAGTAAAGACATACTACAGCAAGTAGTTAATTTGATTATTTGTGAAATAAACAAATAGTGGGAATTGGCCAATTTCTTACCTTTGTAGAAGAAGCAAGGTTAAACATCGTGTGCCCTGCTCATCCTGTGAAAACTGGCCATCCTGTCCCTGGCAAAAGGTTCATCGGGCTCAGCATGCCTTTTCCAGCATTGACCAGTGAAGGTGCTTGAAGGAGAATAAACTCAGGGCAAGCATCTACCGGGCTCCCCCGGGTACATTCCCACCCTCCAGCCATGCGTGACTCACAGGCTTCTTGAGCCAGCCCTGGTGTTTGTATTTAATAGCACTCAGTGGGTTTCTTTTCCACAACTTTGGGCAGGATCTAAATCCATATAACCTTCTGACATCCACAGCTTCCTGTTGCAGGGAGCTTGGAGCATCCTGACTGGCCAGGAAGGCTTGGTAAAAGTAATCTTGTTTGAGTCGTGTAGTTGTGAGGATGTCCAGCAAGGGAGATCAGCTGGAAGAGTGCAGGAAATAGAGATGGTTGGATGGGCAGACAAGTCTTAGCAATGTGGAGGCAGATGCATCAGAATTTAGTCAAAACTAGAGTTTTGTTAGTGCTAATGGTGGAATGATGCGAGTTGTTTGGTGGTAGTGGGTTTGTTTGTTTTGCTTGCACTGGAACAAATTGAGAGCAGCTCTGTTGGCTCTTTGCTTTCCTGTTGAGCAACAGAATGTCAACATCTTACCAAGCCCTTTTAACTGACTAGGGGGATCTTCTGGGGCAGCACCACTTGCAGGTGTTTGCTCATTCAGAGTGGTTGTGCCTGACTTCAGCATAGCTTCAGCTTCTCTTGCAGCTTCCACTTTACCTCCTGGTGTTTCATTGGTATTGGCAAGTATTTTGTTTTAAAAAGGAGAAAAAATGTCCTATATGTGAATTTCTAACTGAGAGCCAACCTAGCTCTCAAAGCAAGCTACATGAAACACACTTGTTAAACGATGAATTAATGGACTGAGCGTGATCTGTCTCAGAGAAAACTGAAGGAAAGTCATAGCACTTAATTATTTTTTCATCTTGTTTGTTTGCCCAGGCTGGGCGTATGCTTCTTCAGTTACTGCGAGTTCACTAATGGGTTAGCTTTGGCTGCTCTGCTACACACAGTGAGCCATAGGTTGCATTTGCTAGGTCTGACACGGTAAGTAAAAATTACAGAAGATAACTTTGAATGTTACCTTCTGTTTCTTGCATACAACTTATAACTGTGCAGTTATTTTTGTCAAATACCAGCTGTCAGAGGAGGAGGGAGGATCACCATTCATTTTAAATTGAAATGATGCATAGTGTGGGAAGCCTAATTTTTTTGTAATGCAGAATCATTTAATTAGTACTTTTGCCACGTGTCGCTAATATCAACTGAAATAATAAAACTGGGGCAGATTAAGGCAGCATAAAGTGATGAATTGTTTTATTGGTGCATGATTGTTTATGTAGTGGCCTAAGGCCAGCGAGGGTCGGATTCAAACACCATGAACGATGCTACTGCTGTTGACTGCAGTTGTACTGTGACCCTTAAAGTAAGCTTCTGCCTCTTTTGTCTTAATAAATGTTGAATTCCATCAGCCTCTTCTAATTTGTTGGGGGGTGGGGGGGAGGTGTGGAAGCTTAGCAGGATTCGTCAGCAAAGTTGGCTTTGCTAGCTTATTAGATGGAGCACAAGGAATAGTTCATCTAAGCCAGATATTGGATAGGACAAGAAGAGATAACAAGGAATTATGAGTGAGAAATGGAAAAACAGCTAGGGAAAAATATGTGGGAATATGTGAGACGGTGAATTGGTGTCTTGCAGTTTGTCAGGAAGGTGGGAGGAATGAAAAAGGTAACCATCCCCTCTTCCCCAAACTAGATGGGTGCTTCAAGGAGGAATTCCCCTGAAGTAGACCAAAATGTTACTGGTCAGGGTCTACTTTTAATTTTTTGTCTGCATCTTGCCTCCTTTTGCACATCCTCATGGTGCTGGACTGCAGGGCATGCAGAAGGGGTGCTTTGTACTGAGAGGCCAGGACTTCCCCAGTGGGTCCTGTGGGCACAGCAATGAAGTGCAGAGGCACCACAAACAATTCCAGACCCATGGCTTCACCTGCTGCTCTCCCAATCTACTGGTGGGACATGTTAGATGTCTGATAGATTTGCTGCATTGCCCTGATAGCTGTTAGTGTCTTTTCTGGGGTCATGGCAAAGACGGTGGTCTTTGACCGTTAGTTAGGGCATCTCTTGTATGGTTTCTGATTGTCTCTGCTGATCAGCTGGTCCCCCAGAATGATTGGCTTAACTGCATCGTTTTTCCCCTTAGTATTCACCAGTGATGCAGAAGGATGAGAAATCTCTGATTTAAATGCTAAAAAAAGGAGCATTTCTTTGATAACAACTCACTGTGCCCTAATTTTTCATCAAGATTATGAGGGGGCCTCCCCCCCTCAAAATACAGAGCATCTCACTAGAGGGAAAACTGTTAAATTAAGCAAGATTTATACATTAATCCTAAAAGCTCTCCCTATCTAAGTAACCGGTTCTGGAACCTAAATGGTTAAAGTAGAAAATGTTAGTAATTTTGCTGCAAATAAATTGATCAGTATGCAAGACGGTTGTCACTGGCTGAATCATGGTCCACAGTTAAGGTAAACAGATCTGTGATGACATTTTCTGAGCAGAATACCAATGCTGCTACATTTCTTCCCAGAGGTTTCTGACACTTCTTATATGCGGATAAAATCCCTCTCCAAGAAGGTGTTGCTCACAGGAAAGAAATAGCATCTTTGAAAGAGTCTTCTCTAAAGGTGGGATTTATTGTATTTCCTGATTCATTTGCTGTAAGAATTGTGTTAAAGAACATAGAAGGGGCTGTTTTTGCTTTCCTGCTTATTCTCTCAGTGCAGCAGATCTCTCTGATTTGGAATCTATTTAAAGTCTCTGGCAGTGAAATGCAATAAAACAGTATTTAGCAGAGTTATCGAGAAGAATGTAAATACTGTAATTTTTATGGTCTCTGAAAGAGATCTCTCATTTTATAATCTCTGTGGTTAACATGCAAATGCAATGACTAAATATATAGTTAGGTTTTAGCATAGGTGTTTCTGTGAAATTTCTTTGGCTGTGTGATGGCTTCATATGTTCAGTGCCATATTCTAAAGAGATACGATTTGGTTTATTCTTAAATGTCTCTGTGCTAGGCAGAAATCCCCCTCTGCAATTGACTGCAATCAGAACCTCTTTGCTGACATGCATCGAACTCCTGAATGACTTTAGAGTATGAAAAATACAGTCTCCAAAGAAGGTTTTGAAATCTGTTTTCTCAGAACATATAAAATGTCTGTGGATGTTGCTATTAAGGGGAGAGGGTACATGCATAATTCTGTATTAAGCCCTAGACCTACATTTCCTTTGAGGTAATTGATGTCTCAGTCATTCTATGGATTAGCAGGTGGAAATCTGTTACATGTGTGTTTATATAAGTAGAATCTCATCAGTTTAATCAGATACCAGTATCTGCCTTTAATCCTGTTTATTACACTAAATACTGGAGGATAGAAGAGCCCTGTGAGGAGCAGAGCATGCTCAGTGATGTCTGACTTGTCAGAGCAATCTGGAGCTGGTCCTTAAAGTTAATGTCAGAGATCCCAAGTCTGCTGAAGTGGGTAACAGCTCCTCTAGGCTGGGGGCTTGAAGTTTGGCTTTAAGAGCCTTGAGTTAATAATCTCAGACTGGAGAGGAAGGTCCAGATGGACGCAGCTGTTATCCCCTCCAGTGGTGCTCGTGGTTGCGGTTTGCATGTGCTTGCAAGGTATCCCCACACAGCACTGAGCTGCTTTGTGTCTTTTGCTGTGTGAGGTGTATGCTAATCCCTACAGCTGTATCTCTACGACAGTCTGAGATGAGCTTGGAGTTTCCTGGGGCTAGATCCCTACGTTTTATCTGCTTATTTTTAATGTATGCGTTCCTTTTTTTGTTCCACACACACGAAAAATCCATAAATAATTTTGGAGTGACATGTGCAGCACTGGAGAAAAGTGTAATATCAAGGCTTGACGTTTTCAGCAGTCAATTTAATTCTGGATGGAAAGAGAAGAAGGACTAATGCTGCTTTTACAGTGCACACTGATGCTGTCTCTTGCTGTCTTAGCTGTGTTAGCGCGGCTCCTCAGGGCTCCTCGGGGTGGATGTGAGGAGCAGGGCAGAGCCAGGTCCTGCACCGGGCAGGACAGCGATGAGGTGAGGCCTCGTAGGTTGTCTGCTCTGTAACTGGGAGAATATCCAGTAAAGTGTGTTCTGGTGAGTTCTATTTTAATAGCATTTCTGTGTTCTTAGGCAGAGCTGTAGGTCACTTTCTAACTTGGACATGAAATACTGTGTATGATTTTCAGTAGAAAAGCGATGTTCATTCAACTCTAAGAAACTCTAAGAAATTTCCTTTAGATGATTTGCCGTGACGGTTATTGATGATTTTTCTTGAACATTCAGTGTGACATTGTTTTACTTTCTGAACACACACCTTTAAGCTCTTGTTTTAATTTTGGGTACAGTAGGCACTGTTTGTCTTATTTCTGGTGGCAGGAGGCTTGAGAAGGTCCAATCTCAGAAAGAGATCAGCTTGTTTCCTAATGTTCATTGCTGCTGAAGCACTTCTGTGGGCATCAGCATTAACATCTGTGTGAATGTGGGCCTGGAACATAATCGTTTTATTGATTGATCTATTTATTTATTTATTTGATTATTGTTTATCCAACGTAGCACCTGGTTCTGCATTGCTGGGTCAGGCATCTGCTTGAGTCAGGGACCTGTGGAAAGAGCTTTACTCAACCTAATCTGGACGCATGTGCATACGATGGTGCTTCATTTCTGTTTTATTGCTCAATAAAGTTTCCTTAAATGATCATCTCTTACTTCTAGACCTTTAAGAGGAGACGAATCCTACCCTTCTCTTGGTTTGTCATCAGTTTTGTTTTATGCTCGAGCAAAATGAAGGTACAAGAATTTCTCATGCCAATCACAAATACAGGATTACTTTCACTCTTCAAATGCCACTCGGTTGATTTGAAATTTCTTTTATGATTACTACTTAAAAAAATAAAAAATCTTCTTGGAGATTTATGCCGAAATGTGTTTCTGAGTGATAGGGACACTTTGCAGGTAGATCTGTGGCATTTTTACCATCTGTTTTAACAAATGAGTCAGCAGAGTGTTTCGAAATGACCTTCGGTTGTATTCATGAAATGTGAGTTTGAATGCTTCAAGTGAATTATCGACATTAGAATGCTATGAGTACTTTTTTTCCTGAAAATAGTTTGGTGGGTTGTTTAGATGCTCATGCTTTCATTTATATGGAAATATATTAATATACATTAATGCAGTGTTTCCATGTACCAGAAGCTTTAGAGCCAGCAGGGCTCTGTGGTATGGTAATCTTGGCAGAGGTCTCTTTGTCCTTGCACACTTTTGAAAACCATTGGATGGGTATTTTGCTGTTGCATTTTATTTGAAAAGGAGGTAGTAAAAGTAAATGCGCTAGAAGAAATTCATGAAATCATTGAACAGATAAAATGTTATTATTTGAAATGCATAATGCTGCATAATAGATTTATGTAAAGTGTGGCAGAGATGAAGTGCTGTCCAAACATAATAGGAGAAACATGGATTCCTGCTTCCATAATTGAAGTTCTGTTGTACTTATCTGTTGGGAAGAATGGCAGGAGTTTTGAACAGATTTGCTTTCCATTAGCAGATATATTTATCTGTAGCTCTGGATGCCCAGCCAAGTTAGAAAAAAAAAGTTGGAAGGAAGATGCATTTTCTTTCATGATAATTAAATGTTGTGCTGTGGATTTTTACCTCCAAAGTGAGTGTAGTTTATCTGCATTTAAAAAGTTTTAATTGCTTGCATGCTTTACAGAAGTTGCACAGAGATAAAATGTGCTTAATGCATGGAACAAGAGAAAAGGATATAAATACATTATAGTCCGTTTTTCTTTTTTAAACTGTAACGTTACTAATTGTTACTAATAGGTTTTAAAATAATAATAATAATAATTAAAAAAAAATACTTGCTATTAGTGGTCTGAAGGTGTCAGGTGTGCTGTTGCTATTTCTCAGGTTAAAGATTTGAGGTTGAGGATCTCATTAAGCTGGGGCTGTATCATATAGTGGCTTGGGTTGGAAGGGTCCTCAAAGATCGTCTAGTTCCAACCCCCAGCAGCATGCAGGGTTGCCAACCACAATACCAGGCACTGGATCAGGCTGCCCAGGGCCCCCCCCGTCCAACCTGGCCTTGAGCACCTCTGGGGATGGAGCACTGGCAGACGAGTGAATGCCTGTGTCTGGGACTCGGATCAGCTCTATGAAGTGCCATGCTGAAATGCAGGAAGGCTTGCAGCTCTCCTGAGTTCAGGCTGGTCTTTGGAATACTGCTAGAATATAAGTAATAAAAACAAAAGCATCACCTGGGAATTCATTGCTACTCTAAAGTCTTGACTTCTTTGGCAGACTGAGATATCTTTGAAGTTTTATTTTTCTCAGTACCTGCAGCTACATTTGTCTTGGAAATGCAGCTCTGCATATCTGTACGGGGCAGTTTAGCTACTGTAAGAGGTTGTTGGCCTTCATCTGACAGCCTGTCTGAGAAGCAGAGCTGTAGCAGTCTCAGGTAAAGTGAAATACAGAGGTACCTGCTGCATGCTGTGTACTCTCGACTGCCTCCCAAGGCACTCTTAATGGCTATTGACAAACCTAGGCTTGTTGTAAGGTGGCTGAAAATTCGCTTGGCTTTGGTGGGAGAGCATTTCTTCCTCTTAGAGGAGAAAAGAGGAAAGCTTTTCCCTGCTTGTTTTTGAAAGAGCTTTTCTCTAATTTTGTCACCGCCGTTGTCTCCTTGGGGGCGGTGGATTAAAGGTTTTTCTCTCTCTCTTTCCCTGCTTCTGTCTTACAGAAATGGCATCCGATATTCCTGGCTCGGTGGCCTTGCCGGTGGCACCGATGGCGAGCGGCCAAGTGAGAATGGCAGGGTCCATGCCTTCCAGAGGGGGAAAGCGGCGCTCCGGGTAAGGCATGTCTTCAGGGCTGAAACTGAAAACATCCATCTGTATGTGTGTTTATTATGTAATGTTGATGTAGGTAACTGTCTTATGGCATTAGTCACTGGCGTTCTGTTTTTCTCTTCAATGTGTCTGCTCTTCCTGCAAGATCAAACCTGCTGATAAGAGTGCTGTTTGTTGTTTTGCACACTTCAAAAGATTTTCAGATTTGGCAAAGCATCCAGGAGCAGAATTTGGATCCTGTGGTTGTTTTTTATGTAACGATTGCATGTTGCCTACATCTGTTTAATCTCAAAAAGAATTCATCATGTGAATAAAGGTAGCAAGATTTGTCTTGCTTGTGCATGCCGACTTATCCAACTTCATCTGAAAACTGGACCTGGAATCTCTCAAATAGATGCCTTCTGTTGAGAATGTTTTCTTTATAGTCCCAGGTACATGGAAAGCATAAGCAGCCTCTCTGTTCGATGTTTGTGGTCTGTGACATTCTAAGCCTCAATGGAACTGCAGCAGAGTCCCTCCAGCTCAGGGAGAAGGAGCCTAAATCAAGTCGAGCTCCTCACCTAGATGAGTGTCCTGCTAAAGAAAAGAATCTGTTTTTTTCCAAATGCGAAAGTCGATGTGATGTAGCCGTAGCTTTTCCACATCAGGTTGTTCTGTGGCAACTCATAGAATCATAGTAATCTGTATTAGAAGAAAGATGTCTCGAGAGCTACAGAAGAACAAACCACTCTCTAATATTATCAAAAATACTTAAAAAATAAAAATAAAAATAATGAAGGCTTTATTGCAAGTAATGATCTATAGGTGATTCTTTCCCAAAGATCTCTCTGATACAATTCTGCCTGCAAAAGAGATCAATTGGTCTTATATTTAGCCCTAAATATTGCAGTGGAGGGACTCGGAATGAACAGTAGTGTGAATAAAATCTTTACTGACAGGCAGCTGGTGAGAAGCCCTAATTCCCTGTGAGAGCCATCCAGTCCTAGGTGCCGGGTCGAGGAGCAGTGCTGGAGCCTTGCTCCTGGAACGACTTGAGGAAGGAGAACATGGACCTTACCTTGGGCACAGAATTGGGCTTGTGGGGGTTGCCTGGAGGAGGGGCTTCCATTGGACAGGATGGTTGTTCCCCTTTGAGTGTGCTTCCATATGCTGAGCCAATTGTATAAGATTGCTTGGAAAAATGACCTGAAATCTGTTTTTGAAAGACATTACATTTATATTGGGAAACGTTTTAGTGACGAAACCTGTTCAAACATGCCCTCGGAAGAAGAAATAGAGCGTTAACAACTTTTCATTGCTACATAGCATGTATAACCTCTTGTGCTTTTGAGTTAAAGGATACTTGATCTCTTTATTTTGATCATAAGCCACGACACGTACGCACACCGGTTTGCAAATTGTGGTTGCCAAGGGTTGATGCTGCTGACTGTGAAATCTTCTGATTATACTAGGTACTGATTTGATAATTAATTGAAGGCTGTACTGTAAACACTGCATTTTAAATATCATCTATTTGCAAGGAAGGGGAGTGAGGGAGGATGGGAGGAACATAAATTATTTTAAATGTATTTAATGTGCAAATTCAGTAAATAAGACAGTACAGATTTGCAGCTATATCCAGACTGTGGTGTTTCATCTGTGCACCATGGCTCTAAACCAGCAGCCCTTTTTCAAGCCTGAGCAGAGAGTGCACTTTTTTCCTTTGCTGTGCAGTATTCAGGCCCGGAGGGAAAGAATGCCTGCTGTGTCTGATGCCTTGTAGCGTCTCTTTGAACAAAGTTGCAGCTAACACTTGGTCTTTTCATTACTGCCCTGGTGGTACATCTTTGTGCACCTAAATCCTTGGGCATTTTAGAAACGAGTGCTTTGTGTCGGGCATAAAGGAATATAGCTCTGAACGCAGTCGTCTTTTCTAGCTTCAGTTATCTCTGAAAATTGTTTCTTTTCTCATAATTGCTGAGGCAAGCTGGCAGAATAATTGCTGCATGGGCTTGAATGTAGATCAGTTTGAGCTCATTGGCTATCCAGGAGGTGTTTCTGTGGTGCAGGCATTCAGCTTCATTGACAGCTCAGAAAAATATTTTTCCTTTCTACAGATTAATACCGAGTGCTTCATAGAAAGAAGTGAGAGCCTAGTAGTGTGTAAGCTCATACACTGCTGTGATCAATAACTTCCTCACATGAGGTAGTTTTTCTTTAGGCTTTGCTGTATTGGAGGATAAGGGGGCTGTCAGGGAGGGCTGAGTTCTTGTGTTTTTACAGTTGCATTGGTTCTGTTCCGTTCCATCACACAATCCTGTCTTTTTTTCTAACGCAGAGCTGGGAGATCTGGGCAGGTCTGACCGCTCCCCCATTTCTCCCCCCCACTTCGTGCTGCACAAGGGGCTGCAGTGCAGGCCCCGTGCGCAGCTCAGCGCTGCCCCCAGCTCTCCTCTCTGCCCCTTCCTATGCTGAACATACTTAGCATTGCTTGGGAATTTTACATAGCCATTTTGCTTCAATGCTCAAATCCCCTCCCATCTCATTTTTAACCTACGCAGAACCTCCCTGTGGTTTTTTTCTTTTTATTTTTTTGTTAGTTTGTTTTTTGTATGGAAATGTTTCTAATTAAATATAAATAAAAACCATATTTTTGTCACATTACTTACGTTGCTCACATGTCTTTTTGAGGAAAATATATTTTAATAAGTACCTCATACATCAGTTCCTTTCACAGATTGATGTGAACAGTGTGGAAAAGGAAAACAAGATTTATACTCTTCAAAACAAAAGAGCGCTGTGCAGCTCTTTTTTAAAGTCTCTTTTGAATGGGAATTTTAAATGAAGATAAGATACTGTTTCAGTAACTTCTGAAATGATGTCATTTGTCTTCTTTGAGGCTGCTTCCACTGTTTTGCTAATGTGCAGTATATTCTACCTGAGCAGAAGATCTTATCTGCCAGGGTAGAGGAGTTTGTTAGAATATTATTTTGCTGTGTTTTGCTGTGTTCAGCTAAAGGTTGCAGCTGATTTCCTATCTTTCACTTTGCCTTGCTGTAAAGCAGATGCAGTGATTCAGTCAGGGAGCTGAAATCACTGGATTTAAACTTGAGATTTATTTCATGTTGCGCACCAAAATTAGGAAGCTTGTTTATGAACAAAAATGAGACAGAGATACGCTTCCATTTTTACAAATATTGACATTTTTATGAACTTCATGTAATTATTTCTTTTGCATTTGGAAAAAAGTTGAGATTTTCTAGTAGTCTTACACAGCAAAGATCTTATTTAAAGATTTGAGACTGCTGCAGTCTGGCAGGAGACTGCAGTGAGCCTACTGTAAATATGGTAGGAATGACCTATGGAAGCTGAAAAATCAGGATCTCATAAGAAGAGAAACGGATATCCAGCCACTTGAGTAAACTGATGAGTTACTTCCAAATGGGTGAGCGGGGCTGTGCATACAGCATGGGCAGCAAGACTGAGCCTTAGGCTCTCATCAGTTTCTCTGTCATTTTCCGTATTATATTTTAGAAATCATAAAATAGGCTCAGTGCAATAGAGCCAAGATTTGATTTGGTGTGGTGACGGGGAAATTCATCTCTTGGCACTCAGTTGAAATGTTTCATTGGAAGCCAAGAAAATTCCAAGGCATATAATCCTAGTGCATTGGAGTGGAAGAAAAGGGGAATACAACATGAATGCATCCCAGCTGAATCTCTGAGGAAGGGTCCTGGCGTAGCACAGGACGTGTGGCTGGCCGCTGGAGGTCGGTGTTGTTCTGCACAACGCAGCTGTGAGGTCACTGCCAAGGGAAGTGATTTACAGGCTGGATTTGGTGATAATTGGGTGAGCAAAAATGCAATTTCTTGTGAAAATGATGATTGCATCAAACTTAACCAAATTAAAGATGTATTTCTTCTTAAGACTCCTTTGGGAAAATGGTTTTCTCCCTGCTTCCTCTAGCAATGAATAACCACTATTGCCATCTGGAAAATATTACTCTGCCTTTTCTCATACCGTTTCCAATTCCTTTACATATTTGCTGCTTGTGTCCTGATTGAACGTAGGTTGCTGTGAGTCAGATGCATCTTTTATAGACCAGTCTGTCTTTGATATCAAAATAAGGAAGCAAGGCTGTGCTGTCTAGCTGGAGCAGATACTGCTGTATGTTCATTTAATTATGAAGAGTTCTTACACCATTGTTCCCACACTCTGAGCATTCAAATCTTAATTTTTAATTTGAAACGTTTTTTAATATTGAGATAAATATCATAGTCACTTTGCAGGGGTTTGCCTTTAATATGACACGCCTATTGTTAACGTGAAGTGGTAGAGACATTGAATTGGTAATTATATCAAATTTATTACATTGAAATGTTAGAAAACTTAGAATGTGAAGAAAGCCAACAAAATCCTTTATAAAACAAAACTATGATTTTCAGTCTAGGTGAATTACTTTTAAGTGGCTGCTCAAATCCCTGTCATACTAACATACTTCCTTACTAAAAGTAATATACCAG
Organism: Pavo muticus; assembly: GCA_016647715.1. Lineage (NCBI taxonomy): Eukaryota > Metazoa > Chordata > Aves > Galliformes > Phasianidae > Pavo > Pavo muticus. The sequence goes on along the minus strand of JACDJE010000002.1, from coordinate 2,200,288 downwards.
TACAACAATTGTATCTGAAAATTTTACATTGGCTTGATTCTTAGTCTGATGTAATGCCAAAGTCACCTCTGTTATTAATGGGATATCTATTTGTCCACCTCTTCATAGAGGTGTAAAATGCTTGGAAACGTTACTCCTTTTACAGAATTTATAGCAACTTAACATAAGCAGGAAGGAGGTAATCATGCTGCCTGACATAGGAGGGTAGTGTAGTTGGCTGATTTAGGAGGTTAATCCTCCCAGTCTCACTGCATTACAAGCGAGGAAAGGTTCCTGATTTTGTGGCTCCCCAGAGCAGCCCAGCTGGAGGGCTGGGATTTGGCCCAAGGAAGAGCTCATCTCTTCTGTTGACTTAAGGAGGTCTTGGACACGAAGCAGGTAAGTTAGGTAGACCCATAGGTCACTTCAGTGTGGCCTAGATGAGGACTGCAGTGTAATCACCATCTGCAGGCTGGCTGGTAATTCTTGTGAAATGATGGGTGGTGTAGGACAGGGCTAAAGAACGTATCACAGTTAAAATCAATAGAGGCAAAGTACATCATCCTCTCAGCTGAGAGGCTGGGAGTTTATTCTGCTCTACCTCTAATGTGATCTTTAGAATGGGGCAAAAACAGTGTGTACCTGCAGAACTTTATATTCTTTAGGCACAATTTCAGTTCTCTTGCGGAGTCTGTACTGATTTCTGTAGGCTTCTATCAGGCCTAAGAGAAAGTTCTTATGACCACTTCACAGGAGCTGCACTTGTCTAATATTTCCTATTGTTTGTTAATGTAGGCGGTGCAGATTTTTGAAGAGCAGAACAGAGTGAGGGTTTATTTGTTGTTGTTTGTTTGTTAACTTGTGTTCCTCGTATTCCTGGCTCCATCCTGAGTTACTTTCAGGGGATCTGGAGCATACGTATGAGACTGGAATCCACAGCCATTAACACCTCTAGTTAAAATACAAACTAAACAAGATTGAGAACTGCTGGCTTGAATGTGCATATCACCATTGCCAATTTCATAATTACATATTTGGAAATCTTCCTTTTACAGAATGGATTTCGATGATGAAGATGGGGAGGGACCCAGCAAATTTTCAAGGTGAGCCTTCATAAGGAGTTGGCCAAATTGTTGACTCTTTCAGTGGAGGAAGACAGCTGTCTCACTACTGCTATTTTAAAGTCTGTTGGCAACTTCTTCAGCCCATAGCCACACGACTTGTCTTAAATTCTAGTTAGTTTTTTACCTGCTTCCTCTGCAGATTAGGCATACTGGCAGAAATTTGCTCAGTGTAGCTATTGGCTTGCAAAGCTGACAGTATGTTTGTGTCATAATTTCATCTGCAGCTAAAAATTGCAATTTTTCTCATTTGACATAGCTTAGTATTTCAGCTGCTATAAATGAACTTTGGTTATTTGACATTGCTGAAGTTGTCTTTCTGCCACTGAAAAGGAATTTTATTTTGAACTTAGTTCAGTTGTTAACTACTTGTTAAGACAGTACGACAGAGCCTAGAGGTGTGGATTGTTTTTTTTGGGATTAAAGCTCATTACGTACCGTTAGGTGTAACTGGATAGTAAAAATTGCCAAAATAAATATTATAGTTAACATGGAATATTCTATGCTAGAAATAAAAACAAGCATTAAAGCATCATTGCCATTTTTCACTTTTCCTTTTGTTCGGATCACACTATCTGCATTTTTTTCATCAGAAAGCAAGTGGCTACTCTTGGAATAGGTGCTTTGAGGCCTACAGATAACTACTGATCACTCAAATTGTAATTGCAGCTGTATAGCTGCACACATATTCAAGTACAGCTGTCACTGTGGGGTTTTAACATTATCATCTTAGCCAGTCTGAAAAAAAAGTATGCTGAAGATGTGCTGTAACACCATAGCATAACCTTGTGGATGGGACCAGCAGCACTCATGTTCAGCTGTTATCATTTACTGAAAGCATGTTCCAGTCTATGGTACTAAAACTGATGGTCTAAGGGCTAGTCCTAACACCTTCTAGAAGATGCCTGCTGATGGTATAAGATTAATGACTAATTAAAGGCCTAATTTGAGCCTGCACAAGAGTCGGGGTTTCTAGACACAGTGCTACACACGCTTTTATCTGGCTCCGCCCTGGCTTCAGCCTTTGAAAATTTGGGGGGGAGAGCCAGTAGTTCCATAACTTTTTTTTTTGGAGAAGTATGATGTGCTGTGCTACACCTCTAATTTTAGATGCTAGATCAAAATGTCATTTTTAAATCTTAAATGCTGTAGAAATCCCAGTTGGTTCTACTTTTGGAGAGGGTACAGAAGAACAGTGCAGAGATGGAGTACCCCGGGAAGCATCCACTCAGAGAGGTCAGCTGTGGGGCTGGAAGGGAGAAAAGAGTAGTGGAGGCAGCAGCATCTCGAGCAGCCAGCCAGATGAGGGTGAGCAGGCAAACCCCAAGCTAGGGCAGCTCTGTAGATAGTGGTGTTAGCATGGTGCTCCACATGTGTTAACACGCCTTGCTTCTCAGAGAGTTCCCAGCCAGCTCAGGTATCTGCATGGCTTGTCATGGGCACAGGAAGACGCATGTACTTCTCACCTAATGGCATATGGCAATTCCTCATTGAATCTGTCTTTTTGTTTAAGCTTCATAGAGCACAGTGTGTTCTCTGGGCAGAGTCAAGTGGAAGAAAGTGACGTTTTCACTTGAATGTTTTGAGGGTGCTAGTGCTGATTGTAATGTAGGAAGGAGTGCAGCTCAAGTCTCAAGCTTTGGCATGAGAGTGTGAATGAGATTTAATGAGGAAGGAAAATAAGTCTCATAGAAGATTTTGCATGTTTTGACTACTTCAAATTACTTTCAACTCATTTGTGAAGAAAAAAAAATATTAGTATTTGAGAACAGAAAAGATGCTTCCTTACACCATCTTTACTTACCAGGTAACATGTGGAAGCTCCATAGGCTCTCTTTAGTAGTAAATTACATTGTTTTAGAAAGGCATAATTCTAATACAAAATCTTACTTTGCTATTGAGCAGTAACACTCTCATTTCTAGAAAAGCCATTTGCTTATTTTGTTTTGTTTTTGTGTTTTCAAAAACCTACATTTTCTGTTTTGGAACGAGAGTTTTGATTTCTCTAAAGATGTTTTTCAAGGTGCAGAAATGTGTTTTTTTGTAACTGCTTTAGCAAAATTAATTTCAAAGGCTTGATGCCTTTCATACAAAAGGGAAATGAGGAACATGTTGTTTTTCAATAAAATGTCTCATTGCTGCCTGTCTCTGGGACAACACATCAGAAAGAGTGAAAGTTTAATCACATGGGGCTGCAGTCCCATGGATCTGGATATGCTCCATAAAGCTGGCATTGATTTGCTGCAAGTATCTGTTTGGGCATCGGACTTCAGTTAATTCAGAAAGGAATGAAGTATCTGCTTACTTTTAGGGATCTCAGCCAGTTATAATTTCACTTCTATTTACCCAGCAGTTTCACGCCTGCCCAGCTTTTGCCAGTCTTTCCAACAAGTGGTACAGTGTAGATACCTACTAGAGCTTTTCTTCTGAAGGCATCTCTGTATAATGCATTGCACTTAAGTGTGTGTCTCCCTGCCCTGCCGTGTTATCTGTAGACCATCAGTGCCCTCTGCTGAGTTGTGGTTGCAATCTGGAAAAGATAACGCTCTTTCACTTCCAACATAGCAATGAATATTTCATGGGCTGCTGTCGGTAGAAGCTCAGTGGTGTTTTCTGTAATGGTGCTGGTTGTGAAGTTTCCCAAGCGATGAGTGTACTTTAGTGTTTGCATAAATCCAATCAAATGTATCTTCAGCATTTTTTAAATGTACAAAGGAAGTTTTTGAATTGGCATGGCTTGGAAGTTCCATTAAACTCCATGGTTTCTTTGCTTTATCATTTTCATGCCCTCATTTTTCTTGCTGTTTTTTGTAATAGTTTGCAGTTGTGAACCTCTTTGCTTTCTGCTGCGTGTTGACTTTCATAAATGTATAACCCTTGTGAATTTACTTACTGTCTTTTGTTCATAGGTATGATGGTGATCAAATATCTGGTGATAAGGAAAAGTTTGCAAGGTAGGCATGTTCCTGAGAGGTCTCCTGCTGAGAGAAAAGAAGGGAATGGTCCTATCCAAAACATCTCAGTATGTGTGCTTTAGTTCAGAGGGCTGGTTATTTTGTTTCTAGGTGGGACTGTGATCAAAGTACTGCTGACACAGAAAGGATGGCCCGGTACAAAGAAGGAAAATCAAAAGTGATTTCCTTCCATTTTTGTTTTCTATGCTGCCCTTCTGACTGATCAAAAGTAGAAAGGGTTGGCTGATCTAAAAATTCTTGAAGTCAGAAACATTAACCTTGGACCTACGTGGGTTTGGATCAGCTCCCACAGTCTCTCAAAATGTAACATTCCTCCAAAACTTCCATGCAAAAACAAAGTTAGAAATTACAGAATTAGGACATCATACTGTACACATGTTTACGAATGCCAGGGTTCCATGGGCAGGCCCTTTTGGAAAAGGAGCACAATCTGTCTTTTAGGAGTTTAAGTTTGAGCTAGTTTCAGGAAACTTTCACAGTTTTGTTTGGTTGATCCCTTTCATAGCCAATAGGTTAACATGCTATTACTTTTTATGATTGTAAATAAAATGGACTATTGAATATTCTTATTTTTCTTTTGCTGTGTGTTTACTCTTTACCATAGTTGTTTATAATGATTAGGAGTGTCAAGATGATTTAGTGGCAGATAGGGGAATATATATTTGTAAATGTAAAATATATGTTGAATATTTGTGTTTTTTGTCTCTTTTGTCTCTCAGTTACCATTTCTGTGAAAATGCTGAACTTAGATCAAGCTTTCATCGTGTAAAAATGCGTTTTTCTTCCTTTTGTCCATATTTATCTGTGTATATATGCTGAGTTGTACACACATGCTCTTACGTACACTCACATTGTCACACAAGATGTTCTGCGTTTGTGTGCATACAGTCCAGCTCTCACAGGCTCTGTTCTCTCCCACAGACGTACAGACCACACAAAGGCTGTGTATCAGCCCTTTGGAGTGGAAAGTTTCATTACTAAGTTGTAATAAATAGCTAAATCAATAGTGACCTTATCCAAAGGACTGCATGTAATTTACTAAAACACAGTGGCCTGTCACTGCAGGCATACATTCCTTGATTTCATGAGTATTGGTGTAGTAGCATAGGCATCAGTAGGAATAGTAACTGCATGTAGCCCTAACACATAGCATTTCTGGAGACTGTGCCTCTTGCATATAACACCTGTATGTGCAGGAAGGAGGATATATGCTGTAAAGTAGGGCAAGCCCGTGCATTCCTTTATTTCAGAAAGCAGCATACTACAGCTTGGCTTTTTCTTCTCATTTTAAGAAAAGGCTCTACTATTAAACTTACTGCTAAATGTGCCAAGCCTTTCATGATCATTCTTCATAACATTCAATTTCAAAGAATGCTGGAATTTCTTTTAAACTTGTGTTATCGTACTGATCAGTGCTGGTGGACTCTCCATGTGATCACCTTTCACATCTTGTTGGATCAGCCAGCGATCCCACAAGAAAATGCCATGCAGAGTTCATTGAAATCAGTGGAAGATGCTGCTTCGACATCTGAAGCATCACATACCTGTCGCGTACTTGTATTTAGCTGCCATCTGACAGGTACAGTATGTGAAAAATAAGTGCTAGGCACTGAAGTATTCTAGGTCTCTTTGGACCATCTCTCTCAGTTGTGTGTACTGGTGTAATTCCTTGATAGCGATCAGACAGTGGTGATCTACAGTAAGAGAAAACTGAACTCTGAGATCTTCACTTCTGGCAGGCTTTGGTGACTGTCAGTTTTGAGAATGCTCAGAGTTGGCTCACCAACTCAGTCATATGTTTCCTATAAAGGATGAGAACATTGGAGCTCAGCCTGTAGCGGGGCAGCATCAAGTACTGTCACTGCTACTTCCCTGCTGTGTTAGTTTGTTCTTGTCATCAATTCTACCTATGTCTGATGAGCCAGATGTTTACTTGCTGTCTTTTGGATTTATTTTATGTGTATACTTATTTATTTAATGTAGTGTTACACCATATATGGTCCCAGTCCTGCAGTCTGATCCTACAGCATCTCCCTGCAAGCGTGAGGCCTTGTACTGGGAGGCTGGACTTGGCACGCAGCATTAGAGGACATGGAGATCTTTGTCATCATTAAGTGGGTGTTTTCAGCTGGGACACAGGGTTTTTTTTTTTTTTTTCCCCTTCATAGTGAGATGTGATCCAGTTACTAGTGGGAGCTTTCCTCTAAAGGAGGCCTCCTATAAGCATAGCCAGCACCTTGAGCAGGGACTGGACGGTGTGTGGCACATCGCACCTTCAGCAAATTTGGGACTTTGGCAGGAGTTGGCAGATGTACCTTCCATTATTTGTCCTTAAACCAAAGGAGACTAAACAGGTTAGATCAACAGGATAGAAATTTGAGTTCTTTCCACAGCTATAGGCAAATCGTCCTTCTGTGGCCTGGATTTTCTGGCTAAAAACTGAGAGATAACGGTGCTCAGCTTTGTAAAGCACTTTACTCTCCTGACGTGATAATTACAAAACAAGTGCTTACCTCCATTTGAAAATCTCACGCTGATTATGTCTGCTTTTCTGTTGGTTTGGTGTTTCTCTAAACGATCAGGGAGAATCATAGTGAAATTGAGAGACGCAGAAGAAATAAGATGACGCAGTACATCACGGAGCTGTCCGACATGGTGCCCACGTGTAGCGCGTTGGCTCGTAAGCCTGACAAGCTGACAATCCTTCGGATGGCTGTTTCACACATGAAATCAATGAGGGGCACTGGGAACAAATCTACTGATGGAGCTTACAAGCCATCGTTTCTTACAGAACAGGTAGATCTTTTCACAAATGTCTGCTCTGGTTTGTGGTTGTATAATAAGTTCTAGGCAGCTAAACTGGGCTGTGATGAATCCCATCTGTAACATCTGGGGTACTTTATTGGTTACATTTTTAGTGCAAGAGGGAAGGAGCACCCCATTCTTGAAGGAAAACTGTGTTTGACTGAATGCACTGGAAATTCCTACCGTCTTCACTGTTTGTGAAGTCCTGTGGGTGTAATGCACATTTTTGTGGTCTGAACAATTTAAGTACTTACACATGTAAGTTATGGCTAGAGGCAGTACTTTTTTTCTGTTAGAGAAACAGCAGCTGCTGCTGACTTCTCAGTATTCACATCTCTACTTATTTTGGCTTTCCTAAAGTGTGCTTCTGGAGGTGCTGTGCCATTCAGCTGCTTTTTGGTAGGACACCTTGCTTACTTAACATTGCAACTTGTTTTTTGAACCTTGCAGAATGACAGAATTTATTTAAATCTTTGTTAATAATATATTCAAAGGAGGTTTCATTATCCTCTGTATAGTGCAGCAGTGAGTTTTTTGTTTAGTAAGATGTTCAGAATTGGTGTGCTTTCTTTCTGGTGAAAAAGTTGAAGCCAGCAGTAATCTTCAGTCTGTTAAGTATTTCTTGAGATGTGTTATTCATTCTTTGGGGGCCTTAGCAGAATTCATCAGGTTATAATCCTCACCTTACCAGGTAGTATCTGCCACTTGCTCACTGTCTTTCTTGAATTGGGGTATGGATTGTCCAAAGCTCTGTCTGAGTTCCAGACACAGTAACTCACTGCTCTATCATAGCTAGTCCTTGCATTCACTGTAGCCACCAAGCAAAAGCTGTGAAGCTTGTTTTCTATGAATTGCGGTAATAGTTGTCATCTTGACACATGAGAAGTTTTCAAGCTCTGTTAACCAACAGTAGCACACCACATCATGCATGCAAACAGCTGTTTGTATATGCAGTTCAAGCTATTGGGTGTCTAGATCAAGTAGGTGTCTGAAAGTGAGGGACAGGTTGGAAAAGGAAAGCGAGAAATGATACAACTTTCTTGTGCTCAAACATCCTAATGGGAGAGGAGGCTGGGGATTCCTATCCTTGTCCATGTTACAGTTTCTGTCTCTCATCCAGTGACTGTTTAATTTACAAACAGAGCTTATCCTGAGGGAAAAAATACACAAAAATGGAGAAGAAGGCTTGTTCATTTCTTTCCAATTAAATTATCCAGGACATGTAATTAAAGGATGAAATTGCCATATGAGTTATAGCCCTTCATTTCCTCAGTACTCTTAAATAACGTTTTTTTTAAATACTAGATACCAATCATGCAACATACAGCAAGTTTTACTTACTTAATTTTCCTAAAGTGAATTGAGATCAGCTGATGAAAGGCAATAAAGAAAAACAAAATTTTGTTTGTTACTAAGGTCAATTTATGTCTTGCTGCAAACTTGAACGTGCTTTTATTTCAATACTACAAAGAAAGCTTCTCCTAGTGTTTTGATCATCTACTAAAGTCACGAAAAAATAATATTCTTTGGCACTGGCAGATGTGTTATTTAATTCTCTTTTCATGCTGTCCTTCTAATCAAATCCCTTCTTTGGAAGGAACTGAAACATCTTATCCTGGAGGCTGCAGATGGGTTCCTGTTTGTGGTTGCAGCTGAGACTGGGAGAGTCATCTACGTATCAGACTCAGTGACTCCCGTGCTCAACCAGCCGCAGTCTGAATGGTTTGGCAGCACATTGTATGAGCAGGTTCACCCAGATGATGTGGAAAAGCTACGGGAGCAGCTGTGTACATCTGAAAACTCTATGACAGGTCAGATATGTCCAAAGTATGGTTCGTTGTATTACGGATCCCTGCTGAGGTTTTCTGGCGCTCAAACAACTGTCTTACAAGTCTCTTAAAAATTGAGTTCACTGAGATTAGAATGCCTTTTTCTTGCAGGCACTGAAGTAATATAAGTCGTCTTTTGTTTTACTGCATTTTGTTTGACTTGAGTCAGATCACTTTCATACAGCTCTACCGTCAAACTTCTGGCTTGAGTGGGTTTGGAAACTGAATTGTTTTCAGGCATCGTCTGGAAATCTAGATTGTTTTCCCTTCGTCCTCTGTGAACTTGTGACTTCTTTACAAATATGTATTTCTTTATGACAGTGTTTTTGAAGGCAAAAATCATCCTTCAGACTTTTCCATTTTCATAAAAGCTCCTTGTGGTTTGCTAACGGGAATCCTGGAAAAAAGAAACTAGTGTTTGGCAGCTGAAAATCTGATGTGGATTTTAAACAAGAGTTCTACTCCTGTAGCAGTGGCGTAAGTTAGCTACAGTTGACAGTGTGTTATTTAACGCAGAAAACTAAATCATACTTGTAGCATAATTCTGGCTTTTACAGTTATTCATGCTTGAGGCTGCCAATAGGGAACTATCCTGTCTTTAATAGAATATGCATATGTCAGAGCTATGAGAAGTAACTAAATCCTGTTTTAACTCGAAATTGGAAAGGGGAAAGCTCAGCGTCTCTTTTTATTCTTCCATGTAATCTGTTTATAGCTAAAAGAAAAAAGAAAACAACAACTACAACTGGGAGAACATTACATGTAACCAAATCCTGATCAGTGTTAAAGACACATAATTTCTCCTTGCTTTAGTAGTTCAGACTTCTGACCTGGCTTGCTGGAAGTTTTGTTGTGTTTCATAACTCAAAGGACAGTGAACCAGTTTTGAGTGAACCTGCGCACTGTTTACAGCTTCCATGTTAAAACAGTGCCAAATCCATGGTTTCCTGTGGTTTGAATATGATGTGGTTTTGGCAGAGCTTTCCTCTATTCATATTGAAAACTCAAAGCAAAATTCTGTGGTAAAAATCCAGATGGATCAAAACCAAACAAATGATTAGGGGAACCTGTGCAGAACAAAACAGCTGAGTTCTGTACCACTTTAAAATGTATACGTGAGATTTGCAAAGGAACGCAGTCACTGTTTTTACTGTATAGTATGTAACACATTATAATGCACATACCATTTTCCTCTAAGAAGTACTTTACTTCAGAACCAAGTTGAACAGTCGCATTTAGACTTCCAGAAGTGCTCTGATGGTTAGTGGGCTTAACCTGCACAAACTAGAGCAGGACTAGACAAATGCTGAGCAGTTCTGAAAGTGCAAGTCTGTGTTTCTTTCATTTTTCTTTTCTTTTTACACTGAGCTCCTCTTTAGCCAGTGGAAAGAGAAGTTCAAATAATGGTATTTGTAGGGCAAAATTCTTTTTTTCCTGTCTGAGTCTTTTGGAGTTGTCAGATTGCCACAGAAGCCTCTTAAATCAACAGCACAGGGGCAGCAAAAGTTTTCCCAGCGTGAGAGAAACAGCCAGTTTAGAGCCAGGGTTAACTGCACTCTTAAAGGTGTGAAGTCCAGCTGGGTGTAGAAAGATACTTTTTAGGGACTGGTGAGTCTGCGTAACTACAGCCTTTTCGAGCAAGTGCAGGTAAGAACAGTTCACAGTTTGTCCTAACTCTACAAGGACATTGTGCAAATTTTCTTGTGCAAAGTCACTGTGGTGACTTGTGCACTGCAATTTTTTGAGCCGTCTGGACGTTTCAAGCTGTAGATGCAGTAATTACTCTGCTTTTGAATCAAGTGTAGACATTTGGTTGTGTGTACCTCTCAACAGAAAGCTATCTCGGTTTGTTACATGAAACTTGTATTTCCTTGACCCTGGGAAGCACCATTAGATAAGAGCTGCACTTCTCTTTATGGACTGTTAGCTAAGCATCATTTTTCTTTTAAATAGCATGCAGTAGGATGTCAGGAGCATCACTCACTCCTTGAGATACCTTTTTGAGAGCAAGGTCATTCCAGAGTCTGTTCAACCAGTTCCACTTTCCTTCTTGTGACACAAGCCATATTCAGAATAACAGCATTGTAACAGGTAGGAATAAATTGTAGTGAACAGAAATAAAGAGAGCCTTAGTGATTTTTAGAAGCAAGTCAAGTAGGCAAATGCGCTTCCTCTAAGTCAGTGTTTACCAAACTGCCTGGGCAGCCTGAAGTCTCTCTAGGCTTTCAAAAGTTATGATTCATGAAGAACAAAGGCCAATGCAGGCTTGAAGGAGCTGTAAACTGCAAGGCAGCCAGCCATAAGTTTTATTTCTTTCTTTATTTACTTATTTATTTTCCTTCCCAAAGTGGAGTTCACCACAGGCAGCAGGAAAAACCACATTGTTTAGTGGCCTCTGGCAGTTGGATACAGGGGCTACTTAGAAGAAGGGATTTTCAGGTGAAAGAGTAATGAAGTGCTAAGATTTTTAATTTTACTCTCTTCCTCTCCTTCTCAGGGTCTGTTTTCTCAACACAGTAGCCTCCCTCCTTGAGCCCTCAAACTGAGGAAGTAATGACAACATGTTGACAAAGGAGAGCCTTCATTTGCACCAGATCAGAGCAGTGTCCTCTGATTGTATTTGTTATCAGTGCTGATCATTATCAGTGCATTTCTGGGGTTTTCCCAGCACCTCCTAGCAGTCATGTCATGCATAAGATGCTCCAGACTCCAGGAACTCATGAGGCTGCCATTGCCAGAGGGAAGAGAGAGAAAAGCTGATGGAGAAAGCAGTTTTCCTCTCACATTTCTACCCTCGGGAATACGACTGGGACTGTGGTTGCATGAGCATCTCTTTGGCAGTCGTACCAGCTTATGCAATGCTCACCTCATTTCACCCACTGATGTTTTGGTGTTTGCCATGACTCACTGTAGTACCAGATAAAGCGGCTGACCCAGCTGAAAGCTAACCTAAGCAAAAAAAAAACACCCTTGTTTGTAGTTGAGAGCTCTTTGGCTTGCCTTATCACGGGGCTGCTTGAACTCTGTGCTGTCACAAAGGAGAAGTGGGGAATTGTTACAGATCAGGAGAGGACAGGACTTCAGGAGCAGTAAAAGCATACGCCAAACTGAAGTGGCTGTTGAACTATGGACTTAAAACCATGATGTCTTTGTGGAGTTAATTGCTTTTTCTATTTTTAATTCTCAGAATATGGGGAAGGATGGGTAGTTTCTATTCCATTTTATTCCTTTGGAGATTTTATTCCCTGGAAATGGAACAATTGTCTGCTTGTTTATTGTACATTAATTGCTAACACATTGTAGCAATGGGAAAGCTGAACTGTCATGTGCATGTATGGTTTGAAAGACTCTAGAAAAGACAGCAGCTGAGACTTAACAGCAACAAATGGTCTTCCCAGGAAGCTTCTTTGTGCTATGAATGTGATTAATCAGAATGGAGTAGATATTCCAAGTAATAATGTATTTTCCCTTTTTGTTCCTGGAAACCTGCAGCTGGGAAGAGCAAATCGCTTTAAATATACACAAATTACAGCAACAGTAGGATCCATTCACAAAGACATCTTTGTTCTCAGGATGCACTGACGAAAGTGATGGATGTTGGGGTAAGGATGCAGGATCAGGGCTGGAGGTTGTGAACTGAGTGAGTAATGCACAGCATAACAGAGTCCCAGTGCAAGAGGAGCCTCTAAACTGCTGCAAAAAAAAAGCTCTGATGGCACGGAACATAGAACTTAGAGTTAAGTAGTAAGACTTCTGATTTATTCCCCAAAAACTGTCTGAGGAAGTACTGCACAAGGCCTGCTCAGGACCCTTATGTTCAGCAGTCTTTGCAAACTGTTTTGGCTGGGTAGCAAAGGGATGCTAAAACTGCGTACCTGTGACAATGAAAACCAGAACCTCCACAACTTTCATTTTCAAGTGATTTAAAAGTGAATAAGTCAGTTCAGTTGCTAACTGAAAAAGACTGAGGTTACTTCTGGACAGAACTTGTGTGCCAAGTTTAGTCTTGGCACGATATTTTATTGCCATATTTTATAAGTACGAAAAAGTAGAATTTTATGATGGAAATGGTGACTGACCACACCAAAAGCTGAGCTGATAGGTATTATTTTAGAAGAAAAGACCATTGTGTGACAATTTGCAATGATTCATGGGTAGCGTGGAAGTATGAGTCCAAATTAGTTGAACAGAGGATTGGATGGAGGACCCTGTCTCCAGAACCTTAAAGTAACGCCCAGTCTCCTAGCGGTGGTTTCAGCAAATGCAGTTTTCTGTCCAGCTGCTGAGCTTGTTACTAAGCCCAGTTCATACATGGAGCCACAAAAACCTAATGGTGCAGGTAGGAGTCAAATTGTCTGTAAAAAGAAAAACTGTTAAACTTGAAAGAGGGTAATGTCAGAGACCAGTGGAGAAGCAAAGCGAAGCTTTCTAGAGCACTGAACAGATGGGAAATGCTCAATAAACAGTAGATAACCATATGGGAGACAAGATCAGGAATAACTTCTCTTTACAACAGATGCACTTCCTGAAATTCAACGCAGGATTTTTTGTGCTGTGAGTCGTCTTGTACCTCTATGTCAACTTTCCAAATCTGATTTCCACTTGATCTTTCTTGAGGAGGAGTTTTCTTTCCACGCACACTTTTAGCCTATGAATGCAAACATGACTTCGATGCATAGTCAGTATTTTGAACTCTGACTCAAATTAACGTTTGAGGAGAAAATCCAGATGATACAAGGAAGAGTTGGATGAGATCTTTGCTTGGCTTTGCATGCAAAATTCTTTCAAGGGATTCAAAAACTCACTTGAAGCATGCCCAGAAACTCAGCTCTGGCAAACAGAATGCCATTATGCCTTAAATGCCATTATCAACAGTGACAGTAAAACTCATGATTAATGAGAAAGTAATGCATTATCAAAACATCTGATGAATGGGATGACTTCTGCAATGTATTAGCAAACCAGAGAGCTTCTCCAAACCCGTTTTTGAAAATTAGGTCAACCCATTTATTTAAAAAAAATTATATCTATTAGACTTAGTGCCCCAAATTTTCTACCAAAAAATGAATTCTGTGTTCTGTCAGATTTTCCCTGTCATCTTTCTGTGCTTTGTGGAAATGAAGATACTTGCCAAAAATGGATGTTTTTCTAACCGGAGTTGTTAACACTCCTTGAAAAAGAAAAATTCCCTTTTGTTCAGATAAGTGTGTCCTCATTGAGACACTTGACAAAAATGAAGAGTGGTAGTAAAACTTGTTTGGGAATTTATTCTTTGGGCTTTGCTTCTGAAGAGCACATTTGTCAGAGGTTTATGCATCAGAAGGGCGCTCTGCGTGTAGAGGGCTGTTTCAACTGGCAGCATTTTATTTACTTATTTATTTTTACTTCTGTGATTTCTCTTAAGTGCATGAACTCTAAACAACCATCTGCCTCTGAAACGTGCCCAGCCCAGCAGCTTAGGAAGGCAGAGTACAGAGAATTAAAACCAGATCTCAGTACTTCAAATTTTAACGTCTTAGCACAGCATGACTGACCTAGTAAAGACCGCAAGCCTCTGGACAGGTAGGAATGAGTTGTGTTACTTTTTGTTTAGAGGGAATTAATAACTACACGTGTCTCTTATTCTGGGATAAAACAGTGGTTCCACCATCAGATGTTTTCACTTAATGTCCTTGAAATGTAACAGCCAGTAGAGGGAAGAGAAATTGCCATTGAGTAAATAACATGCAGGACAGAAGATAGGTGGAAGAGGAGGAGAGAAAGTTTCCATGGCATGAGATGTCCTGAAGTTGTTTTTCTCTGCAGGACTGCTTGAACCTTGATGCTTAATATTTGATGGGATTTTCCACCCACCCACACCCACCCCCACACACCCACTTTATTCCATGGAAGGGTGGAAGCCTGAGAGGGCTATGCCAGAATTCCTGCACCTGCAGGAGAAGGGAACAGACATCTTTGGGGAAAAAAAGCTCTCGTATTGTCTATCTGCTTTTTAGTATGTGAGTTCTTGGAACATACCGACGTGGTCATGTATAGAATGTATGACTGGTTCATGTGAACTGAGGATTTCACATTTAAGACTGATTTTACTATAGAAAAAGATAATTCTGGCAAGGAATCTTCTTGTATTTAAATCCTGTAAACAGTTCTGCTCATTGCAGACAACTACCAGATCTCCACGTGATACCTGTTTTTCAGTGAAGTTATGTGGTCCCACCAGCATTGCAGAGGATGTTTCAGATGTAAGACTTTCCATCCATGCCAGCCCACTGCTGTGCCATTTTTCCACAGAGAAACATCTGCTCGCAGCTTTGTGGACTGTTTGTTCTGGTGGCAAGAAGGTCAAAGTGCCAGCCAGTGATGGCATTGGAACTTGGGCAGTGTCATGCACACAAATGAGTGGATTTTGGGCTTTAGTCTTTAGTTCATCTGATTTTTACATATGGGATGAAGGAAATGAGTGTTTGCTTTCCCCGTTCCCATTCTGTTAGCAGGCGAATGACTTAGTACAGTAGATGCTTAGGAGCAGCAAACAAGCATGCTGTGCATGTGTGGCATGTACATCTTGAATATCCCACTGATGTGGCTAGAAGTGTTGCCCAGTGCCTCTCGCTGTATTTCCAGCTTCTCTTCTGTTGATGTTTGATTTGATCTACTGCAGTTTGCCAGCTTAGTGGGTAAATGAGGTTTGTCTGAACCTGTGAACCTGCTGGCAAGGAAAGTTCTAAACATCCTGTGCATAATGTTAGTTGTATGAGACTTAATGTTTCCTTTCCAATGGATTGCCATGTTTTTCAGTTGAAGTGAATGGAACAAATCCTTCATTTGTTTGTGGCTGTGAGCAGTGCCTGTGGCTGCATGGTCTTGTGAAGGTGAAGCAGAGTCTGGAATTTGGGTTTTTTTTTTGTGTTGGTCATATGATAAAAAGAGGGCTTCAACAGCCATTCCTACACTTTGACACACTAGACAATACCACAGAAACAGAAGAACCAAGTCAGTTCTCAAAAATAGTTACTTTCATATGATCATATTTTAAATATATGGTACATTTAATCTCACTAACTTATTCCAAGAGAATTTTGTTTTGCTTTGGTCTCTGGGGCTGTCTCAAGGGGGAAGAAAAAAATTCCAAATGCTAGGAGAAGCCAGCTATGCATAAAACAGTTCATAAAGCAACTCCTACACAAACACAGTGACCCAGTGGTCTCCCTGCTGCTGAGGCACTCAGATTGGGTGGATAATGCTGGAGGGAAGACTAGTGATAGTAAATTGAATTTTAGAAATGACTTTGCTAATTTTAATGGTTGTTTAAAGCAGTTAGTACCTGTTTTCACAATACAAATAAGGAAGCAGCTTTGGACTAGTATTCTGAGACAGACATATTACACCTGAATAGCATTAGGAAATACTTTTAGGGTGGATTTTCAGGTGCTTGGGCATGCATGTACAAGGGAGTTGTGTGGTTTTTATTTCTCTTTAGTCCTCACCATGAATTTTTCACTTGAAAACTGCCATGTACATAGGTCTGTTATCACAGATGTTTGACCGGATCGTTTTCAGTTGCTGGGTTTTAAGGTTTTTGGTTTCTTTTTGGATGTTCAAATATTTATTCACCCCGCTCTGTTTTGTTATGATGAAATATATGGAGTTAGCGATTTTCCTGCTTTTGAAAAAGACAAGTGTTTTACAAATATCTCGCCAAAATGTTCAACTTCCTTAGTAGCAACGTGCTAACCAAAGCAATCTGAGCGTGTCTCTTGCAGCCCACTGTAAATCTGGGATGCCTCAGTGGATGCTCCCCATGTGCTGGAAGGGTATGGTACTGTCCTTAACGTCTGCCCTGTGGAGAGCCAGCTTTTCCTTCAGTCTAATTTGTCTGCTGTGCTGCCTCAATTAAGCTAATACAATGCACTACAATATTTTATTATTGTATGATGAGTCCTAGCTTAGAGAGGAGCAGTGCCTCAAATAGTCTTCCACCCCTAGCTTTAAGCAGAAAGTAACCACCTTACCCATGCTGCTGGCATCTTCCCCTCTTACCTCAAGCTCTCCTACTTCATAGCAAAGGGACAGCAGTGGTTGGACTTCCATGCTATTTCCCCTTTCCCACCAGCTTGCTGGGACCATGGCACCCACTTGCCCTTCACTGTCCTGCCACAGGGAGGGAAATTCTTCCATACATAGCACACAGCTAGCACAGTGACGTGGCCCACTAACAGCTTTCTGTGGTTTGATTCCCAGGAAGGCGGTGAAGTCACTGTCCCTGAAAGTATTCAAAAACCATGGAGACATGGCTCTGAGGGACGTGGTTTAGTGGGCATGGTGGGGATGGTTTGACGGTTGGACTGGGTGATCTCAGTGGTCTTTTCCAACCTTAATGATTCTACAATTCCATGGCCCTATGGTCTGTTTTACTGTAACGCCTTAGATCTGCACTTAGGTCACTGAACGTCCTCTTCTTTCTGTTTTCATAGCATGGAAACTCATGTAACTCATGTCCTGAATTTTCAAAAAGAGAAAACCTGTAATAATGTTTTGTCACATAAACCTTATTTTAATGGAACTAAAGAAATGGCTTGCAGCTTCCCTTAGCCTTTTGTTTTCCTCCTGCTCTCTTACCCTCCTTCTTTTGTTTAAATTTAGTTCCGTCCACAGCAGATATCTCACAAAGTCACCCAGCTTTCATCATTTATTTCCTCTAATGATCTGTTCCATCATATGCCACTGACTCGTGGAACTGCCTATAACCTAATTTTAGAACTGGATGGTACTAATTTTTACTAATACAGCATATATTCCAGTTGTTTGACTTTGCTAATGAAGTACAAGTCATTCAGAATGCAAGAAGCTGAAGCTGTTTTGGTAGCGTATTTCAGTAGGGCTTTCTGCTGAGCATTCAAGTGAAACCAATTGTTTAATTTAGAAACTACTTACAAGCTTTATGTATTTATTTATTGTGCAGCTGTGAATGGTAAAAGAATAAATGACGTTTCTAGGGTTAGTTTGGATGCCTCTGCTAATGGTTGGAGTAACTGGTTTGGGGGTTTTAGATTCTTTTTTTCTAGCTGTAGAAAGTCTGCTCTGTCTTTTGAGGAGTTTTGTATCTTGGGTCATTGGCAGGCCTAAGTATGATGATTTTCTGCATCTCCTTCAAATATATCTGATAGCTGCCAAAGAAGTGCTGCTGCAGCTGCCCAGCTCATGGAGCCATGAGCTTGGTGATACTTACTTGTTTAAAAGTACCTACAAAGATCAGAGCACAGCTGTGTAAGACCTTTCCCAACCCTACAAGAACATAAGGATTCTGCTAAGCAAGTTTAAAAAGACAGTGCAAGGATGGAAATCAGAGAATTGCCATCCCTGTTTACAGGGAGGGTGCTGGAAATAGAGATGTCTAGGGACAGCTCACACATCTGTATGGCCTTGCAGAAGCCATTCTATTGAGCATGCTGAATGTTTCCCATACATAAGATAACTCTTGCTGAGCGTTCCAGATGCACTTAGTCATTAAAATGCTTTTGCACTTCTTATGTTATAACTTAACTTTCAACATGTGCTTTGAATTATTAGCTTGTTTTCTTTTCTCCCTTTTTTCCAGGTCCATCAACAGAGAAACTTGCATGTGATCTCTAACACTATCCCTTCAAATAGTCCCTTAAAATTAATTCAACAGCATGGCTCAAAAACCCACATAGTTTCCTTTTTAATTTGATTAAAAGGATGCATATTTGCCCAACACTGTGGAGAATTACATGATGCAGACTGCTTAGTCAAACACGAAGGCAGGCACATCAGAGACCTTTTGGCCTCATGAGCTTTTATAAGAACAAGTTGTATTAGGCAAACAGCTGTGTAATGTGAGGGGTTTCTTATTAAAAAACAAGGGGGCGGGGGGAAGGGAGAAGGCTTTTCAATTTCCCTTGGCCTGGTCAGTGTCTCCAGTTAGTAAGTAGGAGACATGGATTTGTAAAAATAGCTACATTTCAATT
The DNA here is from genome assembly GCA_016647715.1 of Pavo muticus. NCBI lineage: Eukaryota > Metazoa > Chordata > Aves > Galliformes > Phasianidae > Pavo > Pavo muticus. The sequence continues at coordinate 2,181,590 of JACDJE010000002.1, read as the reverse complement.
GCATTACTACTACTACATTTTTTTCTTTAACTTTGATTGCTGCTGATTGGATCTGTTCTTCATTCTATTGTAAGAATGTCATAACTTGACTCTAATGCTTGTACAACGCCTTTAGCAATTAGATGATGTAAACCTTAATATGGCTAGAGAGGCTCAAATAGCCCTCCTGAGAAGCTAGGCCAGTGAGAAAAATGAGCTTTGATGGTTTATATTTATAAGTGGAACATTATCCATCATTAAGGGATAGGTAGTTCAGGAATTTTTTTCATGAGTGCAGAGGGAAAAACGAGCAGTGGAGAGCTTTTCCTGCTTCTAAATAGCATCATGAGCACGGATTATTTGCTTTAAGTGAAATATATTTTCCTTATTTAGGAAATTCATTTCAAATTCCATCCTGCTACACCAGGAGGTTATCACTGGATATAAAACCAGATAAATCAGCCACCCGGGCTGTAGTCTTCTCTTGGAAGTGTGATCGTGTACATTTCTCGTTTAAGCTGATTATGCCCCGATAAGCACGTAGTCATCATGAGATTTTATGGAATTTCTGAGAATCACTGGAGATTATGTAATTGAGAATTATTATCTACAGCTACAGTGTGTTGAGAACTCGTATTGCTTATGTGAGCTCAGGCCCTGCACTTCCTGCTGCTGGCTGACTGCAGGCAAGTGGAAATGTTCTCTTGCACTTCAGTTTTCTCATCTTTAATAGGAATAAAAGCATGGATCTCCTTTGGAATTTACTTTGTTTGCTAACAAGAAGTACGTGCTCGCAGCCAGTTACTCATTCTATATATTGATGTATTTATTTGGTATATTAGTGATGCTTTATAATGTAGTTGGATGAAGAGTGGGATCTGATGCTGCTTCCTGCTGTGCCTGTGAGAGCAGTGAAGCCCATGGCTGTGAAAGCTAAAGCAGCCTCCTAATAACCATGTGGAAGGCACTGTCATCTTCAGAGCAAGTGCAACTGCGTTTTAACCTTGCCATCCCACAGGCTGCTTGGTTGATACAAGTGCAGGATAATGACAGCTGGGAAGCCCTGTGTGGTCCCTGACTTTGATCCAGGCTGTGTAGGGCTGGCTGATTTATCACTTGTGTGGTGTTCTCAAGGGATGTTGGTATATCATCATCCCTGTGGCTCTGTTCTTCTAGATGTCTGTGGTTACTTTGCATGGCATACTGTGCAGGCTTGCCCACACAGCTCTGTTGAGCCGCATTCCAGCTGGATGCCTACACATGATCTCCAAATATGCCCTATTTTCCATGTTAAATGGCAGATGGGACAAAAGACCTACAGCTTGTTCCTCTACATCTCCAACTGCGAGACTCCACACACCTTTTCTGTGCACCTGAGAATTTCCAAGTGCTGGAAACACTGCTGTGGTGGTAGTGGTGGTTGTGCCTCATTTCGCTTTGCCCAGTACACTCTTGTTCCACACCTCTGGCTCTATTATGCCTTCTCCATGCCTTGCTCCACCTAGCTGCCACCTTCAGCCCTCCCAGTCCTATTGGAGACACGAGGAGAGACTGGAAACAGCACGAATTTCCTCCATCCACCTCTGCCTGCTGCTGTCATGCTCCTTTTCAGTAAAACCTGATGATTAAAGCTGCTTTGCATTGAGCCTGTTGGATGCCTGGAGATCCCAGCAGAGGTTGCACCAGGGCAGGAAGTCCCATTCAGCAGAAGAGAGAGAAATAACAGTAGTGGTGTACAGCTGTGCAGGTAGGGTGAAGTCTTCTATAGTCAGTTCCTATCACCTGCACAGTCAGACCAGCTGGGATGCAAGGCTGGGATGTGTGCATGGGGATGCTCTGCCAGACACCTTCTGGGCAGAATCCAAAAGCTCCACCCAGCCCCTCACCTACTTTCCATGTGTGAATTTAAACTATGTGCGCACTTGAACAATGCAGCTACAGTACTTATAATGCATAAATCTGAAGTGTGAAAGAGAAGAGCCTCCAGTCTGCTATGAACTCATCTGTTCTGTGTCATTACAATCCTGGCAGCAGTTCCATGCGGCCGTACTGCATCTGATTCAGGAGAAAGTGAGTGTGCTAGGGAATGGCTCTGCCTGCACCGGGGTTGTTTGTGGCAGTGCTTTTTGGTGAATGAGTTAAGCATCACGAGTTTGCAAATGTTTTGTAAAAACAACCTCATCAAGCTCTTTATTCTAGAACTCTGCATTCTTTGTGGCTTCTCTGTGTATTTTAAAAGCTGTGAAGAATTGGTGTTTTTGTCACGGGTTTAAAAGGTGATTAACCGTTCAGTGAATATGAGGTAGTAGCGTTAAAATAAACACCAGGTTAGCAGGCACTGCCTGTGAGATCTGTGCTGTAGCCTCTGATGTGAGTGAGAGGAATGCTGTAAGTGTTTCTTTCTTTGTGTTGAGCTGCTGAAGGGATGCTCCCTTCTTGGAAGGCACTTGGGTGACCAGCAGTGAATTTCTGAGCTGTGGCATTTCCTCTCAATCTGCATGTATATTGTTTTATTTGTATATTGTGAGCCACCTCTGGTTTTTATGAAGATGATTTCCTGGAGGGAGAGCCGGTTTTGATTCTTAGCATATTCTTAGGTCATCTGTGATTTTATTTTATTTTATTTTATTTTATGTTGAGATCCACGGGGTAGAAGCTTATTTATTAAACTTAATAGAGCTTAAAACACTTGCTGAGATGCATTAAATAGGAGATACAGTTGTATCCCTTACCATTATAATGGTATAAATTTTTAAAGTTTTTTTTCTTTTAATTGTTGAATTAATACAGAATAATTGGTTTGCTCAATCGTGAGTTTACTGAGGGTAATTTAATATAAATAGATCAATTTTAGGCTGTCTCAGCTTCTTACTGAGAATATTTTGTTTATGTATTCGTAATGCATCTGTTGTTTCCAAGAAGAGTTCTGCCAGCTGGTACCTCACTTGGTGTAAAGCTGAGTGTTCAGGAGTAGTTGGTGAATACGTGCAAACTGCTAACAGAGAGGCGGAGTTGGTCTGGACCTTGGTGGCTTGTCCAAAGCAGTGGCCAGCATCTCTTATCTGTTCGTTTGCGAGGTTGGGCTTCTGTGTGATTGGCTGGCAGCTGGTAGATTTAGTCAAGAACATATTTCTGCTGCGACTTTCTGAAATCTTCACATACTGATAGACAGCATCGACACGGAATAAGTCTTTTGTTTTCTGGCATTTCAGCTTACATTTGGATCTGTGTTCAGAAGCCTGAGTACTTTGACCATCAGTTTTCTTTTGTTTTTAATTATTTCCTCTTGTTTTCCTGTGTCCCTGTCTTGCTTTTTCCGTTTTCGTAGTAAGATAAAGATGTTTTTAGTTTTCGTAAGGATTTTTTTGGTGCAGTATTCCTGTGTTCTGTTTGTCTTCCCTGAGTAGCCTGTGGAGTATTTTTGATGAGCACAAAGGTATCTTTTGTTATTTTGTCCAAACCAAACTTAGTTTATCCTTCATTTTATTTTGCCTGGAAAGAAGTATTGCAGACAATCCAGTGGCAGAGAATAATTATGAAATGTCTTTGTCCTGCAAAGAGCAAGTTGGATACTATCACAGCATGAGTTTGCCGGGTTGCTGAAGGCTATTCTATTGAGGTCAAGGTGAGACTCCTTACATTACTTCGGATTTTTTTCCTTACTGACTCTGAGACTCTACGCAAGACATCAGTCCGTCTACTCTCATGAGTTAGAGGAAGATGGAAAACTGTATTGTGAACTTCACCAACCATTTTTTTTTGTGTGCGTGATGCCAAAATATTTGAAAGTAAATGCTAGTAGCTTTTTGTTGCAAAAGAGAGATATTTCCTTACTGCAAACTCCATTCCTGGAGCTGGATACCATTTGATTGTTTTTGAGACAGACGTTTACAGAGCTACTTGCACAGAACTCATTTGCAGAAGAATGCTCTCACATAACAGGCCCTTCTTTCTAATTACAGGCTGTGGGATTCTTAGGAACTAGAAATCCAACAGGGAAAGCATTTGTGATAGAATTAGGTGTAGATGTCTGTGGAGCTTTGATTCCACCAAAAAAAGGACTGAAAGACTAATAAACAACAGACTGTGTTTGATAATCAGGCTATAAAGCCTAGCATGCAGTGCTTATCCATGAAGGAGCAAATTTCTAGCAGGCTGGTGCTATTGTACAAAACTGGATTTGAGCCAGACTCCCAGATTTGAAACCCCATGAACTCCAATGAGCCCAGACCGGTCCTTGGCTTAGGTTCATCTCAACCATTGCAAGCACAGAGAAGATATTTGAACATTCGCAGTAGCAACTGTAGGTCCAAAAGGAGGAAAATACATCCATGATCTATTGACTATTTGCACATATGAGGGCTTTGTTACTACCAATTTGAGCATTTGTCCTCTTGATAGCTTTTAGAGCATCTTTGGAAACACACTGCAACATAACACAGAGGGAATGTTCCAGGCATGTATCCTCCCTCACTGTTTGAATTGGTTGCTAGCTGTTCTCTCCAGTGGGAGAGCTTAACTTTACTTGACTTCTCTAATTTTACCCCAATAATTAATCTCTTGCGCATTGTCCTCAACTATGTTGCCCACTCTTACAGCCCTTTCCTGTTGTGGCAGAGTACATCAGCTTCCTGTGCTACATGATGGGTTCTTGCTCAGAAAGCAACTGGAGTATTACAGGTTTAAGCAGTACTGCCATCTGAGTGTGGTCTCTGATGGATAATTTCAATAAATGGTCAATTATATCCAGACTAACTCAATTTATGTGTTGGTTTAATAAGCTTGTGGTCCTTTATTTGCTTTCACTTTTGCAGCAGAGTAAACTGGTTTTCTCTAAATTGTGCAGCTGCTGCAAATAGTAATAAGATGGCAGTGTCAGACACTCATCCTGCTCTCGCTGTGTCTGAGGGTTGTCGCTGAAGCTGGAGAGGGGAGAAGTTTAATGTGAAAGAACTACATGCAATTACCCATTTATGTGGAGCTCACTGGGGGATTCAGCTGCGGGTGGCTGTGAATTGCATTTCCCTTTTAAAATTGCTCCACTTAAACTAGAAGAAGAAAGGGGGCAAAAAGTGCACTGTTCAGTTAGAGGAAGTTGTCAGAGCATCCTGAAGTATTTCTTACAAGGCTATAATTACCAACTTTTATATCAGATGTGCGTTGTGCAGGTGTCCTGTGGAGAAACCTAAGTGAGTATTTATCACCAAGGAGGCAGCAGTAGTGTAGAAGATCAGGAGCACACAGATAGGAATATTTTATGGCTCTGTGACAGAGCTATCATCGCAGTGTACTTGAACCAAGCTACGTATGTGGAATGAAGTTGTGATTTAAGTCAGTGTAGGACCCACTGAGATCCGCTGTGTGAGCAGCTGCCGTGAGTTGTGGGTGATACTGAAGCAGGTAGAGGGTGATTTTCTAGATCCATGGTGGCAGAAGTGGAGTCCTGTTCGCAGAGTCAGTTGTGGAGTGTCTGAGAAGCCCTGAGAGAAGACACAGCTGTGCCTTGAGACCAGGCCTTGTTGTGCTGTTGCAGCTGCAGACTTCCACAGCGTTAGGAAGTTGTCACAGGTATTTTGGTACAGCTCCAGCTTGTCCTGACTGCACCGTTATCCATCTGTCTGCACTTCTTCAGGATTGTCTGGTAAAAGCTACGTGCTGTAAGTCGCAGTCTGAAAGTGCAGGTAGGCTTTTAGAGCAGTTTGCATGAAGTTAAACTGAGGAAGGATAATGCTGTCTCAGAATTGTCATCATTGAGCACACAGGCTCTGCAAACAGGAAAGGTTCTTAGTAGTGGTTGGTGTGTATGCAATGCTGCGGACAGGCAGAGAGGATATTAGGCGGTTCCTTTGTCCCAAACCAGCATTTACCTGTGGCATGTAGCCATGCTGGTTATAAACTCATCTCAATCTCATAGCAAGTTGTTGCTCCGTTTCCTCTCCCAGGTATGCTCTGCATACATGATGTCCTTGGTATTGACAACTTGAAGCTCTGACGGAGCTGAGAGCTGTGTAACAACACACTTAGGAGATGCCTCTTCTCCCAGAGATGCAGGCTGCTTTGAGCTGAACCAAAAGCTTTGTTCTTCATCTATTCAACTACAATTCTCCACGTTTTTAAGAGAATTTGGGCATTAGCTTCTAACGATATATGTCACAAATTGTCTATTCTTTATCAGTATGTCAGTTGGCTATGTATTGTTACAGCACAGATAGCAGACTGTTGAAACAAGCTGCTGAGATAACTGTGTCATACCTATGTACCAAACACTTTCTGACTCATACCCCCACCCCCACCGTCCCCTGCAGTGATGTTGTAAGCCAGTGCAAAATTTAGACCACTGTTTGGTACATATTTCTAAGACATTGCCAAACAAAGTTGAGTTTAAAAACCATGATTTTCTTGCTGGGGGCTGCACTCTTGCCAGAGCAATTCATGTCAGCAGTTTTAAGCTTAGCAGCCACGTAGTTCTGAAATGTATTTATGGATGTTTTTGACAAAAAATGATATATTCCCGTTGGCTGTTTGGGTTACATTTACATTACTGCTTTTTGATTATTAGTATCACATTTAAGAACTTGTTTTAGAATGAAGAAAAAACAAAGTGCCCAGAAAACAGCTCTTCTTTTGTTTGTGCACATCACAAATTTAATGTGTTTAATGAGAAAAACACATTTAGTGGTTTGCCTTGGCTTGCATGCTCATATGGACAGCACGTATACTAATCTTTAAGCTGCTTTCTAAGGACTTCATTCCCATTCTTGGATGGAGGTAAATACTCTCGGTTAAAATAATTCCACAGTGCGTATGGTTGGCAGTAGAATTATTTCAGAACTGAATTTTTGGACAGAGACTTTTAAGTAAATGTGATGAGGAGGACTTTGGCTGTATGCTGTGTGATTTCTCCAATTTAGCACAGAGTGGCGTATCTTGCTATAAATTTGCCTATTGTTCTATCTTGGTAAAGGCTTTAAAGCTGGTGGCCATGATTTAGTTGTCTAGCAGCTGTTTCAGTGCATTTCTCTTGCCCGCTGTGATTGTTGTGGCTTTATCCAGCCCTGAAGCATTGTGGAACTGGGACAGTGATTCATTTCTAGTCCATTTCTAGTCCATGTTAGTACCGTGCAAGATTACGTGTTCATCTGTTAATAACTGAGCTGTAGCTGTAGCAGAAGTCAGCTCTGTCATCTCTTTAGTGTCATGCAGTAGGAACCCGGGTGATACTCAGACACTGCTGCTGCTGATCTAAAGCTTTCTGTGGTAAACACTGCTTTCTGCACTGTCAGGAGAGTGCGAAGATTAAGCCGTGCTACTGCTCTGTTACCTTCATCTTTATTTTTCTAAGGACCTCCTCCAAGTTACTGTAGGAGCATCAGCCCAGCTCTGCCCCCCTCTATCCTCTTCTCATTGCTATGTCTATCGCTGAGGGGGAAACCTTGATCTTATGTATTCTTCACCATCGTTATAGCCCTGCATCTCTGAGGTGTTGTTACGATAGGTGTTCTGGATAGACATGAGAGCACAGGGAAGGAGAAGCAGCAGCTGGGGAAATGGTGCATGTTGCTTTATCTGCAGTTCTGGGAAGGACTGGAGCAAACAGCTGAAGTCAGAAAGCTGTTCTTGCTGTCGTCATCTTCCCTGTCTCCAGACTTTTGACCCTGCCTTAACAGTTGGTCTTAGGCTAGATGGAAAAAAAAATTAAAAAAATAATGACTCAGCTTCACTGAAACCATTGGTTAAGCCAGCACATAACAGATGTGAGACAAGAAACAAGCTTTTCAGTAGGCTTTTTTTTTTCCCCTAAATAAGCTAATGGCATTAAGTTTTTGAGAGTATTGTCATCTTCTTTTGTAGTAAATGGGTTTAAATCTATGTACTAAACATCACTTCCTTTTGCTGGCTTTTCTAGGACGAATCCTGGACTTGAAGACTGGAACAGTAAAGAAGGAGGGTCAGCAGTCCTCAATGAGAATGTGCATGGGATCAAGACGCTCTTTCATTTGCAGAATGAGGTATGTATATACCTGGTATTTCTGTTGTGATATTCTCAGATTACAGACTTCAAATATTTTGTTACTCTCTTCTGACCTTGTTTGAAGGCTGAGGCTGTAGTGACATACTCCCATTAAGCATTTCCAGAATGCTTACTTTTGTAACTCCAGTAAAACTGAAACTTGTTTTCCTTTATGATTAATGGCAAAGCAATACCTCGTTTGTGTTGCAGTTATTTTTTTTCAATGTGGGATGTTGTATGCTTTCCCCAGAGACCCTCATGACAACTTCACCCCTGGCATGTAAGCAGTTGTCTCTTCAGATCAAATTATTTGAATCCATATTTTGGGAACAGAGCTTTTGCAAGTGTAATGAACGCCCAATTCTGTGTGTTTTTCTTCAACAAACCAATAATATTAAAAGAATCTTGAAGACAAACAGGAATTCAGCTGCAAATTTGCCAGCTATGGAAGAATTAACCTAAGCCTGGTATGAATTAACTGGATGTCAGCTAGTTGATTCTAGATACATGAGTAATTGTTAAAGGGTTTTTATTTTGCAATTTTCTGCCTTCTCCTGTGTTGCCTGGCCTTCCTGAGAGCTCTGCCTGCCCAATGGCTCTGACTTTTTCTGCACAAACAGGATAACTCTGTGTGGTTAGAGGGGGAAGTACATAATTGCATATGCAGCCTGTATCCAATATATATGCTGAGAACAATCGATGCACAGTTTGTTATGGAATGAGACACACAAACCAAAATATTTGACACATTACAACAGAGCATGTGCTTCTGTTAATTGTGGTGGATGTTCTGTGCATCACGCGAGGAGGCTGAATATATGGCATTTGAAAGGGGTTTATATACTTCATACCTTCAGGATAAGATGTCAGAACTGTAGCTCCTCTTATGTTAGCTGTCCTTGAACCGTGCAAAGGATTCCTGTGCTTTAGACTTCATAGTGATACATGCAGGCCAATGGCAATAATTTTAAGCCAATAATGAGCATTGGAGGATGGAGTAAGAATCGTGTATTTCAATGGAAGTGGTCATCAGACAAGGAGAACATGTCGAGGTGAAAGGAAAAGGGCGATAATTTAGAGAGTGATTCTCACACCAGCTTCTTTTCTTAGTTCTATGCAGTACATGAGGTTATAATCTGCAGGAGTAGCAGCTGTATATGACTGAAATTTTGAATCCAGGGTCGTGCACATATCCTCACACATAATGTCAGTGGTGATTTTTTTACATTATAGCTTGTTAGGAAACAAAATACGGTGGCTTCAGACAAAGATTTCTTTAGAGACAGTAAGCCTGATATTTGTTATTCAGTAAGCATCTTCTCTAACAAGGAGACAGCAAAGAATGTTGGGCCTAATGTCCTATTTACTGCTGTTCCCCAGCTTTTAAAACAACAATTAAAACTGCAGTTATTTCTTCGCACTCTAATTCTGGAAAGTCCAGTGCATGAGGGTAATTTTAGACATTCCAGTATCCCCATTGTTTTTAAATTCGGAATCTTACTTTAATTATTCATTCTTTCTCATTGGCAGTGACTGGTAAACATAAAATCAAAAGTTTTAAAAAGAAACAAAAAAAAACTTGCTGGAAGAATGATCGTCAAATAATGTGAACTTTCCTTGTGATTGCCTCTTTTATTGCTGTTGTTCTCTGTGTCAACCAAGAATGAACTGTTTTCATCTTTCTGACTATTTACTGAGCTTCAAATGGATTGTAAAATTATGCTGCTAGGCGTAGTTAGAAATACCACAAAACGCACAAGAACAAATGTTCGTTCTGGCAAAGATCAGAGTAATGTCTAAAATTATAGCTGGTGTGCAGCAGTTGTAATGCTCTGTCCAGGGAAGCCACTGATGCACTGAGATCATTTTGTGTGGGTATGTGGGGGCCTCACTTGTCTAGTTTTCACCCTGTTTTATGGTATCTGGAAGTGTATCTATTTTGTAGCCACTCTTGGAATTCCTATTGCAAATAGCCTTTAGATTTGGAGGGTTGGAAGGGGAATCTTTATCTATTGTTTTTCATAAAATCAAGAAAATATTTGTACTGCACCCAAGAAGCTCGGGCTGTGAAAGCAGCAAGTTCTGAGAAAACATGTATCTGGGACTTCCTGTCAGAAATAAACATCCATAATTGTCTGCTTACATCTACTAATAAAGATCTTAAAATGCATTTCTATCTCAGCTATTTATATTCATTTTTGAGCTTTTTCAAATACTTTTTTACTTTTAGGTGTGGAAATGCTCCTCTGGATCACTTACCTCTGAACAGAATAACCACCATGAGGAAAAGATACAGGTATTTAATTTACTGCAGTGGTCAGTTGCTGTAAGTACTCTCATTTTTCCACTAGAGTAATGCTTAGTCAGAGTACAGCCTGGGCAAACGTGCATTAGCATAGAGTGCAAAGTAGCCCAGTGTCACAGGGAGGAGAACGTAATACTCACTTGAGCTGTGATAGTCACTAGGTCTTTCAGAACTCATGAGCAAGTGACTCAACTATTTCTCTTAACCTGCTCCATCTCTGTAATAAGCTTCATTACATTTCTCTGAGAAGTACTGTGGAAAGGAGGTGAAACTTGAATAGTGTTGTAATACAGCACTTTAAGGTCACGGTAGGCTGTTTCTAACACAACTTACAGATATCTGTAAGTCACTAATAATAGTATAAAAACATAAAGCTATTCTTCATGTCAGTTAACATGGTATATTTGTGTTTCCTTTTCATTTAGGAATGGCCTGGGCCCGGTAAAAGAAGGTGAAGCACAGTATGCTGTTGTCCATTGCACTGGCTACATCAAGGCTTGGCCACCAGCAGGTGTGTATCTTGTGGGCAGAGTGTAATGCACATCTTCGAGGACTTAGGAACCTGGATCGGGATCCCTTTACTGGTACAGAGCCAGGCCGCATTTCTGTAAGGGTACCTCCTTCTATGTGATCTTGATAGGCTTTTGATATCAAGAAATCAGCTGTTGTTACACACTCAGAATCTCCCAGTTTTTCTGTGTGAAATCCTTCTCAATTTCATTGCCACAGAGAGCTGTAGAAGAGTTGTCAGTAATGTGGGATTGCAGCAACTGAAGCCAAAAGATTTCAGTCTGGTAGCCAATATAAAAATGGCCTCATTTTATAGAAGGTAAAGCCAAAGCACTGGTACATCTAGATAAGAACAACTTATATTTAAGTACCAAGTTGCAAGAACCCGTGTATGAAAACATGTAATGTCAATTTAGGTGCATAGATCTTCACTTCAAAGTAGTGGTTTTAGTGGAGAATGTTCAGCCATTGTGATAAGTTCTGTTTTGAGGCTGTTTTTCTGGGAAACAAGTCTTGATATTTTTCTTTGAGCTGGAGTTTACCTATTACTCAGTATTGCATATGGGAATATTTGCATTTGAAAAATTCCAAGGGGAAGCAGTGGAGTTCATCTAGACATCATCATGAACTGGGCTTGCTGACCTTGGCATTTGCAGTAGTTGAAGAGGTCTGTTTCAACATAACAGCACCTGACACGAATCAAACCTTAAGTCGTCCTGCCCTTTTGCGGTTGTGTACCACAATCATAAATCACATTTATTGAGAAATTTTGAAGGCTGAAAGTGGGTTGTACTGTGTCTGTACGCTGGTGTGCAGATACCAGAATATGGGTGTAAACCTCGTGTTTATTTCCTGCTGAATTGTGGTTTTGAGTTATATAATCAGTTACTGGTGTTTTTCATCTCTCCCATTAGTACACACATACATACAGACATATTTTCAATAGTACAAAACTGAAGTTTTTGAAATTTTTTGTAACTTTTGCATCCAAGAACAGAACTAATTTGTATCGCATGTGACCTGTGCTTCTGAAACAGTACAGACAGTGAAAACCTCCTCTCTTGTCACTGATAGGGTTTAATATATTTCATTGTGCTGTAGAAATCAAAATGTTTTGACTTCATTTCAATCGCAAAAGAGCAAACAGAACAATGTGTGTAAATTGCTCTACAAAAATGGAACTGTTTTCTGTTGGTAATTCCAAGCATAAGAAAATTCAGCGATGATATATGAGATGTCTCTTCAGAAAGGTGTGGGTCAAGTTAGATCTGTTGCAGCTCCTTGCTTAACTCACGTGAAAGCTTGCTGCATGGTATCAGCTCCTTAGAGACCTGATGCTTCTAGGGTAGGTGGTGTTTTGCTCTACTCCAGCTCATCCAGAGTCAGGCTGCTGTCCCATGCTTAGCAAGCTCTCCAATCCTCAGCCTTCATTAATTTATAGGAAGATTATGGCAGTAATCTTCCTATACAATAAAATCTTCACATAAAATACAATAAAATCTTCACATAAAATCTTCCTGCCTCGTGTCTCTGTCTCTCCAGTGTTCTGGGGCTTTCCAAAAAGAAGTCATCTCCTATCAGCCTTGACTTTGCCCAGATAAACCAGCCTTCTAATCGCTGCTCTCACTGTGCATTTTCTTTTCTTTACCCATCTGTTTTAACTTCACTTTTCAAAATGTAGGTTATCAGACACTTGTTCCAGGTGATACTGTAGTGATATATCATGAAAATGGTACTTCCTGTCCTGAGAGGCAGAGTATGATATAATCTGTTTCTCTTCTGTATGATGTGTCTTGTTGGCATCCTAAACCACCTAATATAATATATATATATATCAGACTGCCTTCTCCTCAGTTTTTGTCAACTGAAAGTCTTCATAACAAAAATAGCTTCGAATCTTTTGATTCACAGTGTTAAGTTTCATCCCATTTCTATTGCTGTAGTTTGTGACAGTTATTAGTCCCCAAGTACATGCTTATGCATTTAGTAATGTTGGATTTCATCCCATTTCTATTACTGCACTCCTCAAAATCACATGGTGATCCCCATATGATATCCCACTGCTCCTCCAGAAGGTCATTGCCTCCAAACTGTAGCACAATCCAAAGGGATGTTTTAGCTTTTAAGAGCCTTATGTGGAATTTCAGTGGTCTTTTTTATTAACATCCAAATTGTTACTCATCGTAGTCATGTCTGTGTCTTTTTCAGGGCATATAGTATGGAATTGAGACATCCTTCATGAGTGTTTATTTGCCCGCATACCCCCACAAGTCTTCCCCATCTTGTGTTGATGATTTTCTTATAACCATTGTCTTTAGGAGCTGAATGAGAATATCCAAAGGCTGAATTGGCTCCCATTATGTTTGGGTAAATCAGTGGCAACATTACTACATTTGTTCCCATTTTCAGTGGTAATTCAACCATAATGTGCAAAGGAAATGAAATAACTGTACAAGTAATTTAATTTGCTAAAGCTTTTTCTACTCTGTAATAAAATCACTTTTGTTCAAGCCAGGTAGCAAGTAGCAAGCCCCTGGCCTTTGCATCATCTCTGCATTCTTGGGCATAAATGGGTTTGTGCCATGTCTCAGCTGGTTTATAAATTAGCCATGGAAAGGATTGTGTTCATTTATTTCTCAATTGCCAAGTAGATGCTCCAGTGTAAACTCTTTATCTTGTTCTTTCAGGGCATGCAGTGTGACACGTGCATTATGCAACTGATATACAACACATATCACAAACTTTCATGAACACAGTAACAAATGCTTTGCAAATACATTTAATCTGCACTTAATTTAATACCTTTTTTTTTTTCTCTTTCTGGGCTGTATTGCATTGTCCATTGTCAATGTGCCCTATACTCTATGTATCTCAGTGAGTACTGATGCAGAAATACCAAGACAAGAACTGCCCTGTGATCAATGTTAGTGTTACCTACCCTGCATTTTTCCTTTTTTTTCTCACCTTTGTGGAGCAGCAAGACTCACTTACTAGCAAGCTGCCTCTTTTTCACTGTGTGAGAGATGGGAGAAAAAACATTGTGCCTCATCCTCCACCCAGAAGTGGGCAGGGAGCGTGCAGGACCCATGGGCAGAACCTACTTTGGTCATTTCCTATCCAAGCAGACCAAGGAGTGCTGCAGGCTGTGCTCTCTCTCTCTGTCTTCTCCTGGAAAAGCAGCTATTTGGCTGTTCTGACAGACTTGCCTCTGGGTGAGTGAGCCACAGAGAGAAGACAGAACTGGTTGGAGCGTGGGTCTGTTCAGGCTGAGTGCATTAGTGGTTTCGTCATTGTCCTTCATTGTGCTTGTGACAGAAGGGTAAAGCAAAGTTCACATACAAAACCCACTATAAATATTATGTATTTCCTCATAAATTACATCTTGACCTTAGGCGGACTCTGCATCTAGTAAGCTTTGTGTGGAAATCACAATAAAAAAAAATAGTCAAATATTCCAGATTCCAGCTGATAATGTTGTTCATTTCTTACGTGTAGTGTGTATAAGAATAAGTAATGACAGTGCAGTGTTGGATTATTTTGAAGGAGGTTAAAAGACCTCTTGTTTGAAACTGGCTGCATCTCAACTCCAGCCTTTGTCCCTCTGTTTCCCGTGCTAGAAGGCTGTGTGATTCTTAGCCCAGGGAATGTTCAAGCTCCTAACCAGTCAAAAAGCTGAGAAATGCTGACCTTTCCCTGATGGTTCAGTTTTAAACTTAATTAAGCCTTACTTTTCTTCATTTTTTCCTCCAGAGCATCTTATTCCTGAAAGGAAATGAATCTTATGTGGTCCATATGATATTTTCCTAATAGTTTATTTTCATGCGTAACAATTGATGGAAAATATTTGGTGGGGAGAGAAGATACAGTTTGTTGAGTCAATGCTACTTTTCTGTAAATCAAAAACAGGACCCGCAGGAAGAAAACATTGTGAAGAAAAGGCTTAGATAGATCCTTGTTTCAAAAACTTCAAATAAAAAGTCCCAGAATAGTGTTGAATTCAAATAATGTCGAAATCTTTTTTTTCTTCATTCGTTTTTTATCTTAAAAAAGAAACATTTTGGTCTTCCAAGTCAGACTTACGGTAACGTCTTAACCACAGCATGCCAAAGCTGTTAGGTTATTCTACAGTTTTGGCAGAATCTGGACATTTGTGCTGAAGTACTCCCTCTTCCAATACAAAACAAAATACTTGCTTGAATATTCTTTGCACTTCTGTCACTTTTAAAGTTCTGTTTAAAGAAATAAAACAATTCAGCTTTTGTTGGGATTTTTCACAAGAATTCTCTTTGATACATGGTAAGTATCCATAGTTTCCAGTGTTGTGTATAGGAAATAATCTTGTGCAGTGCAGTTCCGTGCATGGATGTATAACTGCAGCTGTAACGATGGAGATAGGCGTTTACAGGGGATTGGTAGTGATCATGGAGCACTTATTTACAGCCTTCTAAATACTCAGAAATAATTTATTCTTGACTGTAGTAAAGTGAAACCACAAATCCACTAACACAGTTCTGTGTCTCAAGGAAAGCGTGGGGCAGAAGGATGGAGAAAAAAGGCAGAAAATGAAGTTGTTCTGTCATTAGAGCCAACTGGAGGCTCAGTGGGAAAACTAAAAAGTTTCTTATGTCCACACAAACACATGCCATTACTCTGTGGGAAACTGTTTGCTGGTATACAGGACACTTGGAAATTCAGTATAACCTCTAACAGCTCAGTGCTCTATTTGTGATGCTCAGTTGCAGACTTAGCTTTGCAAAATGTTGATATTAATTTGAGCAAGCATAGCACTATATTTATTATTCAAGAGAAGCATATATTTGGTGTTGAGAAATAAAGTCTCTGTCAGAGTTGCGTATAAAGAATGTGAATAACTGATGTATGTTTATTTTGTTGATACCTCCAAAAGGTCATTGTTGTGGCTGCTCTCCTGCATGCTTTTGAAACTTTTTTTGGAGATTCCGATGGTGCTTGGTGAACCTAAGGAGCAATACTATGTTGTATTAAGAGCTAGAGAAACTGGTATTAAGTGCAAAGCACATGTATTTAACTGTCCTCATCGGAATATGCTCCATAAGAAGTATGCTAAAGCCCAAGAGAATCTTTTCTAGAAAGCATCTTTGTACTGAAGCACACACACAGTTGAATCTTCATAATTATCTGCAACAGGGTAAAGAAAGTAATTTCCATCTATAGAGTGCTATCAATAATAGCACCTACACTACAAACAAGTGAACAATCATTTTGGCATATCTTTGCCATAGGCATTTTTAGGTCAGGGATAGTAATTCACTGGGTCATGTATCAATAAATTCCAGGCAGATTGTTTTTTTTATTCATAGTGTGTCTTGTGTGATAAACCAAATACATTTTCCAGTGTGTTGTATGGACCAAATGTAATCCCATCTTGCAAAAAAATAGAAATAAAAAAACAACAAAAGGTGAAATTTAGATCAACCATTTCCTTTGCCAACGCTGGAGTTCAATCAGAAATGGTGTTGCTTAGCTAGGTTTAATTTTGGAGATTGTTTATGTTGCTTTCAGCTTATTTGGGCAGTAGCGAGCCTGTACAGAGTTCCTAAAAAGGAAAGTGTTGTTGAAAGCTGCAGAAAAATGATTATGCAAAGTGGAAGCCATCCAGCTGAGTATCTTTGCTGTCCTTTGCAATAAATACACTGTGTGCAGCTAAGGAAATGATTGAAAAGAAAAAACAAGTCAGGGAAATACTTCAAAATTGTCCTTTCCAAATGGAAAACTCCATTTAAGAGAAGATCTTTGGGTTAAGATTATCCAACCAGAATGCCTAAAATCATTTTCTTAAAAACTCTTGTAGGGTCCTGTGTCAAAGAGGCCCACTTCTCAGAAAGCAGCCACCCAGAAAATCCTCCAAAGGGGGAGGACCTGGGGGCTGTCTGTGCTATCTGTGAAGTCAGGGCATGAGTCTGTGCTCTAACTTTTAAGTTAGTCCTTGGGGCTGGCTGTTGGGCCTGCAGGTTTGCCCTGGTGCAGGGTTCAGGCCCAAGGCACCTCCCAGAGGGATGCAGTCCCTGCTGCAGGCCTCCAGCCAGTGTCACGGCCTTCTCCAGTTCGCTTTCTTTGTGCGGGTTGTTTTTGTACTCTGCTGCAGTCCTTTCACATCAAAGTCAGTGCCCTCATGCTCCTGCCTAAACCGCTGCATCATTTCATTTGTCCTGCTCTTGGTTCACCCCTTTGTTCACAGCTTTTTAAGATGAAACGCTGCTGCATTCTCAGTTGTCCATTTTATAACTATTTAAAATGAAAATTGGTTGTGTGGAGGAGTCTGATTTTAGTTTCAGTAGCTCAGCCTTCCCTACCCACCACATGTGTGTGTGTGTGTGAGCAGATAGCCACTTGTCTGCCAAAATTTTGTCTGAAGTAGACACAGTTTTTAGTTGATGTTCCATGCTGCTTTTTCAGGGTAATCTCTCTTTTCTTAAGAGGCTGCCAAGTTTAATTCCTTTGCAAAGTTGAGCTGTCGCTAGCTAATTACTAGGCCTTTTGTTGAAGACATAACTCTGTAAACACAGCAAGGAAGAAAAACAAAATACTTCTGCAATATATCTCTGAACTGCAGCTTTATGTCAGTGGTTTATGCTCTCAGATACATAAACGACTGTCTCAGAGCACGGGACTTGTCTGTGCTTGGAGTCTTTTCTGTAGTTTGCCTAATGTGTAAAGAAAAGAGAAGGAATAGCCCTGTGTGAAACGTTGAAGCGTTGCTTTGTGATTTAACTGATTGAAGGGCTTGAAGCTGCAGATTGCCCTAATTTCAAGGGTGTTCTACATCCAGGTCAGGTAAAGGGCTTCAAGTGGAAGTTGTGGTTCCATAGAGGGACCTATGTCATATAGCACAATGGGAACTGAGAAATACATGTAGAAACTGATTGTCAGATAAGATTGAATTATTTTGGTACAAAATCCTTAATTCAGAGACTACTTCAGTTCATTTACCAGCAGTTACAGACATTTTTCAGAGGCATCATTTTAAAAAGTTGTATGCTCCATCCCGAGATTGACCTATGTGAGGAACTATACATCTTGAGAATAAAGTGGTACTTGTTTCATAATTGGCTTTGCAATTAATTGCAATTAATTGATGCCTAAAATGTATCTTAAATGATTCACTGCCTGTTGTGACTGAATTCCTTGAAAAGCCTTGTGAAAGAGCTCACAAATAACTTAAAATAAGTCAGCAGCGTCACTGTTGGAAGATGTTTTGCAAATCCTCCATAGCAAAGTGGTATCTCAAAACTTAAGTTGGGAAATAGCCTTACTAAGGCTTAGCCAGCTTGTGAGTAAACAGAGCTAGTGTCAGTGTTCCCATTTGTGAAACACTGAGATGGAAAACAGTACACATGTATGTTCTGAGATTTTTCCTGTGTTTGTAGTAGTTACTCCTGTTACACAACTGAAACATGCACTGTTAGCAATGCATCTGCATTTTTTCAGTATTTCAACGTAATGACCCAGATTTAGTCTATTACAGAAAAAACTAAAACCGCCTGTTAAATGTTAGCATGAAGCTCGTGTGCCTTGTTGTTAAGGCTGATGATAATAGATTATTCACAAAGAAAACTGAGCACTGTGTGCAGTGACTGAGCATACGAAAGTGACGACATGATTCCAGTAATGTGCTGTAGAGCAATGTTCATGGAAATGTTGTTGCCTATCTCAGTGTGTCATGGAGTTTTTGTATCTACTTTGTCTTCAGCATACGAAATTGCTTCGGTACTTGCTATGTATGCATTTGAAGTGTGTAGGATCAAGCACAGCTTTGAGGGAACATCTGATCTGAACCAAGTGATAATGCCTGAATCCTAGAGAAGACGATCACGTTGTTTTGTATGATGTAGAGCATCTAGAATAGTATGGAACCAGGCCAGCAGCTTCTCTGCTCGTCCTCATTTCCTAATTGTAACAGTATTTTTTGTTGTTTACTTTAGGAATGACTATACCAGAAGAAGATGCTGATGTGGGACAAGGTAGTAAATATTGCCTCGTGGCAATAGGAAGGCTTCAGGTAATGCCAGTCTTTTCTTATGTGAAAACACAATCAATGTTGTGGTTTGGTACCTCCCAAACATAATGTGCCTTGATGTCTGTGTGTGTAGTCAGTGGCTTGCTTAGAACATGCTGACATAACAAACTGAAAACTTGATTTTGGTATATGTGTGTGTCTCACCCAACAACTGCAACAAAGATGCTCCTGGAATGTGAGTGCATCCTAACCTGATGTTCTGCAGAGTGCATGGGGATGGGATATTCTAGATGGTAAGGAGCATGGGAATGCAGGTGCTGTAATGGCTAAAGTGGCTCCCAAAGACAATGGTGTGCTCCCTGCTGTTCTTTGATCTGTTCCTTCTCTCTGGCTAATCAATTACTTGAAGAGAGATGATTGTAGGAGTTGGTTTGAAAGTGATAAAGCAGCCAAGAGGCACTTCACAGATAATAGCTTTTTTTCTCAGCTTGTGTCATTTTATGCATTCATATGCATTCAGGATGCCAGCCAAGAGAACTGTGAGAATAAAATTTTACTTCTTTTTATCCAGACTGTTTCAATTGATGTATTACATTTTCTTCTTTTGTCTTTTGCTGTAAGAGTTTTGAGCTGGAGCTAGAGCAGTTGCATTGAATACCTTTCACCACAGCAGGAAAGCAGGCTTTTATCTTAGCAGTATGGGGTTTCTGCCATGAGCGTATGTGTTTGAGCTTCTTACATGATATCTTGTTGGCCTGCACTCATTGCCATCTGCTGTGATGGCATCACTCCTTCTTAGAAGGTAGAATGACCCTTCCTTAGAGCACAGGTACCAAACCTGTCTTATTTGGGGTGACCAGCCTGCACATTGCTGGAAATGTTAGCACTTCTGTAGTGTGTCTCCATTGTGATGGCAGACCTACGAAAGTATTGCATGATGTTTTTTAAGTTAATCATACTTTTATCATCAGGGGTAATATATTCCACTAATGGAGAGGAGTAAGTTATGGGGATTCTTATGTCAGAGCTGCCAAAAAAGACTATTTCCGAGAAAATCGCATTAGTAACGTGGAGTGTCAAAACATCTGTTACGTTAGAGAAGCCAGTGGGAATCTGTGAGGGAGGGGAGGAGGAGGCTCTGGGGATGGCTTTAATTGCAAAGAAGTCAAGGTGCAGAAATGAAAAACTGTGCTCTGTAACAGTAAATAGAAATCTTGCATGGAGTTGACTGGCAAATCTGCTTCAAGACAGCAAAAAAAATGTTTTTTCTTCCTTTTGTTTTGGGGCCTTGTTAGTCCTGTCAGCTCTAAAAGTTCTAAGAAAAACAGTGGTCTTATCTGTAGTCCCAGCAGGAAAAATAGTGTATAGAGAGGCCTGGTTGCACAGGTTTCAGGCAGAGGGCTGGAAGTGCTTCATTCTGCGTGGAGAACTGTGTCTTCATGATGAGCAGCCGCATAACAGCATAACCTCTGGAAAACTCTGCTCAGGTTGTTTGGGGGTTTCTTGTGTGGTTTGTTTCACCTGACTGTGGTTATCTGAAAGCTGAGTGTTTGGTCTGAGCTGGTCCTGCTGGATGCATTCACAGGTAATGAGTTGGCCTCTTCTGTAGAGTGGCCTTCTTGTCCTAAAATGGCAGGCTCGAATTGTCCTCTGGGAGGCTCCCCTTCTTGGTTGACAGGGCAGGAACCAAGAAGCCTGACTTCAGTGTGGTCCTACAAAGCGAGATGAACCCAATCTTACTTTTGTCCTCCTTTATTGGGAACTTCAGATGTATTTGTTTTCCTGCTGTGCTGTTACGCCTAGGAAGGTGCCATGGGATGAGGTAATTGCACTGCAAACTAGCATTAACGGCAGGTCTGTGTCATGTATCCATGCTGTCATTTTATTTACAACTTTCCACAGTAGTTAGTAATCTGCCAACAGATTTTGTTCTTCAGCTGCACAAACGTGAGGTGGGTCTTCTGTGAACTAAATGCTGTGGACTTGGTTGGTCCTAGGTAACCAGCTCTCCAGTGTGCATGGACATGAATGGCATGTCGGTCCCAACTGAGTTCTTGTCAAGACACAACTCTGATGGAGTCATCACCTTTGTCGACCCCAGATGCATCAGCGTCATTGGCTACCAGCCCCAGGTCAGTGAGCTCTGTCATTGCTGAGATGCGTTAGAGCTAATGAGGAGAATCCTGTTTGCACATTAAAATTGAAAGCAGCAAAACGTAAAACATTTGTAGCTAACAAGCTATATGCCGTGTACTAAATGCTGTTCATTTTTCTGTGCTGACCATGCTTCTGTAAAATCTAATTTTCCCCTTTGTTAAGAGGGTTGCCTTTTTATTCTTTTGAGATCCAATTAAAATCCTAACAGCAAGATGCTTTAAATCTTGCACAGCAAATACATTCTGTGACAGAAAGTTAACAGGGCTTGGAGGGAGTTTCAGTCCTGTAATTCTTAACTTCTGCCAGTTTCTTGAATCGTAAGGAGAGATCATTTATGGCATTATTTTCCTTTAGACTGACATCTGCTCTTCTCAGTAGGAGTCTGCTCATAGAACTGAGCAGAATGATAAATGAATTTCTGACTACTGTGACCCTCCCTCATTTAACTCTCAACACTTTTATTTTACAGGCAAAAATCATATCTTACTCATTCGTTTTTCCCACTTATTTTGATTTTAGGTAGTTTTATAATGACTGATTTTTTTTTTTACAAAAAATAGTGCCAAAAATGAGTTCTAGTAGATGGTGTCTACAAGTCTTCAAGACACCGTTTCATGGGTATTAGAATTAATTTAATGCTTGTTTGTAAACTCGTGTGTCTGTGGAACTGTACAGATATAATGCGAGATGTGATGCCTACAATGTTGCCTCCGAACCTTCCTCTGTGTTGATCTTTGATTAACTGAGTAGTCTTGTTGAGGATGATGGATCCAATGTCTGCGGGAGTTACTTATAGACCTGTGCATGGAGTTGTGTTGCAGTTTGGGCTTTTTACACAATTTTGCTTTATTTTTTACACAGTTTTTGTTTTATTCTAGGATCTTCTGGGGAAAGACATTTTAGAATTCTGCCATCCTGAAGATCAAAGCCATTTGAGAGAGAGTTTCCAACAGGTACTGCATCTTGTTCCTTTTCTTCTGCCATTTACTTATTAACTACTATGTTATTCAGAGAAATAGCTTTTATTT
Organism: Pavo muticus; assembly: GCA_016647715.1. Taxonomy (NCBI): domain Eukaryota; kingdom Metazoa; phylum Chordata; class Aves; order Galliformes; family Phasianidae; genus Pavo; species Pavo muticus. The sequence goes on along the minus strand of JACDJE010000002.1, from coordinate 2,159,604 downwards.
TACATTCCAAGGTATTTTTTTCCATTATCCAGGAGAAGGAGCAGCAAAATAGAAGACAATCTGTTGATCTGTTAATAAACAGTTAAGCTGCATAAACAGTAGTTTAAGCTGCAGCATCTGTTGGCTGTTTTCAGAAATAAATCCCCCGCCCTACCTTCCTGCGGGTGTGATGGTGCAGCTGAATCTACATGACAGCTTGCTGCCACCAGGAGTCAGGTCTCACTCCTCGTTTCTGCCACCCCTGACCTCCCCACCCTTCCTACTGTCCTGATGCCATCACAGATAGACTTGCCTGGTGAGTTAGCAAAAGGACTGCTTGATTTTGCATAGGACGAGCTTTCAGATGGCTCAGCTCCTTGAGCTTGTTGCCTGATGGCACCAGTGGTGCAAGAAAAGCAGTGAAAACACATACGCTGTGATTCAGGAAAGCCCAGATGATTGATTCCACTAATTCATCCAAGAGACAGTGACAGAATGCTGCTAGATAATAACATGCCAAACATCCGTCTGTGATTGTCTGAGTGCACCAAGGGCTGCTGCTGTATCCTGAAGTCAGTTCCTGGGGACTTTGCTGTCAATGCTCAGCATTAGGCATGTGCGTAAGTGACGTGCTGCATCAGGGATTTGTGTGATTTTCAAGGTCGTGCAGAAAGGCAGCGGGGAAAAAAACCACGAATTAGAAGTGAAAGTTCCTCTGCTCTCAACCTTTGTCCAATCTATGAAAATACTGTGTTGTTTCTTTAGCAGGCCATTCCTCTTTCTGTATATTTTTGTTCGATACGGTAGCAGTGTGATTGGGGCTGTTATTTCAATCATGGAATAAAAGACTGATGTAAACAGTTCAGCTATGCACCAGGTGGTTTTTATTTCTAAAGAATGTAAAAAAGTAAAGGTTAAACATTAGCTTGGAATCTCTTTTGTGCTGTTTTATTTGTGTGCACTGTTGGAAGACAGTTCATGATTTTCCCACCAGTGATCTCAATGCTTTATATATTATTACAGAATTAATGTTTGCTTTATTCATACTTCAGGACAATAGATCACTGCAGTTTATTTTATTATTGTTAGTTTGGCCTTAGAAGTCTTTTCATTAAAAAGGTAACTGATTTCCAATAAACGGTTCTTTGTCCTCCCCCCCCCAAACCCTCTAAAACTTGGTATTTTTAATTTGCTGGCAGTGCCAGAACCAGGTTGGTGTAAAACGGAGGAGGGAGGGATGGGTATGCAGGTTTTGGTCATTTGCCAGCATCCATCTCAAAGGTTTTACTTCCTTGGGAAGATAAGTTCATTCATCAGGGTGGGAAAATCAGGCCAGAAAGAGATATTCTCAAGGCCAAGATCAACAAATAGAGTTTAGTATCAAAGGATCCAGAATACAGCTATTTGATATCCAGTAGGATACTATTCACATTGGACACTTATACAGGCTCTGTTGTTTTTTTTCTTACCCTGGGTGTGGTAGTAGAAATTTCTTGATTAAAGAATGTTGCACATTGAACTCAAACTACAAAAGTTTTTGGTTTTTTTAATGCCTTATGAGTCATTATCCTGAATTTTTTATGCCTTATGAGTCATTATTCCGAATTTTTCTGGGCAATACTAATACTTTTTGCGCTTTTCTTCTTTTTTTCTGTATTCTTTCCATTTAGTCCTATAGCCAGTTGATCAGCTTGAAATGCCAAAAACAGAATTGGAGCACGTTTCCTAACCTAATTGCTTGTTGATGGTGACACAGGGTAGATACTGGGTTTCTTCTAAGATAACCACTTGTAGGAAGTACAGTGGATAAGGATAGAGAATCCACAACAAGATGTGGCATTTATTTGCATTAGGCCTCCCTTTTCCTTGCCTGAGACCTGGCAGAGGTAGCTTGGTGGAAGAGTAATAAAAAATAAACAGAGAGATCCTAGGTAAGTGCCAGCTGAATTATTTTAAACCACATAAGCTTTCTTCTGACTTAAAGCCAGGATTATTAGATAACTCATACGGTGCAGTTATAGTGCCAGCGTGCAGGTTTTGTTTCAAGCATGCTTCTTCAACTGGATGCTCATCACAGAGAAAGAGCTATCCAGGCCTCAGAGTCTGGAGCTGGCACGTTTGCTTCTGGGGTTGCCAGGGCCTTGGACCTCATTGCTCATTTTGAGACAAGCTGTTGTTGCATCATTTTCACTGCCACGAGTGCCTTTGGTTCTATCTATCATACTGGGAGACTGATGGTGAAATTTTGCACCTGATTCCCAACTTTTGACTTCAGTGAAACTTCATCTACCAAAGGCAGAGTTGGAAATGATCACTGCCAGATACCTGACTTCAGACTTCTTATAAGCAAGTATGCTGCCCAAACAAAGAATTAACTATCCATTTATATTCTTTAATGCTATTAAAATGGGCGGTGGCTTATTGCTCTCTCCATTCAAATGCTGGCTCATAATTTCTTCTTGTGAAAACAAGAAGCAATTGTTTCTTGTTAGCAGTTTGCCATCCTGTTTTTTTTGGTTTTGGTGTATACTCGTGGATGCTTTTCTCTTGGTTTATTACATGGCCTGTTTCTTTTCAAATTCAGATTTTGGATTTCCTCAAGAACTGCCTTTGCTTGCGATGTGTGAGATCTGACTAGCTATTGGAACTATTTCTAGTGGATATTCTTGTTTATTTATCAGCTTTAAATTACTTCTTTTGGAATCGTCTGTTTTAACTTCAGGTATCACAGAAGTAATCTTCAGGGCTCATTTCAGCAAAGCACTGCAACATGTACTTAACCATAAGTATGTGGTAAATTCATTTATATTCAATTATGCCCTTAAGAGCTGTTTAATTTAGCACATGCTTAATTCCCACTACACTTGAAGCTCAGCACACTGCTATGTATTTTGCTGAATTAGAGGCAAACCTCTTTTGTCTTTTTCTGATCTGTGGTTATATCTTTATTTACCTGTTTCTGTCCAACATAATTGCTGGCTTCCGTGCATCCTTTGCAAGTTCTCGTTCCCTGCTGTTCAACATCCCTGCAAGATCTCACTGGGTCTGTTCTGCACTGAAAAATTCACCTACACATCAAAGAGGTCACGAGTATCTCCACTTCTCTTTTTTTTTTTGTCTTTCTCATCAATTTTTCTCTAATTAGTTATCTTTCCCCATTCAATTATTTCCCTATTCTTCTGTCCTTCTAATTCGGAATAATTACCCTTCTCTAAGTGTTCTTCTTCATTCTGGTTTATCGCTTCTTGACAAAACGTAGGCAGGTTCTTCATCCTTTCTCCTATCTTTGTTTGCCTTATCTTAGGCAATTTAAATACTGTTTCTAAATACTGCTACCAGTTCATTTGTTGGGAAAAATAAGATGTAAAGGGAACTTGTCAGCATTTGGACAGGAAAGCTTATTATAAGGAAACAAGTGTACAAGATAACGATGATTTTTTAAGGCATTTGCTATCATTAGGAAGAGGCAGTGAACAGAAGAGATAAGGGAGCAGATGATTAGCAGAGCCCTAGCTAGGTGGGTGCCAGACCAAGTCACTGAACAGAGATTTCTGAAAAGGAACTTGGTAGGCTTTTTTTGGATAGTCTTTCTTAAAAATAGCTTATGGCTGCTGCTAGCTTTGTGTCTTGGAGTCTGCATGATGCATCTGTTCTTGTGCTTCAAGGGCAGGGCATATGTTAAACCTTCTTCCACCGTGGAGTTATGAGCAGTTGCTTTGATTGGGAGCCCATTTCTGAGTAATCCTGTTACTTAGTGAAACAGCTTTCAAGAAGAGGAATCATGTCAGGATGTGGCATCAAGTCACCAACATCCTACTGCTCTCTCTTACTGTGGAAACAGAAGAGACTTGCAGTGTGGAGGATGGGCTGACACTTGGTGGCTGTCTTGGCAGCAGAAAAGCTTGACTGCCTGAGCATCGCTTTGAGGTCTTTCGTTCTGGAGTGGCTGTGTCTTTAAGCAGCATTTAAGAAAGATGACTCCAAGTCGTGCTGGGGTAGTTGAAGCCCTCCATGCTCTTGTGCACCCCTCTGACGGAGGTTAATGCCCTGAGACCAAAAAGGCTGAATGAACACAAGTGTTCGCTTTTCAGCTACCACTGAGTTAACACCCAGAACCTACCATCAGTTTCCACTCATGTTAATAAGGAGGCCCAAAAACTGTAGTGAGTGAGCAGCTGTGTTGGCTTTGCACTCTGTGGGAAGGAGAAATAGTAGAGTTAGATCCCACAGGGAAATATAAATCAGAATCCACATGGGCAGACTTTGATGAGTAGAGGTGGTCACTGTGTAGTATTCAGAATGATTCAGGATCAGATATTAGTCATCTGAAGACAGTTTTGGGCTTGTAATTTGTTTGGGGAAGTAAAAAACAAAAATAGTCACATACGGTGTCTATAAAAAAGAAAAAAGAAAATGTTTCTTATGTATTTTCCTAAACGTAGTGTGATTTAGTGTGTCACACGTATGAATTGTATAGCTAGGTACTCAAGCAGAAAAGCAGACAGGCAACCTCATAAAATGTGTATTCTTGTGGACTTCTGTTTCAGCTACAGTATTGTATTTAGTTCACGATAGACATATACATATTTAAAAGATGCCTCAGTTTGGTTTCTGTGGAAATATGTATTCTGTATGGAATATTTGGTAAATATTCCCCGTTAAAATCTTCTTAAAGCTTCCCTCTTGGGATAACAGCACAACCTGTTGGTTCCTGAATCTGTATGCTCCTTATAAGCAGGCTGCAGCGAGTGTCTTATGTATCAAAGTGTGTGTGGGGGGATAATTCTGAAGGAGATAGCTGCAAACATCTTTCCAATTTTGGTTATTATCTCTTTGAATGAGGAATTGTCCTGCTGTCCACAGCTTTCTGTAATTTAAGTTCAGAACACTCTGGTTTCTGCTGCTTACTATTCATTTGCACAGCAGATAGCAATCTCCTTTTATTAACCTTTCCAAATGGTTTTGCAGGTTGTGAAACTGAAAGGTCAAGTCCTGTCTGTGATGTACCGTTTTCGTACCAAAAACCGGGAATGGATGCTGATCAGAACCAGCAGCTTCACCTTTCAGAACCCTTACTCCGACGAGATCGAATACATCATCTGCACCAACACTAATGTAAAGTATGTGCCTTTCCAGGTGCTCGTATATATGCTTTGGAAAGAACTGAAGCTTTACTTTTTGCTGTTAGCAGTGTAAATGCGTGTTCGGGTTTTTATGTTACTAGCCACGTTTTGTTTCTCTGTAACAATCTGTAGCAGAGCTTTTCTGCATCGCCAGATCCTGCAGCTTGGCTGCTTCTCTCGTTATCCTGCAGTGCTTCCAGGGCCTGGCTGCACCAGGAGAATCCTCGCTTATCTGTGATGTCATTAGGCAGGCCCCTTGATCTCAGTCCAGGCTGCTTTAAACTAGCGCAGGGCTTCCAGCAGCAGACCAGCTGTCATGATATTGGAGAAAGGATAGCCTGATTCCTAAGCCAAAGAGAAAATTACATGTGTGCGTTAATAAGTATCACTCAAGAAAACAAGGCTCCTGCCTCTTGCCTACTGTGATCATACTGTTATGTCATCCTGGGTATCTTCTCCTTGAGCTCTGCTTGCTCTTGCAGCCTATAAAAGCTGGCAACATGATTTCCTAGTAGGCTGGAGTGGGAAGGGCTACTGCTCTACTGTTAACATCTGGTGGAATATCCCCAAGTATGGGGATAGATCCAGCCCCTTATATGAAAAGGGGAATGAAATCATCATGTGTTTGAATAAATACTTTCAGAAATCTGTCATTGGACCTTTTAGAAGGAGGTTGAATTAGTGGGTGTCTCATTCTGTAGCTGATAGAACTGCCTCCAAGGAAGTCTTGCTAGGAGTATAGCGGGGGTTTGTCATTGTTCAACTGAGCAGAGAAGATTTTGGAGCCTCCTGAATTCTGAGCCAGCAACTGCGGAAGCTAATCTGGTCTTGATAAAGCTGTTGCTTTTGTAGTTGTTAGGGTTTCTTTTTTTATGTCTTTTTATAAATATTTCCTCTTTCCAATGTAAACTTAATCTATTTCTAAAACAAAATCTACTTCTGGTCTGACCAGAGTTTTTTGGTGGCTTGTTTGTTTTTCTTTTTTGCCAAGTGTTTAACTTTGAGGAAATTATTAGATTTAAAATCTCAACCTGTTAGACTGTATAATGGAAGTGCTGAATGAGCAGTCTACTAGTGGAGATGCATGCTGAGAATTCTACTTGGAACACCAAAGCCCCAGGGCGTTGGCATTTGATCTTAGAAATCTCATAAGAGTCTCTGCGTGCTCCCTGACTTGCTGCTGAAGAAAGGTATTTGGACATGACACATACCTGGGCTAGAAGAAGCTGTCCTTTCAGCATCTTGAAACCCATCATTAGAATCAATTTGCGTAGATCTTTTGTGCTTTAAAAGTTGGATTTCATCAACCAAACAGTTCATTGAAAACAAGTGTCCTGAAATCAGGGATGATCATCTCCCTGTCTGCGCTGATATTTCCACATTTGTGTTGCCCCATATTTCTTTTCAAAATGATTTGTTTGCAAAAAAAGCCAGGCCGGCAAAGCAGAAGGTAACTGCTGCAGTCTGTCCTGGGATGGCTTAATTGTGCTTTGTTCCCAGGAGTCCACAGCTCAGAACTTGGAGCTGCAGACTGCATTGTGTTTACTCTGGGAATGCTTTTTTCCAAGAGTCCCCTATACTGTTCAGCTTGGCATTGCAGCACTCGCTGAGATGAATAGGATTGTGCCAGATTCTGGCTCCTGTTCTATTTCTTTTGCTGGGTCTGAATAACAACCCAGCATTGCTGCCCTAATATGGAAGTTGCCTGCTGCTACTTTGACAGTGGATGTTCCTTCTTTTCTGTCGTGTTGAAAATGTTGTGGTCCTATGGCAAGATACAGCCCATTATACGTCTGCTTTTGAATGGCAGAAAGAATGCATTATTCAAACTGTTTTCTGTTTTTCTCCCTGTGCTCTCACACTGCTCAGACAGATGCCCAAAGAGAACTCACTGCATTGTAGTGCTGTTCCAGCCCATTTGGGGATATATCTATGCTTTTGCACATTTGGGGTCGTGTTTTGACTTTCGATTTCCTAGATGCCTTGAGGCATTTTTTGGCATAGTAACTGCTGCTTTTTGCCTCCTCGTTCAGCTCCTGCTCGGGCTGGTGGCTCAGTGGTGTGTAGCCATGCAGACATGTCAGTGGCTGCAGCCAATGCTCTGGGTCCAGCAAAGTGCTTCACCTGGAGATCAAGCACTGCTGCCTTCCACTGCACAAGCTGTAGGCAGCTTCATGCAGAGACACTTTCTCTCTCACTGTGATAATGTAGCCAGCTCCAGGAAATACAAGTTTGAGGGAGCAAAAAATTCAACAAGCAATTTAAAAAAGACAGTGTACACAACAAATCTAGGTTTGAATAACTTTTTAACTGAAAATAATTAAAACCACAGTGCATACATCTTTCTCTCTCTCCATTCATGGCATAGCTCTCATTTTCTGTTGGTCAGTGAGCAGCGTTTTCCCAAAAGACTGCAGAGGGCAGTGGTGGTTCCAGTTGTGGAGGGATTCGTTGATTATTGTTTGGTTGGTTTGGTTTTGCTGTTCTCTTTCTCCCTTTTTTCTGCTCTAAGGATTTTCCTTTAGAGCTTCAAACGGTCAGCTTTCCAAATCTGCTTTTGGTGCAGCGAATATTGGGAGGTTAGGTTCAAATGTTCATTTCGTTCCTTGCAGAAAAAAGACAAGAAAACTTCTCTCAGTTTCACTTGGGTACAGTCATCCAAGAGAAACTTCCTGGAGAAATGAAGCATTTAATGTTTAGCATTTGTGCTGTGTTCTGCTGTAAAGTCACCCATCCAACCACATCTTCCTGTGCATTTGGGGCTGTTTGATTTCCAGAGAGAAATAATAGTTGGGATTAATGTTTATCTAACAGAAAGTACATGGAGCAGCGATTGAATGAATTAATCCATCGTGGTGACAATAGAAGTCTTCAAAAACATAGAAATCAGATATTTTTCTGACCTTTATGGAAATACTGATGTTTTAATTTTTGTCAGCCCTGAAGCCCTGTGTTTCCTTCACATGCATTTATGAATCCTCCAGATGCCCTGAGTCTCCAGGTTTTCATCTCAGAGCCAGCTGGCTCGGGTCACCGCTGGCGGCAGCCTGCAGGATGAATCAGCCGTGCCTGGGGAGAGCTGCTCCCTGGTTCTGATTCTCCTGGGCCAAAATGCTGATGAGATCAATTCTTCTGTCTTTGGTAGGGGTGCTAAAGGCTTCCCCTGATCCCTGTGCCATCTGTGGGCTACCTGATCCATCATGACTTGTCTAAGATGTGCCCTTTCACAGCAGTGACTTTGAAACTAGAGAGAAAGAGAGGAGTTTCAAGAGTTTCTGGAAGAAGGCTATATGAGGGCAGTTGCAAGACTTCTATTACTGCCTTTTTGTCCAAAGCAGGGAAATGTGTGTGCCTATATGATATAAAAATAGTGTGGTAAGGATACATTATTGTGTCCATGTAGATACTATTAAATTTAAAGTTCAAATCCTTTCTGTTACTTTGATGCCTGAAAAAGAAACAGTTATGTTCCATATTTATATGGAGAGATTAGTTCAGCTGAAATCCTCTCCAGTGTCCAAAGGAACTTTTTCAGAATATTTCCTTTTCCTCCAAATGGAAGTAAAATTGAATTAGCTGTCAAAAAAGCTTCAGCTTTGCAGAGAGCTTTCTTGCTCAATCCACACACTGCCCTGGTTTCATACTGGACCAAGGGGTGAGCCTGGAATTCTGCAGTATGGGCTGGCATTGTTGACTTGGGCAATACCTGACTTGCTGTGTTGGGTATCAGGTAGAACCCAGAACTTTCTCTTCCACTTACTCCTTTACGGTGTGAAACCGAAATAGAAACCAAGGGTAGTTTGGGTTTTGGTTTCAAAGCCCAAAGGTTATGGAATCACAGAATCATAGAATTGTCAGAAGGCAGTTTCGGTTTTGCTGAAGCTGATAGCACGCTGCTGTTTGTTATCACCCTACAGAAACAAGCTGGCACCCCGTGGCTGAAGGGGTTTGTGCTGCCGTTCAGTCAGCAGGGCTGGTTGGGTGGCAGCACCTGGCACCCACAGCAGCAGTCTTCAGCTCTCCATGGTCAGATGCTCCTGGAACTGCTGCGTGGCTTCTTTCAGGCTTCAGACATCATTTGGACTATTTGCATAGTAGCAGCAAAGATGCTAACCTGGCTTTGCACTCCAGTCTGAATTAGATGCAGCGTAGCACACATAGAGCTCAGGGAGAAACACTCAAGTATTTGGTGTTTATAGGAAGTGGATTTAGTAGGTTGTTCTCTGAGTTCAGTGCTGTTAACACAGTGTGGTATCTGTAATGTATTGCATGAGTATGGTATGAATATTTAATAAGTATCAGAGATGATAGAGAAGGGCAAAGGAGCGCTGAGTTAGAGGACTGCCTGCAAAACAAATAACTGGTAAGCATGCTGTTTGGTTTGGCTCATTTGTATGTATATAGCTGAATCAAGAAAACATGCTTTCTACGGAACAGAAGAGACCTAATGTGCTGTTTATTGACACACGCACCAAGGCATTGGTAGTAAAAACAAATGAAACAGTGTAATTAGCTTTCACGTTCACAACAGGATTTAATGGGTGTTTATTGTCCACAGGGTGGTATTTAGAAAAACTTCCCCATAGATTTACCGTGATTAAATTACCTCCCATAGTTCTGCTGGAAGAGCATGCATGTTATGCTTGCAGAACAAAGAATTTCTTTGCGTTCCAGAGGTAATTTTTTAGGGATTCTCTGTTGGCTAAAGCAATGTGGAAAATCCATGCTTCTCTGCTGAGCTGGAGGAATGACCTTTTTGCTTGTTACTCGTGGTACAAAAGTGATTCTGTGTACCATGTACTCTACGTAGTAATGCTAGCAGAATGTGTTTGGCCATCTGCTCTGATCTGGTACGTTGCAGGTCACAGATTGTTGTCCGATTTGCCACTGAGCCTAATAGTAGCTAGTGCCTGTGTGAAGTATTATATGGAAAAGCAACAAGTCAGGGCATCAAAGGGTGGAAAAAGTTCGTTGGAGTGGTCCCTCCATTTGTTGTTCTGTTTGGTCTCTCCATTTGTCTCAGTCCTTTGACATGTGAGCAAAATTATATCCTAGTTATCCAGAGCTTTGAAATCCACAATTTTGCTATTTTGGAACATCTCATCTGCTGTAACTGCTCATCTGTTTGGTGACTTTTTCTTCAGAAAGAAGTCAGAAGCATATAGAACTGCAACCACTGTCAAGTATCATTGGCAATTATCAAGCTCATTAATCCAGCTCCAGTCTTATCTCTGAGCTTTAGCCTCATTTTGAAGGGTTTATATTTCCTTTGGTAACGAGGCAAAGAGCATCACAGGTACAGCGTGCATCCCTTAAGCTAGGATTAACCTTGCTGATTGTGTCCAAAGTGACTGAAAGTGACAGAATGTGCAGAACATTCAGGTAATCTCTCTGTAGAAAGAAAATTTTGCATTGAAGGGTGTAATCCACAAAAGACAAAACATTTGGTCACAAAATATTCCAGTTCCACTTCTGCGCCACTAAAACCTTTAACCGGAGTGCTCTGCAAGGATTCAGATATTCTTCCTTGGGAAAAACCAGATAGCATTTTTTGAGGGACTGTTCCAACATTTTCAAAGTCAGCAGAGTGCCAGAAGTCTAGTGTTGTGTCCTGTGTTATCAAACAGTTATAGAGTGCATTTGGATGGGCTGCGGGTTGATGGGGTTTGAATGGCAGCAGTGTGCCTGCTCTGCTGGAGCTCAGCTCTGCCGTGAGCAGCTCTCACACTGCAGTCCCAGCTGGGCCTTGGGACACACTTGGGTTTGATATCTGAATTTGCCTTTTCTGAACTTGAAGAGTGAGTGGCTCAAAGGGTTCAGAATATCACTGTGCTGAGTACGTGACAGCTATATAAAAGATACACATATTTTTATAAGCAGTGCTTGTGCATGTAGAATGTGAATGGGGCTGAGTGGTCACCACTGCTTGTTGTCCCTACAGGTCTTCACCTGTAGGAAATGTCACCTGTTGGTTATTTCTTGTGACTTCCAATGACTTTCTCTGCTGGTATTGGCTAATTGTTGTAGTTAAGGAACAGTGCCTGATGCTAAACACAAATCAAGTGCATTTCAAGCATCTGCAGATGCTAAAGTTCTTTGTTCTGGCATACAGCCCCTAAAGTTTATTGGCTCTGGCAGTTTCTTCTGAAGTATTTTTCTATTACTGCTGCACATTTAATTTTTCCTGAGTTCATATAATTGGATTAAAGCTATTACTGGCAGTGATTCTTATCTCCTTTGAACAACTGACATTTTTTCTGTTTGATTAGCTTTAGCAGGAGACTTGTGTTTTCTGTAGCATTTGTCAACACAGATTTATTTTAGGTAATGACTTCATTTACGTAGTAGTACAAATTCATTTCTTGGTGTTCACTTCCTTAAAAGCTTTCAGAAATGAGATAGGATGTGGACTTGGATCCTTAGGAGAGTAGTACCGAAGAATATCAAAGAGATTTTATTACAAGGAAGGATTTATATTCAGTTCTAACTCAACAGGTTGTTCCATGTGCCATTCAGACAGAGTTTTGATCACTTTTTTCTTACTAACTGGTGTAATTCTGCATTGGTGCTGCTGGAGTTTTCCTGTTTACTTCAGCAGGATCAGGGAAGAGGTTTGGCATTTTCATCCTTAACATGATGAAGATGCTCGTGATGTGTTAGAAGTGAATCCTTAAGTCCTGTATAAGGAGGTTGCATTCCATCCTCCATTACTTACCTACCCTTATTTCTGTGCCACTACAGAAAAACTCGTCATGTGCTGTATTGCATTCCTGTGGTGCAAGTGTTCTCATTGTAAAAGCTTTAAAAGCAGATGAATCTCACAGGAAAGGACTTACTTAATAAATACCTGAGAGACATTTCTCTCAGTATGGAATAGAAGACCGTGGCTGTACCTTTCTCTGTATCTTAACTGTTTTTTTGTAACATCGTTTTGTCTCCTTTGCAGGCAGCTCCAGCAGCAGCAAGCAGAACTTGAAGTACATCAAAGAGATGGGCTGTCATCCTATGATTTATCTCAGGTGAAGTTTCTCAGTAGTTTTTATATTTGGGCCTCTAATCTTTTAAAATGTAAAGCATTGGCAGATTTCAGCAGTATGGAAGATGCACTGTGACCATCCCTGAACTCCTTTTTGTGTGTTGGAGGGATTTACCTTCCTCTGTGCATCTCAACAGGTGCCTGTTCCAAGTATACCAGCTAACGTCCATGAGGGTGGGAAGTCTGTGGAAAAGCCCGATGCTATCTTCTCCCAGGAGCGAGATCCTAGATTTGCTGAGATGTTTGCTGGAATAACTGCTTGTAAGTGGTGTTTAATTTTTCATCCTGTTTTGGTTACATGATGTGGAGCGCAGCCATGTGAGAATGTACTGCATGACAGAGAAATTTCCAACAGGGTCAGTTTGCAGCGTGTTTCCAGAATTTATCTTTAGTTTGTATTTCTCCCAAAGGTGATGAGGAGTAAAACTCAAGGAGTAAGAAGGACTGTTGTGTGACCAGAGTTACTTACTGCTGTTCATTAAATTGTTCATAGACACTAAGCATTCTGAGCAGAACTTTCAGTTTCCGAGTATATATTTTCTTAGACAGCAGATGTGAGTTCATCTCTCTGAATAGACATGGATCAAGAAGGTTACCAAGCAGTCTTAAGCCTGCAATTTTTCGTTGTATCAGAAGCTTTTACTTGGATGTTTTGCATTGACAGACATCTCAGAAATAGTTGCATTCTTCTATATTTCATAAAAAGTACTGTGAGTGCTCACAAAGTGCCCTCAGTGAAGGATTTCCCAGCCCTGTTCCAAGAGGTAGCAGCCAACTTGTCAGCTGGGCAGACATTCCTCAAGCTTACTTATGTTGCCTGTTGCCCTGACAGGCAGAAGTCATTGAGAAGACTGACAGCTGGAGGGGTCATCTGAAATACATCTGTAGGAAAGGAGGCTCATTATTTCCACTGCTTGTGGAAGAACTTGTTAATCGTTTATTGTTCTTGACTGTCCCCACTGAAAAATAGAAGTTTTTACATTTGTTTTAAATAAATCAATGTGCAAGTGTCACACAGCACATGAAGGAAACAACCCACAGGGTTTGGCTCCAGGGGTGCTGGGAGATGACCTCACTGCATTGGTTCCTTGTATCTGTCATGGCCTTTTCTAAAAGAGAAGGCAGTGGAGCTGTAGGATAGCCCTGATACTCTGTCCTCCTCTTGCTGGGACTTACTCTGCTATTCCTGTTCATCCTTTTGTGTCTACTCTAACAGTGAAGTCTACAGCTGAGGCCATAAAAGGGGTCCATTAGAAGGTAGCAGGACTCTAACCTTAAACACTAAAATATGTTTTCCCAAGCAAGAACATTCTGCTTTTTGGCTGCCTCATTGGCTCTTTCTCAGGCAGCTCTCAACTGTGGGGAGGGGTTAGGGTTAAGGGTGCAGCAAGCTGTGAGGTAGCTGAGAGGTTATGTTCTTGGAAATGCCATTTCTCTTTTTATTCTCATCAATTTACAGGGTATGCTTTTTTTGGTACGCTCACCCAGTCTGAATTTCTCATGGGAGCTGTGATCAAGGTCTTCTCTGAATGACAAAAAGAAATGGCTCTCAGTCGGAGATGAGATAGGCTATCCAAAACCAATATTGACAAACCTGCGTGCTGCTTGCAAGACTTTTTCATTATGTTGATACCAGACCTCGTGCTCTGCTATGTTCTGTAAAAATACAGGTTTGCCATACAGGGATTGTTGGATAATCGCATGCAGTGGCCACACATAATTAAAAACTGAGGTGGAAAGAGGAGGGCTGGCTTCACCCGTTCATACAAGTGCCTTGTGGTGCAGTTCTGACAGAGGTGTTCATTCTACAGGCAGAAACACTGGTCCTGCTGCCAGAAGAGTAATGGCTGACCAGTAAGGGGACCTCGGTACAGGGAAGGGAGTTAAAAAGAAATCGGAATAAGGATGGAGGTGAAGCATCAAAACCAAGTAGATACACAGTGTTGCATGGTAAGGGCAGTGAAGTAGTGTGTCGAATCATGAACGGGAATATGAGTTCTTCAAGCTGATTTAGCTGCTTGCAATTAGTTTAGCTGTTCCCTTTGTCTTGGCTTCATCCTGCAGCACGGACCCGCTAGCTGCCATGGTAACTTTTCTCCACTTAAGGAATTCGAGTTCATTTAGGGCATTCTCAGTATTGCTGTTGAGACATTTTCAAATGGCTAAAATAGCTGCAGGATTTTGGCTCGGTCTGTTCCAGCCCTGAGTGCTTGGTATCCCAGTAAAGGGTGGCCTTAGAAAATGAGAGATCTCAGGCAAGAATTACACTGCTGGGAAAGAAAGGAAAAAAAAAAAGAGGCAAAATCATCTGCCCTTCTTCTTGGAGATGTCCTTACCCCACCCAACCCATCCTCAATTAGTCCCTCCTACCATATGCACTACTTTCTCTAGCCCCTTGTCCCCACTTCTCCCTGCTGTTTTTATATCACAGTGTAGGTTTGCAGCCCAGACTTGCTGTCTGTGCTGAGCAGGTTGTAGCCAGTGAGGAGTTTCTACAATTTCCTACACTGAAGAGGAAAAGCAATGCCAGCTTGCATCAGTAGCATACTTACTCCTTCTCTGAGGTTCTTGTGAGATAATTTGAGGTGAATTCTTCATCTGGGAAGGAGATATTAGATACTTGTTAAGAAAATAACATAATAAGAGCTTAGATAACAGTGAAGAGGTGGTGTGTATTGGAGATCCTTGATGAACCAAGCTCACAAGATCTCTAAAAGCTAGAGAAAGCTAAAAAATACTTGTACTGCTTGTGAGTTGTGTGGGCCTTGTGTCCAGGAGGGCATTGTGAGTGGGAGTCTGAAAAGAGCAAAGGGGAATCTGAGGAGGCAGACTTGTTTTCTAGGCCTGTCAGAGGTGCGTAGCATCAGGTGATTGCAAAGCCATCTGTGAGCTGTGGGTGTTTTACACTTGAAGATAGTAAGGGAAAATGGGGAAAGTGAATAAGGGATGGTGAAGCAGATCTTTCAATTATTTTAAGAGAAGTAAATAGTAGTGAGGTTTCCCTGGGCTTTAGAATAATTCAGTGCAAGAAGATTAAATTAAGGGACTGAATGGCATTGTTGTCTAATTCAACTAGAGATTGATCTCCAGTTGCCACATTAAGAGCGGACTATAAAAGTTAATGGCATCTCCATGTGTGTATTACTCACTATGCTACTCTGTCTTTCCACACCATTACAAGGCCTGCACTGTATTTCTTGGCTCCCCCAAGCCACACATAGAACCCTTGGCTGGATGGGGCAGGGGTTCTCTGACACAATTCCTTGGTGCATTTAACCCTACTGCTACCTCCATACAAACAGGCTGCAAGATCTGGAGCAGCTTCCAGTGGGCACCACGAAGGTCTGGACTGTGTGGCTATGGGGCATGTAGCAGTGTCATGTTCCATGCAAACAATAGCATTAATGAGGTACATCCTGGGGAAGGGCTGTGAAGTACACACAAGCCAGCTGTGCCTCTAATTTCGTATTGAATTGTCATATGGCTCTTTTGTGTCATAATGTATTCCACAGGGCTTTTTCCTAAAAGTTTGAGAAGGGAAGAGCAATCCCTGCTGTTTGTATACGTTGCTATTTTCTTTAAATAATTTTTCTTGTCCCCTAAACATTTCTTTTTCTTTCATTTGCTTTTCTTTTGTAGCAGATAAAAAAATGATGGCCTCAGCATCCACAGCAGGAAACCAGCAGCTGTATTCACAGGGAAGCCCATTTCAGCCAGGACATTCAGGAAAGAGTTTCAGGTACTGTAGTCCAGATCCTGAGCGCATCAACTAATGACTGAGTGCAAGCTGTTTCCTTCAATTTGGTGGAAACCACACTAACCTGTAGCAAAAGGGCTTTCTTTGCCTGTATGAACTTATCTTCTTGTATCCTTTGCTCCTGCATGATGTCTCTGCATCTGCACTAGGCTTACAAGCAGATTTGGTTCACCCTGATAAAAACAGTGACTGGTAAGTAAGTAAGTAGTTGTTGCTGTGATGGTGTCATTGGTAAAAGCTAAGAAGCAGTAACAAATCTTAAAGTCAGACAGATCTGAGAGGTGATGGGGCAGGCTCACATGTCTGTCTGATGAATATTACCCAACCTGGGAAGGTGCACAGATTTACCCAGAGCTGCCTTACTTGTGCAGGCTGCCTCACGGGCTTTATTTGTCAATGATCCAGCCTAGTGGATTCCACTATTAAAGGGAACAGAAAGTATGTTTAGAATGCCAGTATGCTTGATAGTTCTGTAATGTTTTAAGTCATTTTTCATTAATACAGAATGAACAGTTCTAATGTGATCTTGATTCTGAAAATTTCAATATCTGTAATACTATTTGTACACTGAGAGTATATCCTACAAGCTGGGAACTGTTTCTGTTTCTTTAGTTCATCTGTGGTACATGTGCCTGGTGTGAACGACATCCAGTCTTCTTCATCAACAGGCCAGAATCTGACACAGATATCTCGCCAGCTGAACCAGAGTCAGGTTGCCTGGACAGGAAATCGCCCACCGTTTCCAGGACAGGTATCAGTCCAAGCTGTTCTGTTTTCATGGTCATTAGAGATTTGCAACCCCTCTTCTTTTTACATAAGAATTGCTAAACCTCATTTATAACTTGATTAAATGTACTTTACTTCTATCATTTGTTCTCAGGGATAAATCCATTCCTCCACTTCTGTTCCTTGACAGGTTATAACAATTTGAGACAGCAGCCCTGTGTGTAGCTGCATTTAGTTTGTAATAATGTTCATAATAGTTACAGTCGCTGTGCTGGCATAAATCCCAATAGAAGGTCTCGGTCTAGCACTTATTTTTGTGTGTGCACTGAATGAAATAAAAGAGGCAGCTGTTATCATTTACACATTAATTCTTTCTTGCATCCAGCAATATTACCCACAGTTAGCAGCACAATCAACAAGTGGTACATCCAAATATAGGTGTGAATTCAGAGCAAGGGCACTGAATCCGTTGATCTTCCTTTAGCACTGCCCAGTGCTACTCACACTGTGATGCATGCTGGAGGAGACAGCACTTCCTTCCATGAGATGTGCCCCCCCCAGCAGCATCAGGGCTTCATTAGCCCAGAAATCACCTCTTGTTCTTGTTAACAATAAGAAAGTGTTTCAAAACAAAGAGTAGTAGGGAATAATCATGTTCTATCTATCAGTAATGCTGTTCTTAATCACTAACTTTCCACTGTTTGGTAGGTTAGAACGACTTGTTAGGCTGGGCGCTAAATACCTTTTGAGTAACTGAGTTACTTCCACGTTAAACACATCAGTGCTGCCCAGCCCTCAGTGTGCCATGGTTGTTCTGTCACACCTGTTGAGTCAAATACATTTGTAAGGCTGGGACTTTATGAATCACACAGAGGATTCTGTAAGTGACGTTAAAAGATTACGCATCCCTCTTTCTGTCCAAGTCAACAGAGTTTATATGTGAGCATGAGGAAGTTGGAATTCATTCATTGTAAATAAAGAGTTAAGCCTTGCAGAAATAACACATGCTCTCATTGTCATTGTAAAAACCTTTAGAAATGGATGATGTCTTAGGTTGGAACTGAGCTGAAGAATTAATAGTATCTCCATCATGTTATATGCCTGTTGAGATCTCTCTTCCTCCCCCAGGTTCCTTGTGTTTGTCTCAGAGAGTCTTGACTCGAGCACACTGATTGCCAATAACAGCTCACATCATTGAAGCATCTAGAGATACAATCACCTTTAATTTCTATTTGTGGAACTGGCGTTTTTCTTGGAACTTGTTCATGGGAAATAGTTATTAGCAGATTTTATCTGTAGTGTTACATGTTGTTGTAGCACATGCTTTTGGATGACACGCTTCACCTCCCTTAGTCTCAGCGTACATCTCAAAGCTGTCTTGCAGTGTTTAATCATTTGTATAACGTTCTTGGAGATCCTATGATGAAACCATTATATAGGTGAAAATGACAGCAAGTTGCTTTTCAATACCTTTGAGTTAATTTGGCTGCCCAATTAAATCCGAGTTGGACTGTTTATTCCCTACTCCCAGGGATAGTGATTCACACTATCTCCCAAATTTTTTTACAAGGCAAAATAACTTTGTTCCCCATACTCCTTAGGCAGGGAGATAAAACAGATCATTATCTTCTTTGGCCAGTTTTCCCCATGCACTGGTGACTGTAATCATCTGAAAACTCTATATATTCTACAAGACAGAGAGGTAATTGTGATTTTACTGTGGCACTGCAAAATCAAAACACATGGCAACTAATTCTTCACAGCTCTTCAGTTTGAGATGAATCCTTGTAATAGAGGTGAAGGAAATCTTGTTTTTACCAGTAGCTTTTTTGTTGACTGCATGTTAGTTAGTAAGCAGGAGAGCCGTAAGTGTTGATTTATAGCTTCTTGTGTTCCTTATGCAGCAGTATGTTGGCTTTGACAGAAATTAACCATAGCTGAGATGGGGATAAAGTGCACATTCATATCTGCAGGATTTATTTAGTTTATGCTGTGTATTGTTTAAAACGTGTGTCTGTTGAGATGCTCCTCAACAATAAAAATCATTCCTTTCTTTCACCCCTTATTCCTCAGCAAATTCCGTCTCAGTCTGGCAAGGCTCAGTCATCTCCCTTTGGGATTGGAACAAGTCACACCTACCCAGCAGATCCATCATCATACAGCCCACTTTCCAGCCCTGCCACCTCTTCTCCAAGTGGCAATGCCTACTCCAGCTTAGCAAACCGAAGCGCAGGGTTCGGTAAGTTTTGAACGAAGCAGCACAGAAATGCACATAAAAATGAAACATTGCAGCATTAATTGAATTTAAAATCCTCCAGCTTTTTCCTTTGGTGCTTCAGTTGGGAAGCTTGGGGTGTGAAAGGGTTCTGCTCTCCCATTTTGTGCACAGCAGACTGCGATAACCTGTTCCCTCCGTGACGCATCCTCTACAACCAGCAGACTTCAGAATGTTGTGACATTTTGTAATACAAAGTTCTATCTTCCTCCATGTCAGTTGTGTCATGGAAGATTCATAGGTTGCTTGCATCACTAATACATGTCTTCCCAAACTGTAGCCAGAAGGTTCAGTCTCTGCTTCTAATGATAACACCTAAATGGCACCATCAAATTTACATTCTTTCAGTTTTTCAACTTCTGTGACTGCATGGTGTTATCCCCTTGTCTGGGGATGGCTTGCTATTGTTTGGCTGGACACAGGATGTTCTGTACCCACACTGCTGCTAGCCTGATCAGAGAAAGTGCCATGTTGGGAATTGGTTTTCCTTTTCTGTGCTCAGTTAGCGGCTTTCAGACTGTGGCCCCTTGGTGAAGATTTCTGGACTCCAGCAGCACAGTAAGATTCAAGAGTAAAAAAATTCAAGATTCGTCAGTGATAAACACCCACAGAGTGCATGGAAGGTGTTGCTGGCTAATAGTAGTCTGCAATTCCAGAAAGCTTAGGTAGCATCATGCTAATGTGTGCAGTTTTTCACTTCTGTCTTGAGACTGACCTGGAGCAGCTCCGTTGCAGATCAGCCTCCCTGAGTTCAGACCTGTGCTGCATTGCTTGGAATAAGTACAGTGAAATGGAGCTTTTCCCACAGAGCTTATGCATGACTCCATTTTCATTTCCATTAGGCTTTGTACATTTGTTTATGAGACAGCCTTGCATTTCAGGCCTAAGCTACTTGGCAGGAACCCTTTCACCTAATGAAAAACATTTCCTGACCTACATCAGTTTGGATGCTATTAATAACAGCCTTCACAAAGACGAATGTCTTCAACCTCTGGCTTGCAGTCACTGTTTTGCTGAAAAGGAGCATCATTTGCCTCACTGACTTAATTTCAACTTACTCTTCTGAGAAAACAAATATTGCAGTTTTCTTTTAAAGGGTAACTTAGATGAATTTTATTTTAGCCAATAAAATGAATGTAGGATTTCTGAGTCAGCTGAATTATTGTGTAGTAATGTCAGTAAGGAAGAGCTGTAATTATCTACTTCAGATGTGATAGAAATACGTCACTGCTGCCTGTATACCATCCTGTAAAACGTTCATTGTATCTGTTTTATCTGTTTAGCTGGTAGGCAAAAGGATTGAAGCACTGATATGGAGTAGTAATTGATTTGACGTTATAGAGTCTGATTATCGGAGACCTGACATAATATGGTGCATGGAAGTTTGGTATCCTTGGAGGAGGTGCTGATAACCTGGGACAACCAGATCTACCAAGCTTGGTTCCCTGCAGCGTGGGGAAGACAGGCAAAAACAGTAGGAATAGCTATTAAAAAATAAAGAGGGAACAGTGTTAGCCTCTCAGGAAGCTTTCTAACATGCTGAATCTTAGACGGAGATACTGAAAGTAATTAAAACTATCCAAAGATGTATAAATTCGGGGCAGTTTGTAGGAATAGAGGGCAAAATGAATTCAGCTTAAGTGTGAGCTGTGACTGCTCATGCAGTATATGTGTAATAGATGACTGAATTAACGTGTGTGGCATCATTTTTTTTTCTGGCAGGTTATTTGGAAGAAATCCATCTCCCTGAAGTCATCGTTTTAAATGTATTTACCATAAAACCTTGCTGTTCTTATTACATTCTCTGGAATTTACATGGCCTTAGTCTTTAAAGGAAATTATCAGCATAATGACACGATAATAATTTGCTATAAGCTACATGTTAAATAAATCATTTTGCAGCTGTAATATTGGCAGACAAGACGTGTAGCTAACAGCACTCCACGTTTAATACAGCAGTGTCTACATTTAATACAGTAGAGCTGTTGCCTGTTGATCTTACTGTTTTTACATCCATATACTAAATCTGAAAGCGTGCTTCTCAGATGAGAACTGTACACCCACTGCTGGAGAAAGGGTTAGGCTTTTTAATGAGAGATATTTGGATGGTGCAGTTTGTTTACTTTTTAAAGTGAAATGGCAAATGAGTGGCACTCAGGGTCTTTTTCAGGGGGTCATTTGCAAACATAGGTGTTGGTGGATGAAGTCTCCAAAGCAGCTTTTCAAGGGGCTGCTCTCTGACTTCTGCCTTTTCTCTCTTCTTCCAGCTGAAGGTGGTCAGAGCAGCAGCCAGTTCCAGGGGAGGCCGTCCGAAGTCTGGTCCCAGTGGCAGAGCCAGCATCACAACCAGCAGAGCGGAGACCAGCACTCGCACCCGCAGCCCAGCCAGACCGAGGTGTTCCAGGTGAGCAGAGCCCAGCGAGCCCTCAGTCCCTTTGTCACTGCTGGTTCCAATAACCGTGGCTGTCGGTGGGCTTAGAGCAGTCACCTGTTACTGTGTGCTGCTGTGGGTTTGCACTGCTCGTGCCTGCTGTTAGCTGGAACTGACTGCTAACTAACAACTAAAACTGTTTATCTGTTTCATTTTAAGTTGTTACAACGCTGGTTTCCCTGTGCCTGGGATGTGTGTATTTTGCAAAGGAGCCATGAAATGGTTCCAGTGTCTTTCTTACCTTGTTGCTGATCTCTAAAATCCCAGTCAAGTCCAATTAGACTTACTTTTAATTCCCCTTGATAGTTCAAGCAGGAAAGGAGTCTGATATTGCATAGATACTGTCCAGTGAGTTTTTGAAGCTAAATCCAGTCAGATATCAGATAGGTGGCAAATAATCCTCTTCACCTACCTAATTTTGTTACATCAAGCAAAGTTTTGGGCCATCACTACAGGTGGAGTGAGTCTTTATAAGTTACCTAATAAGTTCTTGTCCTTGTATAACTTGTTTTTTATTTAGATAAAGACAATTTGCAACAAAACAATGGAGGTAAATGCAGAAAAGACAGCTCAAGCCCCGAGTAATGTTTTGATGTGGGGCACCTGATTATCTTTTAAACAGTACTTTTGCCTTCAAGACTGGGCTCGTGCTCAGTTGCTCTCAGGAGCACTGCAGAAGAGGCATTAGCCTGAAAATGTTCCTGTGTGAAAGCAACGGTTCATTCACACAAACAAATAACATCACTACACCTAGAATACCTGTCTGCATGCCATATGGCCCAGGCAAGATAAATCTGTTGTATCTTTCCCTAAGCAAAGTTTAATCACTTTGCATGTACTTTAACGTAAAAGCACCTTCAGGGTAACTTCAGTGAGCTGATGGCAGCAGAATGGCCTGCAGAGACACGGGGCTCCTCCAGGCACTGTCTTGCTTGTGTCTAAAACAAATGCTACATCCCAGCAAATATTTTATGAAAGGAACGCCAAGGATTAAATGGGAAAAAGGAAGAATTGGACTCACTTGAAAGGCCTCCAAGAAGTTGCTTGCGCTGTTTGTGCATGAAGCCAGCCCTAGGTTAGGTGGATGTGAGGAGAGAGGCAAACTCGGAAGAGGAGCCATCCTGCTAGTCTTTAACTGAGGAGACATTGCCTCAAAGGCCCCAGCAGCAGAAATGTCTTGAAAGGGATGGGAATTTAAGCAGATGGGGGCAGATAGAGCTTCCTTTTGTCAGGAGAGGAATGTGGGGAGAGAGAGGCTGAGCCTGGCAGCTTGGAAGCTGCCAGTTCTGCCCACTGCCATGTTCTCCACCACTGGCAACAATGCTACGGAGAGCTTGGATGGATTTTAATCTTCCCTATTTTTGGGGTGACTGCTCAGCACACAGCTACTCTCAGCAGTTATTCCTTCACAGAGCAGATCCTGTGTGTTTTCTGTTTGCTCTTTGGATTTAGTTTCATTGTAAGGATAACGATCCATCCACGGCGAAACTTGGCTTTACAGTAAGAGCTTATTATTGTTAGGGCTGACAGGAAAAGCAAGTGTAAACTCTTAGTTTTCTCAGCAAGAGATGTCTTTTCCCTGTGGCTTCAGTCTCCAGCTGAGAGGAAAGGTTTAGGATTTTTTGAAGCCTCCTGCAGGGAGCTCGCTTGGCTCAAGACACGTGGGAGCAATTACCACGAAATCCCATTTCTTCTGAGAAGTTTCCACCATTTCCTCTGCCACTGAAAGCGCGCGAAGGCTGCTTGGGCAGCTTGTCAGACAGGGTGGGTGTCCAGGCTTCAGCGTCCCTCAGAGCAGCAGTATGTTCACTTACAGAGTATGTGTTCCCACCACCATGCTGACATAGCAGGAATTCTTGTCGGTAGGGTGCAGGAGCGTCAGAGATATTGAATGCTTCTCATATAGTGCTGCCCTCAGTGAAGCTGGAGAGTTTCCTTCTCTCTGTGTGTAACTGCCCACTACAATGGGAATTGTTTCAGCCTGTGAGGAGTATTATGGGACAGCTCAGCTGTGGTTTACTCAGAGGAGCAATCTAAAGCTGACGTCCCACATCCTGTTCAGAAAGCTCTGGCAAAACATAAGCAGCACGTCAACCTTAGCCCAGTACCCTGCACAGGTCCGTTCTCTCCTTATTTACCTAACCTTTTGCCTTTTCTGGTTTTACAGTATGAAAGAATGAACAGGAAACAGTTTGTGTCTGGATAACGTGTTAGAAAGTGACACATCACTTTGATTTTTCCTTATCATGCAGGACATGCTGCCAATGCCGGGGGATCCAACGCAGGGTACTGGCAACTACAACATAGAAGATTTTGCTGATCTGGGCATGTTTCCACCGTTCTCTGAATAGCTTGCGAAGCAGAAATGGAAGCTCTTCTTCAAGGCCATTTCAGTATATTTTTGGCTCTGCTTTTTCTGTGTTGCATTTCTGTAGAAGCTACTAAACCAGAAGATGCATTTCTCATATTTCAGATAGTGGTGTGGGGCTTGCTCTCTCCTCCACGGGGTGCGTTAGTGCCGACAGAGGAGCTCCAGCTCTTGGTAGTGTTCATTGACAGCTCCGTTGTTTTTTTTATTCTATTGTCATCTACCTCAGAGATGAAAAACTTTGATTTAACAAAAATAATCTCTGAGTCTGAAATATTTGAATGTGAATGATACCTAATATTTCCTTTGAATGGTAATTTTCAAATAGATAACGCAGTAACAGAGACTAACAGAGAAAAGGTGAGGTGATGTGTTGTTACAGTGCCTACCACTCAATTTCGATGCCTTGCTTTAAGCTTAGGTTTCTGGAAGCAGACAGAATATTCTGTTTTCTTTCATTCTTGTAGCTTTTAGTTCACTTTAAATGTAAGATTAAGCAACATAATGTAGGCCTCTCTCACCAGAAGATTCAGCTCCACCTTTTCTAACTTAAACTTGAATGTGTGTACATTTTGGTACTTTATGTATATCTTGTGATGTATGAAGTGATTTCCTGTACTGGTTTCTTTTGCCTTTTAAGAGGGTCTATTCTGGAGTGTACTGAGAAGGCTGACAATATGTGGAGGCTTTAGATTCTGCAGGAGTCTCCATCACTTCACATAGTGTTCTTACTTTTAATTCAGGTGGTTCTCTATTCAGAACAAGCATTTACCTACAGAAGCTATTAGTCTGTTTTTGCACTGAATTGAGGCCTATGTAACTCTACACATTTCTCACTGGCTGCTTTAATTTCGATTGTTCTTGCTTTCCCAAAAATACTGCCTCATAAAAATGACTGTTCATCAACCCATCAAGATTGCAGTTTCTGTATTAGCTGCATTTCCTTTCTGTGAAGTACTTTTTATACTGTGAAACCTCGCATTTTAGCAGTGCAAGGTGGTGGCCTATTACAGTGAAATCGTTCAAGCTCATTTGCTGCAAGCAGTGAGATGGTTTTGTAGTGTACACTTTTTTAGAGTTGGTAATGGATATCAGTTGGACACTTGTCCATTGTGTACACAGTGATAACTTGAATTTTTGCTTGGATTCCCAAGCAGTCATTTCTGTTAAACCCTGTTAGCCCTTTTCTGTTAAATACTGGGTTTTCACCTTACAGAGTGTTTCGAGTACTGGCTATTCTGAGTGCTGTGTGCTTTTCCACAGAGGTAAGTTCATCAGCCTTCCTTCAGAGCTAGTCATCTACCATATCCATTCATCAGAAATGTGATAGCAAGTTCTTTACTTGTTATCTCATGCATATGATGAGTTACAAGTGGCTGGGTTTGTAAGCTCAGCCTTTTTATTTCATTTCTTTTGGGGTGGGAGAAGGAATTGCTCAGAAAGGACGAGGAGCCCAGAGTTCCTGTGTTCAGATTTTCTGCGACCTTTGAGGTTGGAAAGGTGGAAGCCAGCCTTTGGGAAGGAGCAGGGTGAGCTTCCCAGAGCCTTTGCATATTCAGGAGCTATCGTGGACCTTGAGACAGGAACCCCCATCTAGATCCCAATATCCACAGCCCTGCGTCTAGATCCTAATGTCCACAGCAATTCATAGACTTCACAGCACTACGGTCTAGCTTCTTCTAGCTCCTCTTGAGTCATGGGCTGTGTTCCAATGGGAAGGACCATGTACGTTACTGTAGTCCATTTTGCCAGGATAATGTCTTGGAAAAGCGGGCAGGCCCCTGTCCTGCAGTCTGCCCTGGTGTCATGCTGAAAGGCAGTGCAGGCTGCCAGGCCAGCAGTGGCACAAGGACCATGGGGTGTTTTTCCACCTCATTTTGCTTCCCCAGCCCTCAGGCAGAACAACAGCATGTAGTTTTCAATATCCAGGAAGAGCCTTTTCTACTTTTTCTCTTGCCAAGTCTGGGACCAATCTCTTACCCTCCGTGCAAGTGGGGCTAGAGACACTTTTTTTTAGGAATATTTTTAATGTATCTAGATGCAGTACTGCAGAGGCCTCACATCTCCTGGTTTGTACTTGCCTCACCAAAATCTCACTGAAAACAAAAGAAAAATCATGTCTCTTCTCTCCCAGAGGTAGGGGAAGTACCTTCTTAGGTGAGCAAGCCATGCACTTACGCACAATTCATTTGAATACATGAATGTGAATTCTCTTGGAGCCTTCTCCCTTTCCACCCGTGCTGCTCGAGAGAATGACTGCTCTGTGAATTACATAAACAAAGCTCTGCTGTCCTCAGAGAGAAATTCACTATTTCTGAAAGAGATGCCTTGGTGCATTGCAGGCTGGGGGGAGGCAGGGTCAGCATCTGCACGCTTCGGTAGGGAGCAGCAGTCTGTGGAATCTGATCATGAGGGAGAGAGCAGCAGATGAGCAGTTTCTGTCTCTGTGCAGAAGATGCTGGAGATGATACATCTCAGTTCTTCTAGAATCCTTAAAAACCATTAGTCTGTAAAGTGAAAAATGAATCAAAAAATGCTATTGCTCTGTTTTATTTTACCTGACAGACTGTTCTAAGCATAATTTATTCTTGTTCCCGAATTCAGTCTAAAAATAAGGTGTATGCAGTTGTCTTTATCCTAATATCAGCAGTGATGACTTCATCCTAGAATCACAGAATTGGGTTGGAAGGGACCTCAAATGTCACCCAGCCCCAACCTCCCCACCATGGGTTGGGTGCCTCCAGCAGACCAGCCTGCCCAGGGCCCCATCCAGCCTGGCCTTGGGCACCCACAGCCCTGGGCAGCCTGGGCTGGGACATCACTACCCTCTGAGTAAAGAATTTATTCCTCACATCTAATCTACATTTCTCCTCTTTTAGTTTAAAGCCATTCCCCCTTGTCCTATCTCACAAAATTTGACTGTGCAGTTAAAAGTGCACTGTTAGCAGAATTTCAAGCACATTTTCCCTTCTTTTATTTGCTGTGTTTTTCTTTTTTCCATACAGTGACATGCCAGTGTGCCTGAGGCCTCGGCACGAGCAGCTGCTTCTCATCTGGTAGCCCCTCACCTTTCTGTTTGGGAAAGGGGGTGGTTGCTCCATTAAGGGGCAGTGCGGGCGGCACCAGGCTGGGGCCTTCCCTGCAAGCCGTGGTCATCCATTCCTCTGCTTTCTTTTCCTTTCCTCCCTTCCTTACCACTGCATTCCCCTAGCTCCTTGCCACACACACATGGGGAGGTGTGGGCAGCCCTTCCCAGTCAGAAGGGAGCTTAGCGAGCTTCAGGTTCAGCAGCTCTGTGCTTCTAGCCAAGTGACTGAGCAGGTTCAGCATCCACAGCGTCAGTGTTGGCTGCTCTGCAAAGCCCCGTCCCAGCTCTTGTGGCAGAACGCGCCGCGCAGGCTGAGCTGTGCCGCATCTTTTTGTCACGTGTTTGGCTGCTAAAGCAACTTCCCTTATAGCATAGCTGGTGTTGTAAAGTGCATTTGGGATGCTAACGTCCTTACTATGTGCCGTTGGTGTAACTTTGCTGGTGCTTTGGCTGCCAGTCTCTAGGATTTCACAGGTGGTGGATTGCTTGTTTCTTTTGTGTGTTCATTGCTAAGCTGCAAATAAAGCTGTGACTTCTGATCAAACTGTGTTGCAAACACAGTGTTTCTCAAAACTGAATCTGCTGATATTTGAACTGCAAATAGTAATGGTCTGGGTGAGCTATTGTCATGAGTGGGCATGTAGACCAAGATTTTAGGTACTGAGATATGTACATTCCTTTGCTCGAACAAGCTGTCCTGTTTGACGAGAGGGACTCGTCACATTCCTTGTTACAAGCACTACTGGCAGTACCTACGGCTGTGCTTTAACCAGGCAGTTCCATTTGTAGCTTTGTTGCCTTTTTTTCTGTTGCTCAAGTACAGTATGAAACTGTAAATACTTCTTGCAGTACTGCCTTTTTAACTCTTACTTACTTTTGGCACAGTGTTAAATAGTGTTGGATTTACCCAATTGCTATGACATATATTTTTATACATAGGTGTACTCTTTTCTCGAGAATAACAGCCATTTTGTCATCAATGCCTTACCAGTGTCATACTGCTGTTGCTCTTTGTTTGCAAGGTATCGGGTGGACTAATTTCTAGTTGAGGTATTTTCACTTTTCCTGGCAGTGCTCGTTTGGGATCCAGGTGATTTTTGCCAGTCCCGTTTGTTGCAGTTGTAAGCTGTGAGAAGAGGAGAATGTGAGCTTTGTGTTCTTCCTATTAATGGAGCAAATGAAAGGTGATGGCTTCTAATTGTCTATAGAAGGTCGGTCTTTTCCTGCTCTAAGCCAGAGTGCATTTCATGGAACTGATGACTGTGGGCACTGATTACTTTGTGTAGATTAATGGTCTTTAAAAAAAAGAAAATAAAAACAAACAAAAAAAAACCTAAACAAAAAAAAAAAAAAAGAAACCTCCAAAAATGGACTTCTGTCATTGTTAGGCACTTGGTTACTTATCTGTTTAAACTCTTCATATTGATGTGAAATTGTGCCGTGGATAAAGTGTATTTTGTACTTCTGAATGTTCTATATTTATGACTAACAAGTACAGAATCAGTTGTGTGTACGTATAACTAATAACTGCCTTTTTAAATTTCATTAAAATAAAAAGGTCATGAGCTGTTGTTAATTCCTGTCTTTTTGTAAATGGGTACGGTGTGCTGCTGGGAGTCACGGAGCGGGAAGTAACCCTGAGTGATGCCAACAATCAGGCGCTGGGCTTTTCTTTGAAATCTGTTTCTATGCTGCATGGTTTGGATGGGAAGGTCCCTTTTATCTTCTTCGTTTGTACAGAGGCTGTCCGGCAGCAGAGGAATGTTAGTTTGAGACATCAACTTTTGAAAGAAGTTCCAGAAAAGCGTTAATTAAGAGCCCTGTTCTGCTGATGGCGCTGAGGTGTGTGATTTGGGATCCGTATTGTAGAGTGCTTCATTAGAGCACAATTGGTTTAGAATTGATTCATAGTCTGTGGCAATTTTTATTCCCTCTCTCGGGTGGCAGCACAGTGCTTTCTTTGTCCACCTTTTGGTCTCGTTATTCAAAGTTGAAAAATGCTCGCATCCTTCCCACAAACATCCTGGTGACCTTTCCAGACTTTCTTATGTAAAGTGCATTTGCCTTTCACAGTGGTTCTTCGTTGTATTTATACTGTATTTCTTTGTCTGCTTTGATACATTCTGAGCAGGATTTACCTTGCTAATAAATCCAAAAAGCTGATGTCTGGACCACCGCAGGGAGCTGAAGATGCTCCAGGGCATGCATTCCTGCTGCAGGGTAGGTGGTGTTCTCACAGCCCACGCGCCATTTTAAGGGCTCTGCCTGTGGAGAGCAGGCACAGGCCCTTTTTGGGGTCCCCGTGCAGCCCCACCTGCTCTGCAGGGCTCCACTGGGTAAGTGCTCGTCCCTAGGAGACTTGTTGGTCTGTGGTGATGAGGACAGAAATGCTGAGGGTTTGTTGTTGTGGCAGTTGTTTGGTGCTTGTTGTTGAATTCTGATAGGCTTTTAGTTGCTTTTGGAAGGGCGTTATGGAAGTAGAAGGGAGCACACAGAGCAGATGTGGTGGAGGAACACCAAGCAGGGCGGGGGTGGTGTGGCTGGGCTGTATTCAGATCCCTCCTAGCAGCTCTCTCAGATTGATTAACCTGTACTCCCAGGCACTCAACCAAGCGTACTTCTAGGCAGCTTGGTGACAACTGGCCGTGGAGTTGCTGGGGGTATTAGTTTTGGTGTGGAATCTGGGTTTGGAGATGCAGATACGGAAGGGAGCCAGATGTGCAGAGATAAGTGCTATAGCTCAGCATGGTGGGACACCATCCACATGTAAAGGCTGGCTTGCAGGAAAGAAATACAGTTGATGTATCCCTACACTTGCCTTATTTGGCTTTACAGTCTGGCATTAATGACTCATAATAATGGCTTAAGTCTTCATTATGATGATAGAAATATATTTTCCTTAATTTTTCCATGGGAGCTAATTCTTAGCCACATTTCCATCAATATATCATCATAGTTCAGGATGTATTACTCATTTAATTTTCCCGGTTTCTCTCCAAGTTGGATATGATGGACAGAGTTCTTCCATCCTTTTTCACCAAGGTTTGGCAGATTCCTGCTTGGCAATCCTTGGCAGCATCTTTCTTCAAATTTCTTGTTCTGTCCCACATGAAATGAAATAACTTGAGCTGCATTAATGGATTTGGGATCCTGTCCAAAGGTTGCTTGGGCATCTTTTCATTAGCTCTGGAAAAAAAAGATTATCTTCTAATTGTAGACTGGCACTAAATACTAAATGTGTCAATTGGGACCCAGCTGAAAATAATGTCATTTGAGGGGTCACACATGGAAGATGCACATGCAGCAGTGCTTAACTGCAATTACCACAGCTCTTGCAGACAAAATTTAACGGCTGTACACACATTACTGCCATTACAGCTACGCAGGCACGGCTCTGAGGGACAGAAGAGGGCCTCAGAGGTTGGACAGTAGGAAGAATTTATTCTCAGAGTGGTGCTGCATTGGCACAGGCTGCCCAGGGGGGTGGTGGAGTCACCATCTCTGGAGGTGTTGAAGAGCTGTGGGGATGTGGCACTGAGGAACGTGGTGGGCACTGGGGGGGGGGGGGGTGGGGGTTGAACTGGGTGATCTGTGTGGTCTTTTCCAGCCTTTATGATTCTGTGATAACATGGAGGAGCTGCCTGAGGTACCTGGGCTGGACTGTGGGCACGAGGAAAGATGGAAGGATGGAAGCTATGCAGCCCTACATCCAGAAGGGTACAGCTTTGTCAAGGGTTTTGTGAACTTCAAATAGTGATGTGTTCCGCTGTGTCTCAAAAAATGTGTTTGCTGTTGTTGGAAAGAAAAAAGGTATTCATTGAAATTAATTAAATTCTCATGAAACATTTAATTATTGAGAACCTATAAAGTGTTTAAAACAGTGCAGTTCCTACAAGACGTACTGGTGCCCACTGCACAGAGATGCTTAATCTAAAGGGGTTTGGAACTGAAGGTTGTTTAGATTCTTAACATATTTTTAGTGACCCCCGTGATTTAAGGTCAGAGACCTCAGCGGGGAGTCAATGGAAGTTGTCACTTTAATCATTTTAGTTCTAAAGATTCATCAAAGTTGATGCAAATTGACCTAAATTTCCAGATCTTGCTGAGGGAGTGGGGTTCTGCACTAAGCTACCAGGGCTGACCTGGATATATTACCTGGTAATGAAATGCTGTAGCAAACCCACAGAAGCAAGTGTTGATTATATAAATAAGGCTACTAAGAGATGAAAGCCCTAATTGGGTAAATGGTGACACAGATCACTACAGATACACGGCACCTCAGCGCAGACTGAACGCCCACTCTGCTCCGGCAACAGATTGCCTTTGACAGATCTGTAACCCCCCCGGATTTCCCCATGCACAACTGTGTCACTGCAGGGTGGGAGAGCACGTTTGTGCACCAATGTTAATAAGGTGTCAAGAGAAATGCGCTCTTCTAAAATCAACCAAGACTTCAATATTGAGAAGGAACTTCCTTAGAGAGATGGGAATATCGGGCAGCGGGTCCCCGTCTTGCTCTCGTTTTTGTGCTTTTTGCCATCAGGATGTTTCACAGCCATTTAAAACTCCGAGCTCCCAGCAACAAGTCCTTTAATAACTCCTCTTTCCAGGAGTTTCTAAGATTGGGTTAAAGATACCCTGAAGGCTCACATTTCTTTGCTGTTAAGGTCCGCTATCCAGAAGAGAGCAATCTCTCTCTCAAAAAGAAAAGGTTTCAGTTTCTTCTCATGAAGAGAGCGTGCACTAAAAATGCTGTCTGTTGGACTTTTTGGAACCTTTCCCATCACCAGCAAAATGAGCAAAGCGCAGTTGGTGGTGGCAGTGGCGGGGTGCTCTGACTGCTGAATGGCACAGCTGCAGCCGGAGGCATTGGGTGGTGGCCTATGGAAAATATTTGGAACAACTTCTTTGCCTGGGGAGCCTGCCTGGTGTGGGGGCTGCGAAGGGCTCCGGCTGTGCCTGTCCTCAGCTGCACAGTGCCTCAGTGGTGGACAAGGACTGGAGGTGTCCTCTGCTTTCCTGGGAGGTGGAAGAGACAGCCTCCGCGGTGCCAATGCCTCCATTTGGATTTGGGATTTGGTACGGTCAGCTCCAGCCCTCAGCACGGAGCCGGAGAAGGCACCAAACCCTGATGCGGTCACCGGACCAAGCCAGTGAGAGGCCTTCCCCAGCAAATGGAACGGACACGGCCATGGGACTGTCTGCAGCCACCTCCATGTGCTGCAGCGTGTCCTTTTCCCATGTCCTGAAGAAGCCCTAGCAGTGCTCACTAACACTGCCCAGTCAGGTTTTATGCTGCCCTGCCATTCCCACACCCATCTTCCTTTGCAGACATTTGCCTTCCAAAGAGCAGAGCAGTTCTCTGGTATGACTCAAGGTGTTGACAAAAATCCCCTCGAGCTGCTGACAAAACCCCAGAGATGCAGTCTATCAGCAAGGCAGTTCCCTCAGCTTTGCGAGCAGCTTTTCCTTTTTATTACAAGCCTTGAGAAACTGAGATTGGGAAAAAAAGGAACCAGAGTGAAAAAACAAAATAGCTATTGCTTGATTGGGGATGTTTTTTGCTGGATGATCTCTGGTTTTCCACCAATAAAACCTTTAACAACTCAGTGACCAGACATAACAACACTGGGAGAAGTAAACAAGGATGTTTAATGGGTAAGATCACAGTTTCACTATCAGCTACAATATCTTCCTGTAGGATTATTTCCATCCTCGTCACCCAGAAGCTATATGGATTTGTTTGCGTGTGGTTTCTAGGTTAAATGGGAAGTCTACTTGGTAATCTCAATGCAAAAGTGTCCCAAACGGAGTGCCTGAGTCCGACTGCCATAGCAGGGGCTGCGCTGCTAAGAAGAGGCTGTGGGGTGAGCATGTGGGCCCTAATTCAGTATAAATGTCGGTTTCATTTGATTTTTAACTGAGCTAGAGCCAATCATCTCATGGTATTTATAATCCCACTGCCACGCAATCTTCTGTGCAGAGGCAGTGTCTGATACCTTCCTCAGCTTTTTGGAAATCCGTGGGTTTTTGTCATGAATGTTCATAGGCTAGAAGAGAAGTTCCTCGTTTGCTTTTTCACTGCACTAAGGATGCGGAAAGCCGATGCGATCTTACCAGGAAGGCTCGGCTTCCTTCACTGCTGGGAGAAGTGAGCAGCGGCAGTACTGCGCTTACAGGTGCTCTCAGTTCTGAGCAGAACTACTTCCACAAGAGCTGTCCAACGCGTCACTTCTGATACAGACTGGCTAAGCCAAACCCATAGGGGGTGAAGATGGGAGAAGATCTTTTTCGGGGTGTTTTTGATGCTGTGTACACCAGGATCCTAGTCCTCCTGCAAGGAGGTGATCGTCACCGCTGCTCGTTAGCGATTGGGACGCTGGTAGGCACAGGGGTTAAATGGCTCTGTGCACCAAAGCAAATCACTGGTGACCCAAAATTACAACGTGGGAGTTCCTGACTCCTTGGCCATGTTCGTTCCACGAGACCACACTGCTTCCTGAGAAAATATGTTTTCACGGTATCTGGCCAGCTGTGTAAACACGTCCAGAGAGCCATGCAACACTGAGCTGCTCCCACTATGCAAGTCATATTCTATTTTGTTTGTAAGCACAAATTTTAAATCCCTCCTCCAAAATGGATATTTTTGCAAACAAAGCGTTGGGAAATGAGGAAAAGCGGAATAATTCCGGACGACGTTGATGTTTGGGGCTGCAGGTGACACAGCGAAGCTCACTTCCCTTCAGACATTGAGCCTCTGGCTCCGTGCCCGGGCTGGAGGGCTGACACAGGAGGGGAAGGCTCCTCCCTTCTCACTTCTGAGGTTTCCTCGGTGGTCATAGTGCCTCTCCTGAGCCTGAAAGTGCACTGCTGTAAGAATCAGAGCTATGAGTCCAACTCCTGACAAAGGATGAGGTCTGAGCGCCGTCTATACATAGTTACCTCATTTTGCCTATGTTACAGGAAGACGAGACGCTCCTGGAGTATGACGTGCATCCAACCGCCAAACAAAAGATATTTGTACTTTTTTCTTTAATTTCCCTTTCTCTCTGCCACGAGTGGGCACCGCCTTCGCTCCCACTGCATCAAATGAGTGCGGTTTGTCACTGTGAGCAGCACAGCTCAGGGCTGCTGTCCGCGCGGTCGCTCCGTGCCAGCATTGCAGTGATCCCACCGCTCTGCGCTCCGTTTCATCCCGAGATGCTGAAAGCTTTATCCCCAGGAGGAGGCTGTTGCAGCGTGTTCCAGCGCTCTGCTTTGCTCTTAAGCACCCATCATGTTGTGTCTGTGGTGTTTATCGGCAGCGTTCTCTCTGTTTGTTCCTCTCCAGCAGCTACACGCACAGCTGGGCTCTCCGGAGGAGCTTCGCGCTGTGTTTGCGCTGCTGTGCGTGAAATAGAAGTGCTCGCCCTCTGTGCCTCCTGCAGCTTTCCCAAAGGGTTCCTCAGGGTCCGCAGAGGTCTTCTGCGGTGTGGATTTGAGTGAAAGCAGTAAGTACTGAGCCCAGCGCTGCAAAATGCACAGCTGTCAGGTCAGGCTGCTGCCCTGCTTAGTGGGGGTGTGCTGTGATGGGGGACGGGGCTGTGGGGGAGGATTCTGGGGAGGCCCCGGCTTAGGGCAGGCCTTCAGCAGGTGTTCAGGTCTCTGCGAGGCCGGTTTGCAGCAGGCTGAAAGCAGCCTTTCAGGGCTACCAGTGATGACATTGGATGAGAAAGCGTTTTGTTTAAACGGTAGTTTCTTCAAAGCATGATGTGGGGAAAGAAAAAGAGAGAAAAAAAGAAAAAGAAAGAAGTCTTTCTAGAGCTTGAATGTTCTCCATAGAGCAAAGCACTGAAAATTAATGAAAGCCAGATGGCCCGGCCTGTCCCAGGAACGGGAAAGGGAAGAAAAGCCAAGCTCAGCATCACAGGAAGCTGCAGCCGGGGAGCTGAGATGGGCAGCAGCCTGCACAGGGAGCACAGGGACCGGCACTGACCAGAGCAGCTCCGGAGATGGGCTGGTGCCAGAGTTTGCCCAGGAAGGCAGGGAGGAAAGCAACTTCAGGGCATGCAGGTCTCTGGTGCACAAAGCTGAGCCAAGAGCCTGGCCTGAGGATCTGCTGTTGCAAAAGCTGTGTAGGAGTGCAGGGTCCTTCCTGGATGGAGGCTGCAGTGAGCAGCTGAGCTATGCCGAGTTTCACAGCTGTGTTGTGCAATGGTCGAAGCCAATCCTGGTTCCACCACTCTTTGCATGGGAGTTACATGTTCCTTGATGGAAATATACAAGCATGGCAGAAATGAGACTGACGCACTTCCTGAAGAGGCAAGAGCACTGTACAAGTGAGTGTGTAGGCATGGACATGGGTTTAAAGTAGGGCAGTGTGTGTGTGTAAATGTGTATGTGCACACAAGAAAAACACATGGGCTGGGAAATGCCTGCAGGTATGGGGTGTGGTGGGTGAGGGGTGCGTGCTTCCCTCTGCCTGGGCTCCTCTGCTAAAGCCAGGGTGGAGGGAAGGGGTAGGGGAGCTGAGCCAGGCTGGTCTGCCTCCATTTCATGCTGACAATACAGAAATTTGGAGGCTTGAAGCCTTTTTGCATGCGCCTTCCACTTGAGCTGCATCCTGCAAGCCCTGGTAAAGCTGTGCTGCCGGGCTCTCCTGTTCACCTCAGGCTATGGGTTTCTCCCATTGCTGCTGATCCTACCAGTGTCAGAGATAAGTGCCCTGGTTCAGGCCAGAGAAACGTGCCAGGTCTGGGCAGCGGGTGTGCAAAGGGGCAGGCTGGTGGAGCCTTGCCCACTCCTGCCAGCCCTCGGAGCTGCAGCGTCTGCACCCTCTGCCAGACCCTCAACCGTGGCCACCCCATGGCAGCACCATGTGGCTCCTAGGGCTACAGCTGGCTTCTGAACAGCATGGAGT
Source organism: Pavo muticus (assembly GCA_016647715.1). NCBI lineage: Eukaryota > Metazoa > Chordata > Aves > Galliformes > Phasianidae > Pavo > Pavo muticus. The sequence goes on along the minus strand of JACDJE010000002.1, from coordinate 2,123,922 downwards.
CCTGTGGACATGTATCTTATTAGCACTTCAAGTCTAGCAGAGCGAGCATCTCTTCATCATCCATACTTTTGCCAAGATATTATAGCACAGTTTCCACTTCCTAGCATTTAACTCAGTCTTTTCCACTCAACAAGAAGTGCTACACAGATGGACTGGCAGATTTGGGGAGCTTCTTATTCCAGTTTGGAAATCTTAGGAAATTACTATGGCAAAACATTTTTTTGTGTCATTCAAACATCAGAAATATTCCATGCATGGTCTACAAATCTCACCTCCTTTTTCTTTTACCTTTTCTCTTTAAAGTATAATGCAAGTCTAGAATCACCCCAGCCAAGCTTTTGCACCTGTCACTTTCCAATGACTTCTGAAATGAAACTCAATGGTTGGTTGGTGATGGTATTGATGGACACTGCCAGCTCTGTACATCTCATGTTTTGCTGTTTTGGTCATAAAAGAAGTAGCAAGGTAAGATGTGATTTTAGATGGAGAGATGGAATGCAACTGAGCCTCTCTTGGGAAACAAATGCTCTCTTGTAGACCCTCGTACCGGTTTGAGAGGGTTAAAATGACACAAGTAAGAGCAGGAGGATCTAGTAGATCCTAAATCAAAACTCCTCTCTTTGCCTTGTATTTTCCCAGGAAAGGCACTTGAACTGATGCTTGGATTTCACGTGAACATCTATTTAAGCCTTTGAGGACATTGCCAGGAGCCACAGAACAATGAAATAACTCCGCAGTGCCAGTATTACAGCTATTCATTGAGAACTGGAGTGAACGTTCCCTAAGCAGTAAGGATCAGACTTGCTGCCAGTAAAGCAAGAAAAGTGTTGCTCAGCAGCCAGCACAGGACTGAATCTCAGATAGCCCAGGTCCAGCCCTTCGCAGCACTGGGTTTTCTCATATTTGCTGCTGCTCTTCCAGGCATTCAGAGCATCCCCCATGGCCAGAATGTGGGATTGGGATGGGGCTGGGCAGGCTGCACAGATGCAGTGATCCCACAAGCATGTGGCCCCCACAGTTCTGGCTAAATGGGAAGAGCGAAGTCTCTTAGCATGGGGCTGCTGATGGGGCAGGCGCTGTTCTGAGTTCAATCACAAAGTCTTTGTGGCCAGGACTGTTTTCATTTTAGTGGCTGTGCCCAGAATAACAGGAGCAGGATGTCAGTGGGAGCCCCCAGAGCTGCTGCAGCACAAATGCTCATCAGCCACTAACAGATAATGTTTCCTGTCTTCAGCTTTTAAGGCAGCGTTGTGGCCCAAGCGGATAGAAGCCTTCCTCTCTCTGTCCCCAGCTGCAGCCTCCAGCTTATGCAGGTGGAACAGTGCAGTGCTGCCCACTGCTCCATCAGCTCTGGATGTTCTCCAGATGCCACTGGGGAGACCTGATGGCTCCTGAGAAGGAAATCAGTGAACCCACAGAGGCTCAGAGGAGTGACTGCTGGCTCCCTCGCCTCAGGAAAGCGGTGCTGTCGGTGGCTCTGCCCAGAGGCAACGCCTGGACGTGGGCCAGACCTGGGCGAGATGGCTGGGCTGGGCAGACAGGGGAGCCAGGAGGAAGGAAGTAAATGAAGTCAGCCCTGTGACCTGCACCAGATGCGTGCTCCTGCTTCTCTGTAAGCTCATTACCGCTGACCGAGCAGTGCCCTGTGTGCCACCATAGTTGCTGGGGGGCAGCCAGGCACAGCATGGGTCTGCCTGTCCCCACAGCTCCCATCCAGCACAAGCACTCCTTCCCAGAGCCCACGGAGAGCAGTGGCAGCCAAATGAGTAAGGCAGAAACCTTGCTGCTCAGGCAGCCATGGTGCAGCATCAGGGCATGGTGACTTGTACTGAGCAGTGGCTGATGTGAGGCTGACACCAAAAATGTTGGGTGGGTAGCGACCACAGGAAACATTTGCATTATCAGGATATAAAAAGTCATGGGGTTTAAAAGGGTACATCTACCAGGGAGGAGCTGTTTAAGACAGCCGGCTGCTGGGACAACCAAACCAGAGCTCTGTGGCAGCCAGGCCCTATCCTTGTGGGCTTACTGGTGATTAGGTTTGTCCCTATGCACCCAGCGGTGGAAGTTCTGGGATCACCACAGCTCCAGTCTGGGCTGTGGCTGAGGAAGGAGGAGGTGAGATGGGCCACGGGAGCTGCTGACGCCTGCAGATGAGGTGAAGGAGCCGGGGCTCGGCCTTTCCACCTCTTCTGGTAGCACTGGTTTGCTTGACAAAGTAGCAGCTGGAAGGAGAGCAGATGCAGCTGTGGGGTAGGAGGCCAAAGGAGAAAGGCGAGAGGAGGAAAGACCGCTGCGAGGACCTCGTTCAGCCAAGCCAGCTGCAGAGCTCTCGTGGGTTTTGTTGTTGTTGTTGTTGTTTAATTGATTTTTATACTAACAGACAATTAAAGTGATCTATTTCTTTCTTTCCTTCTTTCTGTCTTTCATGTTTGTCTAGTAATGAGTCATTTCCTGGGGGTGGAAGGGAAACAGCATTTCTTCTCAAAGCTTCAGAACAGTTTTTTGGCATTTGGGTTGTGGGTTTTTACTTTATTTGCTTGCCTGCTTGCTCTCAATGAAGCAGCTACATCAAACCAAGCATGGAAAAATAAAAAGCCACACATGGATAACTCCTGGACTCTGCTCTTTGCCCACTGGATTGGGTGTCCATATAGCAGGCGGCCCAAGGCAGCGCACCAGGTAAGGGGTGATGGCTGCCAAAGCAGCAGACAGCCCTCCCACCGTATTCACCCACAGATTCTGATGCTTTTTCCAGCTCCTGCACGTCACTGGTGTCAGTGTCTGTCTGCTCCGCCGCACACTGACCTTTTGCCTGCTTTGCACATGGAAACTGGTGGTGGTTTCAGTTTAGTAAGCCACATGCCTTAGGGCTGTAGCGAACGTAGGGCGAAGCTGGCTGTTGTCCCCAAAGCTTACGTGTTAGTAACTGCTGTCGGTCTGGGGAAGCCCAGTGTGAAGCATTGGAGAGTCTGAATCTTTTTTGCTACAAAGCTGTAAGTAAAAAGTGCTTGTTAGAGCGTGGACTAATAAAAGTGGTCATGCAATCAAGCTAATTTGCTAGAGATTAGAACCTAATTAAAACCAAAGAAGCGAGAGGGCTGCTAGCCTCAGTGCTAAGCACACACACACAACAGCACACACTGACAACCAAGAGAAGCACACTGGCTTTTTTGCAACAAGCAGCAGCAAACCACCTTGAAGGAGAAGCCACTCCTTCCCAAAGCTTCCAGCCCCAACTTCACTCCAACCTGTTTTGCCTGTGGGTTGGGATGGGCAAACCCCCAGCACTGGTGGAACAACAGCAAAAACTTCCCTTGACATCAGTGGGTCCTGGACTCATCTCACAGCCTGTTTTGTTTGTTTGTTACGCATTTCCTGTACTGCTTGGCTTCCAGAATGAAGAAGTGTAGTTTCTCAATGGAAAAGGAAGAAAACATATACTTTCAGAGTTATTGCTTGTGTGTCACGCAGAAAATATTGTCTTGGCGTAATTAAGCTGGAAATCAGAGTCAGTGCAGTTATTTCAGATCCAGAGAGGCTCATTTCACTTCAATATTTAGCTGGTTATTTTCCCCAAGCGTTATGCCAGCCACTGGCTGTGGGAAGGAAACACAACATTTAAAGGGCCATCATTGACCCAATGGACCTGGCAGGAAATCCCAAAAGGCGTGCTGGGTGTGCACAAAGAGCACGAGCTCCTGTTCCCAGCTCTGTTTGCTCGTCTCTTCCCTCATGGTGTGGGTGCTCGCCGGGACCATTAGACCTGCATGAGGTTCTGTGGAGCCCAGTGCTAACCCTTGGAAGTCAACAGGCACATGGCCAACATCAGGCGCTTGTAAAAGGCAGCCTGTGTAATGAAAACAGCTTCACTTATTCACAACAGATTGTATTAACCCGTTCCCAGCTAAACGGGGAAAGGACAATAATTTCGCATATTAAAACAAAAGGAAGCAAGGGAGCACTGGTGACTAATTTCCTTCAAATCACGTCACGTAGGTCATCATCATCACAGGTCGCTTGTTTTGCTGACCAGCCCTTAGGTAGATACTCATATAGCAGCTGTTATTTTCTGCTGTGAATTGTGGTTTTCTGCCCAGCAGCAAGTCCAATTTCCAGGGAAATCGGGAAGCCAACTCCTATCTACGCAAAAGATGAACTGTGTTTCCTGCAACTTTATGCCTCTAACGTTACCGGTTGAGTAACAGCCGGACACATCCGTGTCTTCTATAAGGAAATATGCCAACAGTTGCTGCCTAGAAGTGAATAAAAAGTACTTTTGCTGTTAAAAGTTTTGAATGATTTGAAGCTGCAATAACAGTCCTGTCCAATCAAAGCTTACTCTTCTCAACAACAGGATGCGTTGCTCTGTTTAAGCAAGGAATAACGTTGTGTTAGTCAGTACACATGCTTTGCTTCCTGTTGGGAGTATTGCACAAAAAATCCCTAATTTATTGCGTATCAAATAACTAATCCAGTGTGTATTTACAGATTTTATACACAGGGATGTTTTCTAATACCATTTGTGTGTAAAGAAAATATAAGCTAGCGTGAGCTGTTTATTTAGCTGTGTGAGCAACAGCAAAATTAAGGAGATTACTCTCTGAATAAGAGACTGCATTGCTGTTAGTGCTAGCAGAGCCACGTTTATTGAGGGTCTCAATGCTCCTGACTTACGGTCAGAAAAGTTTACTGTCAGAAAACATTCATTCTGGTGGTACAAGACCTTTCTTTGTCCTTCAATCTCCCTGTTGCTTAAAAGGCAATTACTGGGAGCCATGGCAAGATTTAGCCTAAGGACTTCTGCATTTGCCCCCTGCTAATGATGTGCTGGGATCCCGTCATCTGCCAAGACACAAGCAGGGCAGCAGTAACTCTGATGCCTGTCACTGCTTCCTTCCTTCCTTCCTTACTCCTGTCTTGGGAAGTCCGTTCCTCCATGTCAGGCTGTGCTAATGAACAAGAACAGATTCTGATCTCTGTGTCTTGCAGGGAAAGCACCAGCTGGGCTGATACCAGTGGAGCCGCTCAGCTTTGACCCTGCCCAAGGATGATCCATATCCACCTCCAGGTAAATGCCCTGGGGCTTCTCTTGCAGCCAGGCAAGCCCTGCTGCAATTACCATTACGATTATCCCTGCACTTCAGTATGGGGTGCCTGTCATAGCCTGACAGCAGGGCCCGGTGCACTGCGCTGCGGGGCCGTCTGCAGGCCCTGTGATGGTGCTGGAGGTGTGGGCAAGAGTCAAGGCTGGAGGCAACTTCTGGTCTTGCAGATGTAAATCAAGGTTGTGCTGTTGTTTCAATTTGTATATGTAACTTTGTAACTATCTATCCATACGTCTGCAAAGGGATTTTAAGTACAGAACTATCCTTATTTGGAGATTGAGAGTTTCATTCATCCTGTGAAGACAGACCCAACATCTCCTGCCAGGAGAAAGGGGATGCTATGCCACCATCCAACCCGGGTTTCCTTCTTCGTGTAAATCAGGAGCTTCCCTTCAGCCCGGTGGAGTCAGCGATAAACTCACGGCCAGGTCAGACTATGCTTGTCCCAGCACTGGGGGTGTTCCTGTGTCCAAAATAGTGCATGTACAGGGAAAAAAAGTCTAAAATGCCTCAGGGACAACCATGTCCTTGAGCTTCACCTTTATCCTCTTGCCATCTGAGTTAATTCCCTGAACGCTTCAGCTCTAGCTGTGTTCAGTTCCTTTATCACTTACACCCCTTTTCCATCTGTTTTTCCTTTGACCACACCTCGCACTGTGGCTAACTGACCTGGATTCACTCATTTCTGTGCAGATCAGCCAAGTTTCCCAGGCTGGAGAAGTGGGTCACTGTGCATAGCATACAGGGCCGTAGCAGTGGTGTCCTTCCCTCCCTCTGAGCAGAGAAGCCTTCCTGCTGCCATGTGAAGCTGCCTTTCCACCTCCCAGACTGTGCCTGGCTTCTGCAGGCGGAATGCTGTTAAGCAGTGTGAGGAAAGGGAGGTAACAGGGACTGGCTTTGTTGGAAAACTTCAGTCCTGAAACAAATGCAGCAGCTTGCAGCTCCCCAGCCAGGGGGTGCTGCCAAACGGATGCACTGCAGTGAGCACTGACAAGAAACAAATGTATCCGAGACTGAGAAATAATCTTTCTGTTAAAGCTTACCGCAAACAAAGCTGCAAAGGCTGCCATTGGGGTGGAAGCTTCAGCTGTGACAGAGTGGATTTTCCATCCCTCAATAAACCTCATTTTGGCCAAAACTGCGAAGCAGAAATCTTTCTGCTTAAAAGCAAACAAACAAAAGCCAAAGATCTACCCTTTAAGTCCACTTTCTTCTTGGATGAGGCTAAAATTATGCTTAGGATTGTATTTATTGCTGCTCTGAAGGGACGCAGTCCAGAAAAACAGGAAAGCAGCTTGGTGCATGTGGACAGTTTTATTCATTTCATGGCACTGTTGAACCGATTCAAGTGATCACTTTACCAGTTCAGAATGAAAACTTCATCCGATTTCTAGAAGAAACACAAAACCAATCCCATTTCAGTACAGCTAAAGGAGTGCACTGAACTTTAACCGATTTCCTTTTTGAAACGTAGGCAGTAATGGTAACTTGTGAGAACAGACACTTCCCAGGCTGGATGCTTGGAAATGAACAGCGCAGTTCAGGTAACAACATTGGCTGTAAAGCCAAGGATCCCACTTCATCGTGTTACTCCCTTGACACTGTTCCCTGGAGCAAGCTGCAAGTATTTTTATTAGAACAGTGTGAATGACTCAACCCCACAGGGTTTTTTTCCTTCAGTCCCTGTGCGGCCGATGGGCAGGAAGAGGAAAACTCTGTGTTTCACATGGGAAGTCTTCCAGTGTCTTTGTGAAACTTGTCAGACTTTCCTCCTCTGCTTTCCAACTCCGCAGCAGTCCTGCTGCAGGCTGGCGAGGGCTGTGTGTACACGTGGAAGTGATGGCTGACGTGTCGAGCTACTCACTGCTCCTGGTCCACCTATCCCTCAGAGGAAGCCAAGGCAGCCCAGCATCTGCTTTGGGTTTTATCTTCTGCACAGCCCTCTAATCCTTCCTCGGGAAATTACCATGTAGTTTATCTGTACCTTGGCATTCAGTTTTAAAACCTCAAGATTTTAAGCTAAAGGAACTGTCCGTTTACTGCTTTTCTTTCTTATAAACGTAGCTGTTGTTACCTCATTAACTATTTAGCATCCCGCCCAGTTATCACAATGAGCTCAGCTCAGCGAGACCTCCGGGTTGTAACACCCAAAGGAAAAGGTCACTGGTCTCTTATCTGATACGTTTTGGTTAGCAGAGATTTAAAAGAATCAGTAACAGACCCTTAATGAGATATGTTTGGCGAGAAGATACAGAATAACTATTAAGCTGGTTTAGAGCTCTTTCCTTTTTCATTCGTTCTGCCTTATCTATCTAAATGCATACTTAACATTAATCTGCTGTCATACTAACTTGGATTGCTTTGCTTCTGGGTTTAGCATTCACATCTCTTGTTATTTAATTTCCTTGCTTCTACTTCACCAGTAATGAAGAGTGTCTTTTTAATTATACGCCCATCTTCCTGCAATCCAAGTGACCAGCAGCACATCTCTACAAAAAACCCCAGTCACACAGAGGTGTGAGGAATGACTTTGCTAGCTCCATTCATTCATATATTGCCAGAGAGATCATATATAAAGAGTTTGCTAATTAGATATAAAAAATGGCGTGAGAATTTTGGAAGACTTTCTGCACTTCAAAACACCTCCCTCTATCATCCTTTAAGGAAGCACGTTTCCCCTGAAGTTCCTCACTTACTACAGCAGATGTTGCACAGCAGGTTCAGCAGAAAAGGGGGAAAAAGTTACTTTTTCATTGGGCGGTAAATAATCTATTATTAAGTGAAATGTTTTATCCCTTTAGGAAAATCTGAGTGTTTGCTTCTGTGGGACACTGCTCACCATTCAGGGGTGGAGGGCTGGCTCGTGGGGTAGGGTTGGACCAGGGCTGTCATTTTGCCACGCAGCAATGCACTCGTGGCACTCATGGCCAACCTAAGGGCTGCCCAAGACCACCTCAGCCATCCCAGCTGGCCTACAGCCATGGCAGTGCACGTCATCCATAGAAAAGAAGGGGTCTGAAAATAGGAACATTCCGTGCTTCCTAAAAAGGCAGCTGACCCAAGCACGTCCCTGCACTCAGCGCTGTATTTGTTTGCAACTCTGCAGGTGCCCAGTGTGTTGAATGTATCCGAAGCAGAGAAATGCAACCTGATAAGGACAACTGTGATGTTTTGTGCCTCGGTAGGAATAATCAATTGCAAAGAAATGGGGTGAAGAGACAACAGAGTGAGCAGCAGTAGTGCTGGGGAGGTGTGGAGGTTAGAGGGGGTTGCCGGCTCACTGGGAGCCAGCAGTATCACACAGCTCTTAACAAAAAAAAAATGAGGAAAAAAGCCAACATCATACTGGGATAGGTCAGTGAAAGTACAGTCTATAAGCTGTGAGATCATCCTATTGCTCTACTCAGCGTGCGTTAGGCCACAGCTGGGGGACCTCAATCAGCCTGGGGTCAGGCACTTGAGGACAGCTGTGGGTCACCTTCAGAGAAGAAGAGGAATGATTTAGAAACAGAAATTTTGAAGGAATGTTGAAGGAACTGCATGAATTGGAAGAAATGGCTGAGGAGAGACAAGGATAAGAATGCACACAGCCGCTGTGAAGAGGAAAACAAGCTATTCTTAATGATGATGTAGGTAGGAAAGGTAGTGGTGGGCTTAAATGACAGAACAACATAGTTCAGAAATTAAGAAAAAAACCAGCACAGTAAAAGAATGGGTCCCCAGTGGAATAGGCTGCCTGGTACTGCCTCACTAGAAGTGCTTCCGAACAGGTTAAGAAGCCTTTTTAAGGAACAGCATGGGTTTGCCTTCAAGCAGGACGGGGACACTTCCTAAAAGGTCACTCCATTCTTTTTTATGCTTCTGTGCTTGGATTAAATGGCTTTTTTTTCTTTTTCTTTTTCTTTTTCTTTTTCTTTTTCTTTTTCTTTTTCTTTTTCTTTTTTTGGTGAGGAACAAAGCCAGGATGTGCCTTTTCTGCTGCCTCTACTGCTCTTTCCACAGAGAGGAGCATCTCAGGCAGTTTCCCCTCTTTCCTCCAGACTCATTCATCCAGTGCACCTGGCCTCTGCAGCCCCCCAGCAGCACCACCAAAGAGGGAATGCATCCTGCAGTTCAATTCCCTGCTCCCTCACACGCTGACAGAAGCATGTTACTAGAACAACAGGCTTTATCCTGGCTTTCTAGGGGGAGCAGAGGTGACAACTGCTTGAAGAGAAGGGAGGAGCAGGTAATACTTGAGAGCTGTGCTGTTTTGTTTCCAGCCTCAAATGCATGCTCCAGGTGAAAACATCTGAACTGTTTTTCAGATTCACATCCCTTTCGTGGGACCAGTAATGCTCTCAGGCTAACAGCATCTTTAGTTCTGTACTCTTAAAATGAAATCCAAGCTGATTATAATGGCTTTATTTCCGCTGAAGAGTATGGTTTACAGTATGGATGTAAAGATTGCCTTCACTTGAATGACAGCTGGAAAGGTTCATATGCTTCAGTAAAGCACTGCTGGTTTGTTACAGACAGGAGTATGCATAAGCCTAAATGTCCTTTGCTATTCCAATTACATGACCAGCACTCATGAATGGAAGCCTCAGCTTTATCTCTGCTGACCCTGAAAACCCCCTGGAGGCTTATGATGAAATGAAGCATGTGTTTTTTGGTGATTTCTGGAAAATGAAGAAACAACAACCACTCCTCCTGATTTTCTCTGGAAACAAAGTGATCATCAGAGCCTCCATATTACTGAAGGGGAATTTGGAGGGTCCCTATTTTTACTCCCCCACCACACATGGATTTGGCAATGCTATGCAGGTACAGAGGCTGGGATTGTGCACACCACAGCCTCTCCCCTGAATATGTACACACACACAAACCAGAGGAACAGCAATTCTGGCTCTTGCTGATAAATCAGATCATCTAAATAGGTGAGTTATTGTAATGAATGAAGTGGATGTCTACACCTTGGTCACATTAGTGACTCTGCACTATTGCAGACATACACAAATTAGCTTTTAACTGATAGCTTTATTACTGGTCTAGACACAGTGGCACAGAGCTCTGGATCTGTCCATATTTTGTTCTGTAACAAAGCCAGTTTCTGACCTGAAAGAAGTGCATCAGTTACAGCTTCCACACAGAGGGCCTGAAGAGCTTGCAGTGTGCTTGCTATAGCCATGCTGAATGCAAGGATGGGAGCAGAGCATGAATCAGCCACTCTCAGGTTATCACAGCTGCTGGGAGCCCGGCTGGAAGCCAGGCTCCAAGTGAGAATCCCAGACAGCACAGCAGAGTAAGAATTCTCACTGGGAAATATGGTGAAAAATGGTGCACGAGGACGTGAATGCAACGAGAAATGCACCTGCAGGAATGTGCTCAGTAGAAACTGATTTGCCTTTCACCTTGAAGTATACAGTGACTCTGACCGCAAGGTAGATAGAGAAAGTGGTTTTGATTTCTACAATTATTCTTTTTTTCCCCTGTGGATTTTCTATTGTTTTTCTCTTTTCTCATGTCTTACTATTTTTCACGTTTCTTTTTCCTAAGGCCTTCAGTACTGCTTCATCTCAGTTCTTCCCAATGTAGCAGTGCAGATTTACGACTCCTTTCATTTCCCATGACACTGCTTACAGTCACGGGACAAAAATCAGCCTTTCCGTGCCAGATTCCGCAGCCATTCTCCCCACCACTCCTGAATGAGTCTAGGTTGCCATTCCCTTGAGGACTAAACTAGATTGGGATTTATTAAACCCTGAGCCCTCTGAATGATATACGGCCTCAGGCAGTAGGCACCAAGGCAAATGATACTGCCTCTTTGTAAAAGCATAGTAAACCATGCTACAGAGTGCATTGCCCCAGGCATTTCTAAACTATCTTGTCCTGTGTCAGCAAGATGCTTTAAGAACTCTCTATAGAGCTTTCACTGCTCCATTTTTCCTCTGCTCCCACCCTGTGCATTTCAATACAGTAAGGAAAAGATTTTGTCCTTAATTGAAATTCCTTTCATCAGCCCAGATATAGCCTGAACAAAGATACTGACATGAAAAAGCAGCCAAGAACATATCTTTAAAACGTCAATTTGCCAGTGACAAGCATAAAATGCAGTCACTGCAAATCAAGACTCTAAATCCCCATTGTATATCACATAGCTGCCACTTCACCTCCTCCCCCCACTATCCCTCCTGTAAGTTTTGATGTTTGTTCATCCTTGTTTTCCTTTCCACATTCTTCTCATACTGTATTCACAGCAAATGTGAGGATAGCTGGGTCTTGATTAAACTCTTGCAGGCTTAGAGAAAGCTCTTTTAAACCTTGAATGGTGTCATTTATCTTAGACTTCTACCTCTGGAAGAAATCAATCATTCAAGCTCTGTGAGTTTTCTCTATTTTTCCCTTTTTTATTCATTCTGGTAAAGTAATTGATGCACTTTTGCCCACATAGACCTGTAAATTTAATGCTCCATGAGTTTACATGGCAGGAAATTGCTACAGTCTTGTTCAGCTACAGAAAGAGAAATAAGAAATGAAAGTTCTTTCCATTGGCACAATGTAGGGAAGGATACACCCAACAGAAAAACATAAGTATAGGCTATTTACTGAGGGCTATGTTTAGCCTGCTTACCAGGGGTGCCTAATTTAGGTGTTAAACCTTAAGCTCTCGGCTGCATGGAGACCAGAGTCTGGTGCCTTGGTGGCTGAGCATGCTGATTAATAGCATTTCTGTATTTCCCTTGCACCTTGGTTTGGTAGACTCTAGTGCGACCTGGACTGGGGGAGACATCTCCTCTCAGCCTTGCTACTGCTTTAACACATTCTGAGACAGGTCTGGGATACATGGACACGAATTTATATAAACAGTAAGAAATAATACTTGCGCTCTTCATGCAGACTTTATTCAGGAAATCAGCAGAAGTGCTCTCAGTTTGGAGTTTGTAAGCAGTCATGAAATAAGATGGAGGTTGCATGCATGCAGGTATTAGATGTGGACTGTTTACCCAGCTGTGACAGTTCCACAGTTAGAGTGCAGCAGGAAGTCAGGTTTGGTTAATGTACAAGATACACAATCTTTAGAGTGCTGCTGCCAGGTGTCTTATTTGGCTTCAATTTCACTGTCTTTTTGCCTATTCTTTTGTCTATCTAGGCTCAGGAAAATGAAGTGGAATGTGAAGCGTTCTGCCCTTGTAACTGGCATGGTGGAGCTGCAGGACATGTTGGAAATGACACAATGAACCACTGTGTGCTCTTACTTGGTATGTTCACCTCTGTTATATTCACATTTTGGGTAGCTATTTGAGGATTTGCCATGCTCACCTGAGTCACCTTACCATGTCTGTCACTAGTTGGTTAAAGCCTGATGCTAAAAGTCTCACTGATACATACTTGAGTTACTTCCCATCCTTTAGTGGGCTTGCCAATTTGTTTATTATTAAATGCTTGAATATTCTACCCTTGAAGGCCATCTATTAACATTTAGTGAAGAACTAGGGTACTTCACTGAGTCCTAGTGTCATGTTAGTTACAAGGCACAGCAGTAGGGATATCTTTATTTACAGATCATTAAGAAGATGAGTTCTGTGGCAACAGGAAGATATAATTGTTTTCTTGAGCATTTTCAAGGTATTTGGTCAAGTGAAAACTATGCAGACGCCTGCTGGCTGCAAAATGAAAAGCAGAAAGAGAAGAGGGTAGTATGGGGTTGGAGGAAAAGAGAGATGACCCGATAGAGACCGCTGGCTTGAAGCAGTATTATTGAGGGGAACACACAGAGAAGGATCCCAAACGGTCGTTCTTCAAGTAGTGGTTTGAGGGGTTGAGCATGAGAAACACTGGCACGCTCCCTATCCTATTTCTGTGCCAACCACAGCAGAGTACCTGGACATAATGATGTGGAAAGGAGTGCAGAAGCTTTGCATTTCCTGGAAACATTCTCATCCCAGGGCAGCTGTCAGTTCTTTAGCAAAAGAGGTGGCTGAAGGACAGAGGGAGAAACCTATGAGGAACAAAAGCATCCAAGGAGCAGCCAGCATAATGGACTATGGTAATTAGGAAGCTCTAAGACTTGTCTAACATTTTAGGAGAACAAACCAAGCTCTGGGCAGTGCCAGGCACAGGGTGTGTGAAACAGGCATGAAGCCATCCATGCCCAACATTCCACAGCCACCCTTCCACCCTCTGCCCAGCAAGCTGCAGAACAGCCCCAGCACCAACTGGTAAACCAGAAGGTTTGAGAAGCATCTGTCACTGAGGTGCCATGCAAACGGATGGATAAAAATTCTCTTCATTTGTGCTCTTTTAAGCACATGTGCATTGCAGGTCTCTTTTGACATCTCAGGATAACGGATATACTCCAAATAAGTGCTAATTTTAAGTCTCGATTACTTTACTTTCTTGAGTTACAAACTACAAACTAGTGTTTTCAGAGCTATTCAGGAGCTCCCTTTTCTTACTTCTCCATCCTCATGCAGCATAATTTCCCTTTGAGTCACTCCCTCTTGCTCCTTTCTTCATTTTATTCTCCAAGATTTTGGCATATGTTATCATTCCTGAGAAAGCACCCACGGTGCAGGAACTATTTTACTGCACGAGAGATGGACTGAGATTAATGTCGACTACAGAGAGTGTATTAGGAGAACAATGAAAAAACCCTAAAGAGGTTTGCACAGCCTAGTTCACTTGAGGAGCAAATTTCTTGACACTTCCCCTTGGAGTCCAAGATGACATTTTAATCTCACTATTAAAAACATGACCTAAGGAAGGACCAGGGTGGAGCATGGGAAACATTGTCCTTTTAATTGTCTACTCTGGAGTAGCAATCTACTTATGATATAACAGCTCTTGCTGTCTGGCTCCAGGCGAGTCATACTCCCTTTGAGAGGGTTCTGAGAAATGTTACTTCCAGTAGGTGGTACATGACCAAATTCCAGCTCTTATCTTGGTTTCAGCATGTGTGCAGTGAGAGGGACAAGCTTTTCTCAGATCTCGCCAGCCAAATTACTTCTCGGGGCATACCCAGGGCTTTCTCAGGGTTGCATCAGTCTTCCAGCAGAATATTAATAGTGCCCCTTATAACAGTGTACATAGAGTTTGAGGCTGCTTGTGATCTCCCAGAAAATTCACAGTGTTCCTCATTTATCCGTTCTGCATTTTCTTTACCCAGATTGTTCTATCTCACTCTGCGGAGGAATCACTTTCACTTTCATCAGCTGATTGTTCTGTTTCTGCCATTTGAAAGAACCCAGAGCACAACATCACTAGGTAGGATGCGCTTCACTGCTCAGCCAGACCCAGGGGGCCTCTCAAACTCCCAGCAGGACGTGCCTGGGACACAGGTAACAAATGGATGTTCTCTGTCCTCTCGAGGAAATGTGTCTGCACCAGAGGCCATGCTTTCAAGCTGTTGGAGACACTCAGCTGTCAATTTCTCCCTCAACAATCACCATAGTCACAATTATGGCTGACTGAACTTAGGATTTTTAAAATCCTCATTGTTAATAAAACTGAAGATTGATGTGAATGGGGGCTGGCCTTACTTTCTACATGCCAAAGACAAAGGATTATCACGCATGATTGACTCTTTTGTGATTTTCTGAAAAAACTTTCTTATACTTAGCAAATATTAATACTAGAAAAGTTAGTCTCAGGTTTGTCACTAATGAAATGACCTCAGCTCAACGCCCTCACTGAGTTTTTGAATCACAGAACATCAGAATGGCCCAGGTTGGAAGGGACTTCAAGGATCATGAATCTCCAACCCCCCTGCCAGAGGCAGGGCCACCAACCTCCCCATTTAATACCAGACCAGGCTGCCCAGGGCCCCATCCAATCTGGCCTTGAACACCTCCAAGGATGGGGCATCCACAACCTCTCTGGGCAGACTGTTCCAGCACCTTACCACTCTCATAGTAAAGAACTTCTCCCTGACATCCAACCTAAATCTTCCCTCCCTCAACTTAAAACCATTTCCCCTTGTCCTGCTGTTATCTACCCTTTCAAAGAGTTGACTCCCCTCCTGTTTTTGGGCTCCCTTTAGGTATCAAAAGGCTGCAATGAGGTCACCTCGCAGCTTTCTTTTCTCCAGGCTGAACAAGCCCAGCTCCCTCAGCCTTGTCTTCACAGGGGAGGTGCTCCAGCCCCCTGAAGCTTTGTTCCTCAAGTCAAGTAAATGATGTGTTAGTAGAGCACCAGTAAGGTGCAGATACACATGGGGTGCATCGAGGCAGGGCAGTGGTTGGATGTACATGAATGACAGGCTAAGCACAGCTGCATGGGTTTCCAGCCACTTGGGCTGTCTATAGATAATGCTACGTATAGGTTTTGTTGCTTGGATTTTAAAAAGCACTCTGAAGCAATGGATCTGTCCAGAGTCACGGTACCACAGCCAGTGGTGGTTCTGTCACATGCCCTAAATATTTTGCTAATTTTTCCAATGAATTATTTGGGATGTTGGTTATTAGCCTGATTTTGAGGCAATGCGGCTCAGGCAGCTGCCTGTGCTTCTTATCAGCTCTCCATGGCATCTCTTGAAGCTCTCAGCCACGTTTAGCCAAACCCCACAGACATGCAGGTCTCCACAGCTGTGCAGTCTGGGACACAGGGCATGCACCACACCAGGAGAGCAGTGCTCCGGATGCTACCAGCCAACGACCAGTTTTATTCACATTTCTGTGCGGCTACACGAGCAATTCGCTAGGAGTGGGACTCAAAGCCACGGGAAAGCCCTCATCCCAAACGGCCTGGTGTGACCAGAGCCACGCGGTGCTGTGAGGGAGCAACGCGGCCTCAGCTGCCCTTTCCTCAGGATGACCCAAGTTGGAAG
The DNA here is from genome assembly GCA_016647715.1 of Pavo muticus. NCBI lineage: Eukaryota > Metazoa > Chordata > Aves > Galliformes > Phasianidae > Pavo > Pavo muticus. The sequence continues at coordinate 2,108,007 of JACDJE010000002.1, read as the reverse complement.
GCTCGGGAGCGGCACGGAGCGTTGGGGGACAGCCCCGGAGCGAGCACAGCTCTGAGCCGCTCGGAAACCTCCTCGCGGGGCCCCGAAATGGCCTCAGCACCCCGCTAGCCCCGGCACTGCCGCGCATGCGCGAGCGGTGGGCGGCCACGGAGGGGGAGGGGGCGCCCCCCTTCCCTCTGCACGTGACCCAGGCTGCGGCGAGGGGCTTTCTTAAAGGGCCAGGCGGCGCGCTCTCCGCGTGGGCGTTTGTGCCCTGGTTCCGTCTATGGGCTTCCTCTCACCTCCTCACCCGTTCCGCCCCGCCCCTCTCCGCGCACCTGTCGGGCTGCCCGGCGCAGGCCTAGGGGGCAGCCGTGAGCCGCGGCGGGCGGCGCAGCGCCGGGCCCCCGCCTCGTCCCCGCCGGCACCTGCGGCCCCGCACCCGTAACCCGGAAGCGGTGCGGCGGCGACGAGGGGAGAGCGCCGGGACATGGCTGCTGCCTGCTCCTGCCTGTGCGCCGCGGCCGGCATGGCCCTGAGCGCGGCGACGCGCGGCTAAGCCTCGACCTTGGCGTCCCCTTCTTCCCGCCGGACCCTCCTCCTCCTCCCGTCGCCGCCGCTCGGGGGCTGCTGAGGGCCGCTCGCTGTCTGCGGGGCCGGGGCGGAGCCGGGAAGGGCCGGGGCCGCGCGGGGCTGTGAGGGGGGCTGTGAGGGGGGGCTGCGGGCCGTGCGGCCGGTGGGTGCGTGCTGCGAGCTGCCCTCTGTATCCAGGGGCCGGGCTGGGGGCTGCATCCCCCGTAGGGCCAGCGGTGTTTGTTTCTGGGGGGCTGGTTGTACTTCTGCTGTGTGCGATTTGTGTTTATCAGCTCGTTTGAAAGCTGCGCTACTCTTGGTGAGCTGTAGTTCCTCAAAGGCGTTGCGGGAGGGCAGCGGGTCGGCCGCTTTGACTCCATCCCAACGCAGGTTAGCTTCTCGCCGGCGTCTCTGATGCCAGAACAAGGCCCCAGAATGAACGGTTTCTCTCTGGGCGAGCTGTGCTGGCTGTTCTGCTGCCCGCCATGCCCCAGCCGCATCGCTGCCAAGCTGGCCTTCCTGCCCCCGGAGCCCACCTACACTGTGCTGCCCCCCGAGCAGCAGCAGGAGGCTGGGGCGGCCTCTGGGGCTGCCACCCCCACGGGATCGGGCACCTGCAGCCTGCACCTGAGCGAGCGGGCGGACTGGCAGTACTCGCAGCGGGAACTGGACGCCGTGGAAGTGTTCTTCTCCCGCACGGCTCGAGATAACAGGCTGGGCTGCATGTTCGTGCGCTGTGCGCCCACCGGCCGGTACACGCTGCTCTTCTCGCACGGTAATGCTGTGGACCTGGGCCAGATGTGCAGCTTCTACATTGGCCTTGGCTCCCGCATCAACTGCAACGTCTTCTCTTACGACTACTCCGGCTATGGGGTGAGCACCGGCAAGCCCTCCGAGAAAAACCTGTATGCAGACATTGATGCCGCCTGGCAGGCCCTCAGGACAAGGTAAACGTTGGGTGTGAGGTGCTTCGATATCTGTTTAATCCTAAGAAATGCGGTGTCTGCACAGTTAACCAACCCACTGAGAGGCAGAGGGAAGGGTCTGTAGATGATTTGAGTTACCTTGATGGTGTCAGCTGACGTTCCACCAACAGTTACAGTGATTTCCTAGATAGCTTTGTTTGTTTGAAGGATGTCCAAGCCTTCGTTCATGGGCTTTTTCGAGATTTAGGGATTTATGCAGATGTATTATGCGTTAGCCATTGCTCTATCGTTGTAAATCTCTGTATTGAGCAGGAGGTACTGCACTGATTGCAGATTGAGCTTGCCAGATGTAAAAAAAATCCTTTTGTTTGAGATTTCCATTGGTATAAATGTTTCCCAACGTTTATTCTGCTTAGAAGTAAACCTGCTGAGCCTAGGCTTTGAATTTGGCAGTGGCCTGGGCTGGTGCTTACCAGGAAACTGCTGTCACTCTGCAACGTGTCTGACGTTTTGCACAAGCTCAAGTGACGTACACGCCTTTCTCTTTTGGCAACCAAACTGCTCTTACCAAATTGGGTAGGGCAGTGAGGTGGAAGGAAAAAATGTTGACAGGTGAGAGCTGGGGATTCTGCCAGGTGGAGAGGCCGAAGGAGGTGGCATCCAAAGGGATGTAGCAGTAATGAGAAGACTCTGGCAAGGCAGTGTGGCGAGTAGCAGCACGGGGCCCGTGTCTTTTGGGAAATCCAGAACAGAGCTGTTTGACTGAACTCCTTGGTGTGTTTGCGTGGCATTCCAAGGCTTCTGTCCACAGAGACCATGAGTGACTTCTGCTGTTGCATAAGTGGTTTTTAAAGATTGGAAGAGGGAGTTTAAGTTCTTGCATTAGGGCAAGAAAAAGGAGCAAAGGATGTCTTCTTTTCTTGGCTCTGTGGCTGTGTAGTTGAACTTGGCTTACATGGAGTAATGTCTGTTTTAGTGGTACGTGCCAGCTTCAAAAATAGTGATGGGAGTTGTTACTAATTTAGTTAATTGGCTTTTCAAGGATCCGGGGATTGGTCAGTTGTAGAGTCCAGCTGGCTTCTGACATTGGTCAGCCCAAGTCAGTTTAAGATCGTGGGGGAAAGTTACCCTCTCATAGCAAGTGTTCTGTCTGCGTGGTGGGTGACAGACTCTGGGTTTGTTTTTTCAATACTCTTAAAAACAAACAAAAACAGTTGTTGCTTGAATGTAAGTAATATGGCTTTATGTAAAGAAACAATTTGATAGACTTTGTGCAGAATAGATGACTAATTGTCACTATATTGCATGTGGGTGATGTAAATAAGCTTTAAGAAAGGAAAACTGCTTTGAATAAGCTAGGCCTGATTAATGCTTGTCCTTCAGTAACTGTGTTTTCTCTCCATCTCACTATTGAGTTGATACTTTTTCAAGAAAACCTTTTATAGCTCTGGAAATGTGCTTTCACATCTGCTTGGAAGTGCTCGGGCGTGTGGCACGTGTTCAAGACCAGTGCAGACCCAGAAACAAGGCAGTCCTTCACTCAGGTCTACTGGGAAGCTTGACCTAGGAGGCGATGCCAGCGTGTGCCTTGTTTTGCTGTGAGAGGATTGGCTCCTTCTACGGAAGTGTGTCTGAAGGAAGTTTATAATTTTACTTTAGAGTCCTTTCTGTGGTTTCTACAACATTGAGGTTATGTTCTTTTCTTAAATGAAGGAGTTGAATTTTGCAAACTCTTGCATCGCCGTGGTTGTTAGTCTCAGATCTTAGTGCTACGTTGGGAGTGCTGCGAGAGTAGCTGTGTTAACATCATTAGATTTTTACAGCCAAAGAGAATATTACAGTATTTTAGATTCAATTAAGGAATTGGTTACTCTAAAATGTAGACTTTATTAGTTTTGTTTGTTTCTTAGATTCTGTCCTCTCAGATGACTTTCGTGGTTGTTAGGAAGAAGCGATAATCTTCCTGCTCGGGAGCTCTCCAAGCAGTAGTGGCGTGAGCTTTAAAGGAATGACCATTTTTTTAGCCCTATTTAATACATCCAGACAGCTCACTGTTAAGTGAAACGTCCTGGTGTAAAAATACAAGTCTGTTTTCTGAGGTGAAACGTCGTACGATGCTGTTCCTGTTCCAGCAGTTCATTGGTAGCTTCCAAGCTTGCGTGGGGTTTCATTTTCCATGCAGATTCCTAGCGCTTGGCCTGTAGTCATGTGGTAGTGAACTGTAATGCGTAGTTGAAAGTGGAACCTTAAAATAGGAGAGGTTCAGCAGCTATAGAAAGCACTTAGTCATCTGTGCGAAGTTCTGTGGGAAGCTGTTGCTGAATCCACCAGACATTGCACCTGGTAGCAGAAAGGGATCATTATGTGTTGGAAGTGTTGATTCCTTTTTTCTTTTTAATTTTGCCTGTGAAGCACAACTGATACTTATTAAATATTAACTTATCAGAGCGTTTTGAAAGCTGTGCCGAGTTGGACAGGAATTTACACTGCACCTGGACAAAAGAGATGGCTGCCAATGTCTAGGAATGATGGTGAACTGACTGTGGCTACAAACATGCCTGCACATGTTGGCTATATTTTTAAAGGTATTGAAATGAAGATCTTGCTATCACATACGCAGCTGGGTATGAAACCTTATGTAACAAATGATTGTAAAACACTTGGTGAAAAATAACATCGTTGAGGTTTCTGTTCCATTCAGTTATCAATTCTCTTTGGAGAATCGGTGTCAACTACTCGCTGTTCTTTTAGGCACTGTAAAGGGTAACTTATTTCCTTCCTGTTAATCAGATGAGTTTTAATTGTCAAGTCTGAGTGCTAACTGGCTTCCAGCCTACTTAAGATGTTGGCATGTAATTTTATCCCCTTGAAATGGCTTTTTGTAGACATTCCTTGAGATGTTTAATTGTGTGGCATTGGTGGTCGTAGTTCCAATATCAAATAACTAATCTGGGCTTATAAGTATTTCCATTTGATTAACAAGTGGAATACTAGCTTTTGATAAATGATAGATTTAAATGTATCATTTGAGTACTTCATTCTCAGAACAGATACACTTGAGTCTGTCTTTCAGTCCGTTGGTTCACTTCCATTTTTAACTAGGCAATCGAAATCTATCTTCTGTCACAATGAAGGGAATTGGATTGTAAAATGATACAGTGGAATGCAAGGGCTTTTGATAAATGGATGGCAGTTAGCTTAGAATATTTAATTGTCTTTAAAACTTGTTAAAAAAAAATCCAATACTTTCATTATATGAATATTTTATTATTTCCTATGCTGATTATCTGTCACTTCTTATTGCTGTTTCCTTGGCAGGAGTTGGTGGATAACTTCAGAGGTTGTGTCCATTTAGTTAGTCTGCATTTGCTTCATTTTCCCCCCTTGATTTACCAAATCAGTTTCTGCTTTGATTTTCTTTGTACCAGAATCTTCTCTCATCAGCGCTGTGTTGCTCCGTGTGACCTTGTTTCACTTCTCTGGATTGAGTGTTTTGGCACTCAGGTTCGACCTAATGGTTTTTATTCTGTGTAGACCCTTGAAACCCCTTCTAAAGACTGAGCCTTATTTCTTTCTTTCTACTTGGTGCTTCCAGAAGTATTTAATTGAAGAATTTGTAATATGCGCTTTGGGTGGATTTGGGAGGACAGGAGTCATAATTTATTACAGAGAGGCAGATGTGAAGCATTCAGCACCTTCCCAACATGGCTTATACTAGGAATAAAATTTCTCAGCATATTTGCTGTTATAGAAACGCAATCAGGATGTAGTATATTAACTTCTATTACTTGAAGTATAACTTTTCCCAGAGGATTTTTGCATCTTTCTTCCATCTATTTTCTTTCATCACTTTCCCAACACTGAAGGGACGTACGCCCAATTTATGAGAAATGTACTGGTGCAGATTGCTAAATAGCTGAGATTTATTTACTACTTCTATAAACAGATTAAGCACTGAAATCTTAAATGGGTGTGTGTAATTTGCAGTACAACAACACTTTGATTAATCAGGAAACTCAAATTGCATTCTTGTTCAGCTTAGCATTGACTGCAGGCTGCGGGTGTCTGCTGCTCTAGGTGCGTATGCCTCAGGTTAAAAGCACAAGTGTACTGGTTCAGTGAAGGCAGAGGTTTTGGTGTAAAGTTAGCAGGGTAGAAGGTGGTCAAAGGCTGTGCTTGGCTGAGTCACTGTGAACACTGAGAAGAAACAGGGTTCCACCCTGCTTCCTTGTTCATGGTGCATCACTTGGTATGCAGGCTGAAATGGCAGCTGAGTTGTGGACAATGGAGAGTGAAGATCAGTGGACAGACTGCATTAATCTGAGTACCTTGTGTTGCCTCTCGCTGCTGTTGTCTCTGGCTAGAAGTGCTCAGGTGTTCTCCTGATCTGCAGTAGACAATGTGTGCTCGTGTGGTTCCTTCACCTGCTGATGGTAGAGCCTCATAGACGTGGCCATGGGTTTAGATTCCCGCCTTTTCTGCCACTGACTGTAGCGGGCTATTTCCCGCTCCCAGCTTTTTAACGATGTTGATGAGGTGTCCACAAAGGATGACTGAATGTATGCTTCCTAATCTTTAACGAGGCTGTTTTTTAAGCCTTAATCTATTCTACCCACTGTGGTTGGTACTTAAGGAAAACTGTGTAGAACTTGTCTTAAAAATAGAAACAGACAGAATAGTCTGCTGTGGAGTCTGTGATGAGCAGAGATTAATTCAGATGATTAGCATCCCAGGGACAAATACCGACAACTGTTTAAAACAGGTGCTCTGATGTTCAAAGTCACTCCAACTGTTTGTTGAGCTCTGGTGTTGTGTTACGTGAATTAGTCACTGCTGTAAAAGAAAGTACTTCTGTTAAATATTTTCCTACTTCTGTCGGGAGCGTATGATCAAAGCTTGTTTGAAAGCAAGTGAGATTTTTCACTGTCAAGAATATTTTGCATCCAGTTTTATTTGGGAAGAAAACTAAGCTGCCGAAGAGCGTTTGGGTGATGATATTTGTCATCTGGAGTGTGGATGGTCTGAAAGGCAGCTGTTGAAGTGGGGATGTTGGGTAACCCCACTGTGGGAGGGTTGTGGGCCTGGCCCTCAGCGTCACCAGGGCGTCGAGCATAAAGGATGTAGGGGCTGTGGTGCTAAATCCCACACATTGAAGCACTGGCTTTGGTGGTTTTGCTCTGAAGCCAGTGTCAATCACTGCGCCTTCACAACCTCAAAAACAACAACAGATCCCTCCAAAATGCAGCCTCTGTCCTTTGGTACTGACTTATTTTGTGGTGTTTCCAGGTGCTGGGCTAAGTTTACAGTAGCTCATTGCTTGTGGATGTAAGTGGAAAGAACAAATGGAAAAAAAAAAACCAGTTAGCAGCTCTGTCCAGGATTGTGGATACCTGGGAATGTAGTTAGAGTAGCATTTTAAGCTACAGCAGTGAGCTGGCCTCTAGCAGCTGGTTTTGTGAGGAAAAACTTGCACTTCCTGAGTTAAGAGTTATTTATGTTTCTGTATGAAATGAAGAAAGTAGGTGGGATCTTTGGTTTTCAGTTTTTGGTTCTGCGCTGCTTCCTCGTGCAGAGATGCACTAGTACAAAGGGAATGCCAAGCAATTAGCCTTTTGGAGCCTCGCTGTGGTAGCATATGTCTGAATTGCTGCTTTGGTTTTGAGATGAGGTTTGTATGGTGGAGAAAGGCAATGTGATTATAGTAACTTTTACATCTAAATCCTGTCCCAAGTATGCTTTTAAGAAAAATACCAGGAAACTAGTTGTGCAGTCCCACTCTGGGCTGACTTGAAGACAACAGTCTCAGAATTATGTAGCGCTAATTAAATGGACAAGTAATATTGCTGGTTTTTTTCTTCAAAGCCAGCAATATGTTTAATGATTAAGTGACAGTTCCTTCTGCCCTCCTTCTCAAAAATAAATCAATTACAAGACTTGGAAGCAGTTGATATGAGTCATAAAGTAACTTACAGATATCTTGAAACTAGCTTGCTTGCACGCATTCCAGGGTTGCTTTGCTAATTAGCACCTAAAAAGGGCAGAATTCCTTCTCTGGTGATTAACTTCAGATCATTTCAGTTGCCACTGCACTTTGGAGAGATTAGAATACTTATCTATGTATAAGGTGAGGTGCTCACTGCATTTTCTTGAATCTCAGGAAAGCACAAGGGCTCTAGTAGCTCTTGATTGCTTCTTCATGTTAATTTAAGCCTGCATTGACTGCTTATACTGACCTGATGTGGAAACAATTAAGGATTATTTTGTCTAGCTCAAACTCAGGTTTGCTGTGGGCTAAAACACATTAGTCACATAAACCTCATGGCTCTAGAAAAATCAGCATGCAATTGAGATCAATAGAGACTGGTAATTGAATAAACAATTACTTCTTGGCTAGCTTGCTTTCCAGGTCCTGGATGAACGGTGTACCCCAGTCCCGTGTGCTCAGCCTGACACCTGATGATGAAGTGGAATTTCATTGCTGCTGTCAAACTGCATCTTTTGTTGGGTGTGGGAGGCCTTTTGCTTTTGTTTTTCCTCCTGGTGCAGGTTGTGTGAGAATGGAAGTGCGACCAAATCACACGTAGCCCAACACCGTGCCACACGGTAGGATCCCGCTCCTTCCCGTCTGTCTTCCTGCCCTTGGTTTCGCGTGTCCCGAGGAGCACTCGTGTGTCTTTGGGAACATCCCTGCAATATTGAAATAAATCTACAACATCAGAATGACAAAAGGGAAATTCCATGTGGGTTCATGAAAAACGATGACGTGGAAGATGAGGTTTTGAGTTTGCCTCAAAGTGCAGAGGGAAGCGTTGAAACTAGATGTGATCTCCAACTACTGTAGCTGTGGTTTTTGTGTGGCAGATTTCTTAGAAAAGCTTCATTTGTGCTTGTCTGGAAGTAATGCTATTTATTGGTAGGCTTCTGAAATTCTTTGTAGGCACAACTTTCAAGATGAAATTCCTTTTTTAGTCATTAATTAGAAATGAGTTGTTGTGTTAGACAGTTCTGGGTATATACCTAAAAGGGAGAAATGTTACCAAGTCTATTTTGAAATTCCTGCTTATGTATGGAAATGTTACTTTCAAACTTTGACTCTTGTGAGCCCTGTTTATCAGCCTCTTGCTCTAAACAGAGCTAGCTGGCTATATTGGTGTCTGGCACATAGCCCTTCTCAAGGCATGCCGTGTCAGCCAGCAGCTCCCACAGACTTCTTAAAAATCATTCTTGTATGGGACACGGCCACATGTCTCAAGATCCTGGTGTGTTACAACAGTTGGATTTGACTGTGTGACATGGCGCGTTTGCTTCTTTGCATGTACAGCAAATAGACACGTGGGGTACTGAATGATGGGATCTGAAAAGTCTAAACATTCTGGGATGGACTTCAGCGTGTTTCTCTGGAAGGCGTGCTTTCAGTAACATGGTTTGAAATGTTTCTCTCTCAACAAGATGGTTGTTTAGAAAAGGCTTTGCTCAGATTGTAGGATCTTTCTGGGCATCCTTCGCTGCTGACTTATGGTTAGCTTTGCTTTGGGTGTTCTATGAGAACATGAAAAATGGTGTTCAGTAGCAGCAAAGCAGCAAGAATGGCTGCATGTTCTTTCCAGTGTGAGAGAAACTGAGATACAGTTCAGATTATGCCATTATTATTCCATGGTTTTTAAGGCTTATTTATAGTAAATTAAAATAGAGGATCTGCCTTGGGGAAGGTCATTTGTCTTAACTATTTCACTATACTTTATTTTGCTTGTAATAAGACTTGTAATTTATTTTAAGAGCCAACAGCAATGCGGGTCTAAACTTCTGTTGAGGATTTTGCATTTGTGGTACACAGACGATCTGCACGTCAAAGGAATTTAGTAGTAGTAAACTTGCCTTTTCAAACATTGGGCTGGCTTGTTTGTACAGATCTTAATCTTTGCCCTGTCTCTGTGGAGTCTTCACCAACATGTGATGAATGTGAGTAGGATGAATGTCTAACAGCCTGGGGAAAGGGACACGAAAATGGGCTTGGTTTAGAAGGTGTCCTCCAGGGCCAAACTTAGAAAACTTCTCCAACGTGCTGTTTGTTCCTTATAGCTTCATTTCTCATAGGAGTGTGCATCTGTCTTGCTGGGTGTGGTGCTTTTGTTTTGTTCCTTTTAAGAAGGTAATTCAGCGTAGTATTTATTTTGGAGGTGTTTTCCTGGACAATTTGTTACCTTGAGGTAGTTGGCCAAAAGCCAGACTGACTTCTGCTTCCCGAAGTCTGGGATGGACCTGAACTTGCAAATGGAGTTGCATTGTGCATGTTCTTCCTAATATTTGTTTGTTGATCCCTACCATGGAAGCCTTTATATTTTCCTATTGCACTGTAGCTTCAGTGTATCTTATTAATGCTACAGTAAACTGTAGTGTTTCAGTCTGGGCATGACCATCTCATCAAACTTTACCAGCTGTAAAAGTACCAAGTTGGAGGAGGAGGTGGGGTGGTGTTTCAAGTACAGCTCTACTGTTTTTATGGCTACTAGTTTATGGACATGTAACCTTTGCCTCAGCCCGGTTAATGATTGCACCATAGGTTGCAGGTATCTGTTTGGTGCAAGAACCACCCTTTCAGGAGTCAGTGCAGCAGTTGGAGGTACAAGTGGTGTTTCACCTGGAGCCTGACCAGTATGTCTAAAAGGTTCTAACTCCTGCTGGATAGCTGCCAGCTTTCAAACTATTACCTGTGAAGGAATACAGGCATAAATGTAGTTGGTTTTCAAATAACTAAATCATTCTAATTTATGTTTGCTTTAACAAAGAACAAAGATGGCAGCAGTTTAAGAATGTACTTGAATAGGATTTAAATTCAGCCTGAATTTTTGGTGTAGAAGGTGAGGTTGTCATAAGTTCTCAGCATTGACCCAAATTTGTGAAGGGTGAGAGGCTGCAAGGCTTCCTTGGTCTATTGAATTCTTCTCTAGCCTTTACAATTCTGCTGAGACTGAGCAAGCTGGTGCCAAATTCACCACCCTTCCAAATTGCATGCCCTTCTGTCAGAGCTCTTCTGAGATCTGTACTCACTTTGTGTAGGACACTGAACAGATGCTATTTATACAAATAAGAGCTGGCATCTTCCAGTTATTTCAGGAAATTACCCTTTCCGTCCAAAAATCCAGTTTAATAATGACCATAATGAAGGGTGTTAAACCTGAGGATCTTGGATGTTTCTTGTCTGGATGTAGTCTGAAACTTGTTGCATTACAGAGCAGGGAGATCTGACCCAAAGATAATAATCTTTGATTATTGTAACCAGTCTCTTTGGCTGGACATTCACAGCAATCTTCTCTTTTCTTTTTAATTCCAAAGTAAGTGTTAATTTGGAATAAAGGGAACAGTGTTAGTTTTAACCTAGCTCACAGTTACTGGGATTGTGAAGGGGAGAGGGGCTCGATTTAGAAAGCATCATTTGTCACTTACAGCTTATGTCTCTTCCTTCCACTGCTGCCAGTGCTTCTGTGCAGTGCTCTGATGTGAGCTGTCTTCTTTTCTGCCCTTCACTATAAAGCTGATCAAAATGGTCCGATCCAATTTTCTCTTTAAATATTGTTTTAAAGTTCTCATTACGTGTTTCTCTTTTGCCTCTGTCTGGAGAGCTTTGTGGTACTGGGAGGGAGGGAAAAGCTGTTCCTTTCTAAATAACTAAATATGAAAAGTGTGTGTTGGCAGGAAACACAGCAGCAGCTTGTAACTGAAGTGCCCCTCTGCTGTGAAATGGCGAACTCCAGAGAACATACCCTGCCCAAATGTTACTGACCAAATCGCTGCATGGCTGAGGTAGACGTCAATACACCAACTCTTCCAAGCACAACACTATTATCTGTTATTTCAAAAATAGAAACTCCATCAGCACAAGGCTCCTTCATGCTATGCTTGTTTATTGGTAGGCAGTTAAGTGCTGGCGTGGCACGAACAGGAACTGCTGGCATTTCTTCCTGCAGAACCAGTTGTTCTGGGGTGATGCTGCAAATGAGTGGGGGACCTGTTTGGTTTACCAGAGTTGCATCACAGATGTGGAGGCAAACAGGACACAGAAGCTGCTGCTTTTTGCCTCCTCCTTTTCTTTTTTGATTTCTAAGCTACACCTGCAGGTCAGTATCTACCTTTAGCATCAGCTGGAGTAATTCACTTAAGTGATTGCTCTGACAGATGTCCTTGATCCCTGCTGCTACTTCGGAGTGGCTGTCTGATAACTGCCAGCATCCTTTTCCTGTTCCTCAACCTTTTCCCTCAAGAAGTCTTTGACAAAAAGGTTACAAAAGCAATTGGCCCTGTTAAGTAGATACAGCACTGGTGAGGAAAACAAAGTACACAACAGGCATGCTGTTTGACCATTAAAACCTCTGGTTTTGCACGGTGTAGACAGGATGCCTTTTACTCCACAGAAGCTCAAATGATGCCAAATAAGAGCTGGATAAACTGAAGTATGTGACCTGCTTTCAGCGCTGTGTTTTCTGGTGAGGTTAGGAAAAAAGGAGTTTTCTAAACACGCTGAAGTACTGATCCCATTTCCTAGATTAATAATGTTACTTCAAAATGGATAAAATTTAGTGGCTTAATGTTTTGGAGGGTTTTTTTGCATGTAATTCAATGCAGGCATCTGTTTGTGTAATAAATGAATGATTTGGTGCTCTGCCTTTAATTCCTGGAGAGCGCAATGCAGGTTTCATCGCTGCTTCTACCAAACACAGGGAGAGTTGCTGGCTGTGCTCAGAGGTTCGGAATTCCAAGCAGTACTTAGTGGGGAAAAAGGGAGGAGGGATTTTAGCCCCAGGTTTGTGAGGATGAAGGCTTTGGCTAGGAAATGAGATTTTAAGCTCTGAACGAGCTATCTGTGGTCTGCTGTCTTAGAACATCTGGTGCTGTTAATCCTGGTGATTGCTGTATATATTTTTTAATCATCTTAGCTTTATATTGACTGTTAGAGAGACCTGAACACTGAATGTGCTAAAAGTTCATTGAGGGAATGTGCAGAAGAGAAAATTTAGGTGTTACACCAACATTTAAATTCGTGTTGCTTTATAATGTATGGATTCTGTGTAGCAGCAAGTCTTTAATTCTGGTGGAGGCAGGTCGTCCCATCTTTGGGTGACAGTGGAACAACACGAGGATGCTTGGAAGCTGTTTGCAGCTTCCCATTTGCGTGGCACTGCGATGTAAATTACAGGAGGCCTTCTGCTGCTGTTCCTTCTGACCCTTGTATCAATGCATTTTTCTTTGCAAGATCAGCAAAGAGGCTGCATGTAGGTAAACTGAGAGGAGGGTTTGGGTATCTTTGCTTGTGTGGTAGTATAAGAAGGCTGGTCTTTATCATCAACATGAAGTGAATGCTCAGGATCCATTTGTAAAGGCAACACAGGTTGCTCTGAGATCCGATTTTGCACACCACAGCAGAATGGAAGAGAAGTGATGAGTCTGATTTTCAAGTCAGAGTGCCAAGGAATGATGAGAAATGAAGAACACCGAGATTTTCTTCTTTCTGAAAAAGCACTGGAAAAATATTTTCTACCGATAGATTGCTTTCATGAAATGACTTTCAGCTTCCATTTGGCAGTGATCGCTCTTGTTTTCTGTTAAAATATTTAACAAATGTAGCTGAAAATGGATGATAGAAAGCAAGAGAATGGTATTTCTCCATGAGGCTGTGAGTGTTCTTCACTCTGAAAGCAGATGCTTAAGTGCATACAAATTCACACTGCAATAAAGCTCGGCGTTTGCAGCACTTACAAAACTGATGCGTGTTCTCCACTTAGCTGGGGGTGAGGAGAAATAAAGGGCACAGGGTCATTTATCCAAGTAGGATTGCTTCCAGTTGAGGACTCACCAGACATGTCAGTGCAGAGGAAGTGTCAAATGCGCTGATTTTCGAATCAAAAGAGAACGTTGCCTTTCTTCTTCGTATCTGTGGAAGTGGTTTCAGAGTAACTCCAAGAAAGATGAAATGTTTCCTGAGAATTGAAGGGGCAGGATGTCTCCTGCATACAAGGGCCGCTGCTCCTCTTCACTTAGCTTTTGCATCGAGTCCCTAAACGTTTGCTTGAGGTACTGCTTGCTTTTGAGAGAAATCTTTGCCTTATTGAATGACTTTGTTTGCTCTCCTGTAGTGCTTGAGCATATGAATCTGACTATATAAGAGAGCAAGGAATGCTGCTGCCAGCTGAGTCATCTTCATATAATGTTTGTCCATAAAATATTCATGGAACAGGGACAGCTTCATCCTTCTGCAGCCTGTTCTTTTTAGGATTCTTAGGGCTGTTCATAGATACCAATCGTTTTTGCAGCAGGACATCTCTGCTCTCCTCCCTTTCTGCCCCTCGTGGCCCTTTCTTTCCCTGTCTGCTGGAGACTCTCACATCTCTACCAGAGCAGCACTGATGGGACGGGAAGAAGCAGCACATCCAGGCTGTGTGCTCCTTATCCATTGCAGCCCCCACGTCGTGCTCTTCAGACTCTGGCTTTGGTGCTCGGCGGGAGAGACTGCGTTCAGTTTTCCAGGGGTCTTTGAAGAACAGTGTGAAAATGGCTTTAACTTTGTCTGCTCTAAATGGATTTCAGATACAAGCACCTGCAGGTTGTTGAGGCTGTTTGGCTTGTTTGTTCCCTGCTGTCAGCAGCATGGAGAGAATGGTGGAAAGCTTTATCAACTTGTTTCTGGAAATGGTTACAAGGAAAATACTGCATCAGTGCCACGATTTGGTGATTTGTAAGCTATACCAAATAGTTGCAGCAAACCTGGTCGCTGAATGGGGTTGATCTTCTGTTTTTATCATCTGAAAACGTGAAATATCTTTTAAGAGACAATCATCTATATGTTTTAATGTAGTCTGAAACTAAACAGAAGGGTATTAAAGAAAACTGAAAAGCCAACACAGCGCTCACACACGAGAAAGCTGGTTAGTTTCCTTTGAATTCAGCAGTGGGATTATTACATGAGTAGTTCTAGAGCATGAGTGATCTGCTTTTTGCCCTCCCCCCATGTAGCCTTCCTAATATTGATCTCCCAGAGGATTAATTCCAGCATGGCACACCATTTAACTCTTCTGGAGCATCAAGACAATTAGAAGTGCTTACATAGACTTCTATTTTGAGATCTTGTTTTGGAGCTGCCTATTTTAATTTAGTGTGTTTATAGCTAATCTATGCAAACCTAGAAGTTTTAGGTGATATTTGCAGTTTGATCAGCATTTAAGGTTAGCCTTGTTTCTTTGAGATGATAAAAACCTAATCAAGGGTATTCAGTTAAATCCAAGTGGTGCTGTGAAGTTTTTGTCATCAGCTTTGACTAGTTTGCTTTCTGATTGTACCAGGTGAGCTGTGTGCGGACTGGTAAAGAGGAGGGAAAATCCTGTGTGTGGGGGCTTTGTTTGTATTGTCTAAGTTAAGACACCTGAGTAACTCCATCAGGGATATATTTAGGGGTGAATCTATACATGACCCCGCATGAGGACAGGATGCTCGCTCAGCTTATATGCCTATGCAGTGATAACAGTATTTTCAGAAAACAGAGCCAGACAAACTCACTGGTGCCACTCTTCTTTTTGTTTTTGTTTTCTTGCCCTGCTCTGTATTGCATGCTTCAGCAGTTATTCCCTGCTCTGAGAGCAGCTGAGGTGGCGGAAGGGTTGAAGTGTCTGCAATGGGTGGAACAGCAGCAGCTCAGGTCAGAAGCCACTGCACTGCTTCTCAGATAAGTAATCCCAGCTCATGAGTCAGAGGCTTAAGACTTTAATAGATGCAGCTCTTGGCAATTAGTGCTGCAGTAGGATGGCCTTGAACCGTGTTCCATGATGTTACAAACAGGGAGAGGTAAGGGAAATACTCCAGAAAGTTAATTCAGCATCTCCTGTGAGGAGGAGTCATGGTAAGAGCAGGGCTTGAGACTTAGTTGAGTTGTCAGAGGTGCCCCAGCAAACAGGTGGGAGTACTGAAAGAATAACTCAGTGCTGCTGAACAGCAGTGCTTGGAGAGTTGTGAGCTTGCTTCTTTCAGACCTGTGTTCCCCCCCTCTGCCAGCGTGGAGCCAGGGGAGGCAGGAGGGCTGCAGGATGGGCTGGAAGGGCAGCCAGCACGCATTGGCTTGCTGTGAGTTCTCAGCCTCAGGAATCACACAGGGCTCTCCAGTTTGGAAGCAACTGAAATGTAAGAAGCAGCTATGAAAGCACAGAACTGGTGGGACTGTATAACCACTGTTAATATTTGCACTTTTTTTAATGTTTCCTAGGGAATCAGGTTTTTTTTTTCCAAGAACACTTTCTGTACTAGTAGGCACGTAACTTGGCTTACTTGAAATCTTCATGGAGAAAGATATTGCATTTAGATGCATGGATATCATCGAATCTTTCTTGTTTGTACAACAGGGGGTGTTCTGTAACAACCCTTTTAAGAGTACAATTTTAGGAAGCATTTTACCTCATTTTTTTCAGCTTTCAAGAGCAGGATATCCAGAGTGGAAGTGCAGGCTTCTTGCTACGGGCTGTCAAACTTTAATATCTTTTTAAAAAATGCTCTGTTTACATCTCTTAGCTCTGTTGTATTACAAAACATACAGTATGACGTGCGTGGCTGAAATAAAAGTACCACAACGGGATAGAGATGAGAGAGAAGCTGGGGGTGCAGGTAATAAATTCCTCAGTCCAGAAGATACTGTGGAGCTTCTCTGTGAAAGTGACAGAACTTTCTCTGCTGTATCAAGTTGTTTAAATGCACCTCAGAGACTGGCTATATGGATTTTGCACACTGGTTACAGTAAAGAGTATATAATGGGATGTAGCTGACTGTGTTTTTTGTGAATTATTGATGGTGTGGGCAACAAAGATTGTTCTTACAGGCCAGTAAAGGTTTCCTATCTTTGGTAAATAAAGCTTAATACTTCTCTCTTGCATGTTTGTTTGCTACAAACCAACTTAATTAAATGCAAAATACTTTTTTAAAGCAACTCCAATGCTCTGTTTTTAAACTAACTGAAGTGAGAGATTCATTTTAGTGTGCCATCTACCCGTTGTGTCTTGTGACTAAATGGTACAAATCAAGGCTGCTGTAAGAAGGCACTTTGGGAGGAGCAAGAAGCTATGAAGGGTGGGGAACTGTGTCTGTCTTCAGAACCTTAACCTGGTGACACAGTGCTGGCTTCAGAGCTGTAATTGATTTCTGCAGTTGTCAATCAAGGAAGCAAATACAGCTGAATGTATGTATGTGTTTAACTCTTATTTCCATTGTTACTGGATTGTCTTTCCCTTTACAGTGGTTTTGATTGTATTCACTTCTGTGAGCTGAGAGTTGAAAGAAACCTGGAAGAGCTTCAGTGATAAAGATCTCAAGTAGTGCTAAGGTGTCAAAGTGTGCCTCTTTCTTTTAACTAGAGAGGAAGTTAACAGAAGAATGGAATACATCCATGTGCTGGTTTTAGGCTTCTCTCAGTGTCCAGAGGGTGATAACGCCTAGATTGTTTACAGTTACTTCTACATCAGCTAAGCTTAGTCTCTCTTCCCTTGCAGTAAGTACGTGAAAAGTTGTTTGAAATCTTTAACTGCAGGGCATCGTGGTCAGAAAGTTGCATTAATGACTGAAACTGATTTTTCGCATTTCTCAGAATGTGTTTTAGCTGTTGTCGTACCAGATACAGCCGGCTTGGGTTCTTCACCGAGTTCAGCAGGGGTTACATCCTTCTGTTATGTGGAGATGCTGCTTCTCTTTTTGTTCTACGAGATGTATGTGTGTAATCATACTTGTTAAAAGTTAAAAATAAATCACAGTTTCATCAGAAGCAGAAGACAGTGCTGTTGTGCTCCTGACATCGCAGTAGTTTGTTCATGGCTTCCCGTGTTGCTGTTCTGTCCTGCTCTCTTGAGCAGCCAACATCTTTAACAGCAGACCAACTGAAGCCCATGGGACTAATAGAGGAAAGTGTCCCCTTCCTCTCATTGTATGAGCACACACTGAGTATTGGAGCGTTGTTCATCGCCTTGTGCAGTAGTGGAATGATAAAGATACAAGCTGAACAGAAGACTCGGCCACATCACTGCTCATTTTTCAGTGGCCTTCTTGCTGACTTTATCTCAGTATGAGAGAGTGAATGATGGTAAGGGCAGAGTTACGTTGTTCTCTCACACCTGTCTGCCCACCACATGAGTTCTCCATTAAATGGTGAAAGTAGGTTTGCTGGAAACTTATTTCTGTGTATCTTATGTTGCTATCTGGAGGAAAAAAAAAAGAACTCCATCCTGCAGAAGCAACTGTTTCAAAGCCAGGCCTTTATACATAATAGCTAGTTCATGTGGTAGACAAACAGGCAGCCTAGCATAAACAGAACGCCAGAGTTTAGCGTTCAACCATATTGGGGGGGCTGGGGGTCACGCTATAAATACAATTGAGTTCTCAGTGCACGAGAAAACAAAAGAGGTCTTTCTTGGCACCTCCTTAATAAATAAATAAACCAGCAGGCACGGCGTGCATGTTTTCTGCCCGGCCTGTCTTCTGCATCCCATTTAGCATCAGTTCAGCCAGATTGGAAGAGACTTCTTCCAGAATGCAGATTTGCAGAAGTCTTTCCCAGCTGATGAGGTGCACCACCGACTATTTTGTTATCCTCTGCTTGTTTCTCTTTTGTTTCTGCCTGAAGAATGCTCGAAAAATGAGAGTGGCTGGATGCAGTCTGCATTTGTTGAGTGGTCTCTGCTGTAAGATCATGAGCTATAAATGGGTGTGAGGAGAGAGCCTGATTTCTGACTAGCAGCAGATGGGCTGCAGAGCAGACCTGCTGCCTGCTGGGGTCCCGGGCTGTGGCATGGCTGGGCTGACAGCAGAATGGTGGTAACGTGGTGCAAAATGAGCACGTGACATTGCTGCACGTGGCGTGCAGTTCTACAACCACACAGGTGGCAAACTTGGAGAAGGAACACACTTGGACTGGGGAATCTGGAAAAAATGAAACGTTCTCCATGTTAAAACTTGGCATCTTCAGGCACCAAGTAATGTAAGATTGTATTTGGATGGGAAAAAAGTTTGTTTTATTTAGAGGAGCTAACATTCTAAGGAATTTATTTAAAAATAATAGATCATCCCCTATCCTAAAGCTACTCATGTAGAGCTTTATAAAGCTATTCAGTTTATGTCAAACAGTGATCTTTACTTGTTTACAGCAAAACATGCTGGTCTTATCCCCAGTGAGAAGCCCCTCTGAGCACTTAAGGACGGGAAATGGAGGTGAGAAAGTACCATCCATTCCCAAGCCAGGGCCGGTTATCTGGGACCTGCTCATGATAGGTGGTTGTTTGAACTGTTCTTCAAATGTGAAGTCATGGAAATGCTGCTGTCTCGCTGGGCTGTTACAGTACTTTCTCAGATGATAGGGGGAAAAAACCTAACCTAAGCCCCTTTGCTGCATTTTTTGTCCATTCCATCTTGTCCTGTTCAAGCCAGCCAGAGTTCTTCCTATCTTCATCTTTGCAGCTGCTTCTTCCATATTTGAAGCCTGTTGTCATGTTTTTCTGAAACCTTCTTTCCTTTGGAATAAACACATTGTAGTTCTCGAAATCTTTAACGTGCTTTCTCTCCTCTATATGCTTTTTCTGTTTTTATCTGAACTTTCCACTGCCATGAGATGCTGGAAAGGAGATACAGTAGTTTGGCTGAGAACCAGAGCCCCCTGAGTGAACCAGGAATAATCTCTGTCTGAACATCTGGCATGTCTAAGTACTGTGTTTACAGTATGACATAGGCTTGTGTCAAACTTGGGCTCTGCCATAATTCTCTTTTTTTTCCTGTACTGTACTGAGTTTAACCAGTTATATCCGGGCAGGGAATGAGGCAGCCTCTGGATTAAGCTGTGCAGTGGTGCTGCGTAAGCTGATTTACTGCTATTGCTGTTACAGGGTGGGGGGATGTAAGGCAAGATTAGTTGGTGGATGTAAGAGTGTTTGTTAGAGCAGTTAGTGTTGCTGGGGGGAGAGAAGGGTGGCATGTGACACCTGAGGAATGATATTTTCCAAAAAGCTCATTTGTTGTTTTTTTTTTACCCTCCACCTTTTGTTGTTATAGCAAAGGCCTTTTTCTTTGCCTAACAAGTGGAAATTATTATATATCCATATGCCTGACTTCAGTGTCAGGTGCTCATTTCCACATCCTTCATCATGCTTGAAGTAATCTGGGAGGAGAAATCTCTGCAAAAAGAGGAGTTTTTCAGTTCTGTCACTTTTCTGCCGTTGTGCAGCTCAGTGCTGGTGTGTGAACTGGGAGGGGGGGGCTCGTGTGGCTGGTCAGGTAGCGCTGTTAGAAATACATTTGGTTATTAGAAATGAGTAAAATTCTTTGCCCCTGATTTTATGGTTATAGGCTTTTCTCTGAGGTGATGTAATAGAAAACAATTTGGTGTAATTCAATTATTACCAAATGCTATTTCATTATAGTTTATACCAGAGAATGTCATGAGATAGCCTTTTCTTCACCTGCCTTAGTTGTTCAGGGCAAGCATGCTGTGCTATCCCCACTCAGCAGTATGTAGATTGCCTGCCTTGGTTTTGTTGTGGCTGATGGAGCTTGCCAAGGATATTCAATATCTGTGCTAGGACTTGGCTGAACCTTGGCCACAGTTCTCAGTATTTGATAGCAAATAGCTGGTCATCACAAGGCAGTAAGCAAGAAGCAGTTGTAGAGCTTTGGTGTATGTTCCTGCAGTGCTGCTGGTCGTCCTGCAGAAGTGCCTGGAGGGAGCCGCATGGCTTCTGCTTGATCCATTTATTTATACCAGAGGGAAAAAAAAGCAGCTCTACTGTACCACTGGGTTAGTGCTACCGTTGCCTGTTGTACCTTGGTATTTACAAATAGCGAGCTTCTAAAATAAGCTTTAAGAGGGCATTTTCAGGTGTCATTGGTTTGTTCTGTAACTCCAGTATTAGCCTCTGTTGATTAGCGCTGGATCTTCTCCGTAGTGTAAGCAAATGACTCTCTGAAGTGGCAGTAAAATAGTAGTGATATAAAACTGAAGTATATTCCTTGATTAGATTTTTCTGGCAGACATTGAAATTATTTTGAGTGTGAACACGTTTGTGCAATTACGCGTCTGCTCCTGTGGCAGCGTGCTGGGATAAATGCCAACACAAATTGTCTCTTTCTTGCAGTTTCATAAGCCAGAGTACTCTGCAAACTGTTTCTGGCTCCTGCTACAATGAAAACATGAACTCAGTGATGAGTCTGCTACACCTGAACTTGAATCACATTGTGCTTCCTTGTGCAGGAAGGAGGTAGAGAAGGAAGTCGCTGCCTAATTTAAAGAATCAGTGTCACTGTCTATTGTGCCTATGGAAGCAGTGAAGAATTGTAGACCTATGTTTGTGTGAATTCAAGGAAACATGAATGAAAAACTGGCATAGGGACTCTTACTGTGTGCCAGGGATGCCTGTGAGTTGTAAAATTATTCTGATTTTCTCATTTGACAGTTGATGTTATGGTTAACACAAAAAGCCTTAACCTAATGCCTTGCTCTCAACTTACTGCTGGCATTCGGGCTGGAAATTTGCTGTGAATTCTGTGATGTTTTGACTGAGATGTTGGAGTAGCACTTGCTGAAGCAGGATGTGAAATTGAGTATTTTGTTCTGATAATGTAAATAATTGCTTGCAAGAATACTTAGCAAATCCCTCCCCTTGACTGTCTTTTGTTTTGTTGACGTGAAGATCCCACAATTTAATCTCAAGTTGCAACACGCAGTCAGCAAGTGGGTTTTTTACTTGACTGAGGCTGAAACTGTAGACACGTCACTTATGGACGTTTATAATGATTCTACAGAAAAACCTTTTTGAGGTTCTTAACAAGCAATCTACATTTCCCCGAATTGTTCAATTTGGAGATAATGCGTTTGTAACAGTAATTTGTGGTGTTTTCTTTGTTCTTTGAAATGATTGTAATGCCCATATTGCTAAATATGTGCATGTTTAAAATCTTAATTTCAGGGAAATTGAAGGAATTTGCGTAAAGAGGAAGAAACAGGCTTGTACTGAGCTCTGCAGACTTTACTTGCTCAGAGCTGCATGCTTGTTCTAGTCAGAATACTTGAGAAGTCACTGTTGCCTTGAAGTACGGTTTGTGTTGTATCGCTCCAGATGTATGTGAGGTTCCCACTCCATGTTTTAAAACTGAATTTCCTTGTGGTGTTTCCCTTGAGAGGGGAGAGCACAGTTTCCTACTGAAAGAGCACACGAGCTAATTACCTTGGGTTTTTGGCCATTTCTGTTTAAATACTCTGTTGTAAGGAAGAATTTGATCACCAGTAGCTGCCTTACTTTAGTAGCGGTAGGCCTCATCAGCGTGGTGAATGGGTTTTGTGTTGTCAAAACACTTCTGTGGTGTTCTCTGCTGAGATGGGATACTGCAACTGGGTTTTAGTAGCTTGAAAACTCTGATTTGCTGCTGTTGCTGTATCCATGCTGATCTGTGTGGTTTACAGTTTAGGTAAAGGGTATTGGGGCAGCAAATACCATAGCATTTCAAAACTGAAAGTAAAAGGTGTGGTTAACTTCACTGATTCAGTAATTCTGAAAAAAGAACTGGCCTCACTATTGAAAATATGTGTGCAGCACCTTGGAGGATTGGCGCAGCTCCTGCAGCTTTGGCTGAGAACAGGCAGGGTTGGGATGTATGGCACTTCTGTAGTCCCTGCAGCAGCATTCCTCTGGTGCTTGCAAGGGACTAAGGAAGGAATAAAAATAGCAGTGGTAAGCCTTCCTTCGCTATTGCTCGAAGCTGAAGCCCTGAAGGAAGAAAAATAAATGCAGTGTCTCATGCTCATAAAGATTTTTTTTATGATAATGCTTAGTCTGTACAGAGTGCTGTCAGCCAGAAGGCTTTTAGTACTTTACAAACGCACGCTTTTGTTTGAGAAAACTGGGGTGGGAGCACAGTGCGAACCACAGTCATACAGCTAAGCACATTGAATGGGAGGTAGCTGTATCCCATCCTGTCACTGCAGTCTGCTGTTAGCAGTATTCTCAACCTTTCCCTGTCACACTGACCTGCTGGTGTGTCTGAAATCTGTCATTAGTCTGTACAGGACTAAGTAAGAAAGTCAGGGATGTGGATTCTTAGTGGCTGACTGGAGTGTGTTGGTGCTGTAGCTGGACCTGGCTTGAGCTGGCCAGCAGTAGGTGCCTACAGCTGTACTGCTTGTGGAGATGCTTGTTTTCTTTTTCCCGTGCTCCTAGCAAATGTAATCCCTAATCCATCCGACCTACTGGTGGGATTCTGGGAGCAGATTACACTGGAGAACTTTGCTATCTGATCTGTATCTGTGGATTGGAGGAGTAGAAATGCTTGCATCTTTTACAATGCAAGTAGCTTTACGCTTCTCAGTAACTGATTTTCTCTAGGGCAAGCACGCTCCTCTTTTTTCTTTCCCTTATTTTCTTGTCAAATTGCTGCTTTGCATGTGCTCGTGGCAACTCTTGGAGTCCCTTCCTGCATTGCCTCACCTTGGGCCCTTCCCTTGGGCCCTTCCCTTGGGCCCTTCCCTTGGGCCTTCCTTGGGCCTTGTCGTCCCTCAGAGCCGTTTCCAGGAGACCAAAGCGCCTTGTTTCAGGAAAGATGTTTTTAGGAGCTGCTGTTTGGCCAGTGGGAGGTCTCAGTTCCTTAACAGGAGAACAAGTAGCAGAGTGCCTCTTTTCTCAGAATGTCTTTTGCTGTTTTCACTGTGTTCCTCCTTTGTATCCCACCTAGTTTCCATCTGATTGCTGCTGTCTCTTATCCATGACCACTCTTCCTCATTTCTTCTATTTCGCTTTCTTTATCACTGTTCTGATTGCATAAGAATCTTTTAACACCACCCAGGAGCTTGCAGAGAGAGGGAAAGGGGCCCCTCCTCCACTCCCCAAGTGTACTGTATGTTCAGGCCAAAATCCCTGGGCTGTTCTGTGCCTTGGCTGGGCCCTGCTTGCTGAGTCACTGCCTGGGCAGCATCGTGAGGGCTCAGAACATGCCAGTGCCAAGCTGTGGCCATCAGTGCCAGGGGCCTCGCCCCTGTCGTTATTCACAGCCCTTGCTTCTGAGCTGTCACGTGTCCTTCAGCCTTACAGTAAATTGTTCATGCAGATGTTTCTGCTGATGTCTGTGGTGAGCTTTTGGTGTCGTCTTCTGATTGATGGTAAAGGGCTTGAAGAGATAAATCTGCTACAGTGACTCTTCTGGCTTGGACAGTTGGACTATCCCTGACCAAAATGGTCCAAGAGATTCTCAGTGGACTGTTAGTAGGAATACAAAATAGAAAAGGCATTCCACCAGACGACAGGCTGGCTGCAGCATGCACTCGCTCAGTGTCCTTATACTCTTCTTAAGATTACCACCTTGCCTTTCTGAAGAGTTGAATACTGAATATTTGTAATATTTTAGTGATGAAGGGCTACTTTAGAGATCTCCCTCTCTCTTTTTTTTCTTTGGTGACATGTAGACTGGCTGTAACTTCAACTAGCACACTGTGAAATTGAGATGTGTTTCTTTCTAGTTGCTTGCAGTGGTGACAGCGAGGAGCTCGATTTGCAACATAAGCTGTTTTCAGAAACAAAATAACACCAAAAGGAGTGAATACAAAGAAAATCGATGCCAGAGAAAATTGCGATGCTAAGGCAATTATGTTAAAGGAATTCTTTCTCTACCTTACACTGTCTTGTTATCCCGTGATTCTCATCCACACATCTGTTTCTGTGCTTTGCTTAGATTGTAAATGCTTTAGAAATGGGACTCTACATCTATTGTGATATTGGAGATGGTGCTGCAAAATCTACCAGCATCAATGCAGTTCTGTTCTGGGTGCTACGTATATGCACTTGTTCCTGTCACATTTTTTATGTTCTGATGTTGATGTATTTCTGCCTGTTTTTAGTATGATGCAACGACTGGTAGCTCAGCAGAATGGAGGCATAGTTTCCATATGCGGCCTTCAAAGGTACCTGCCTCTGATCTACCACGCTGCAGCTGGGATGACATCCATGAGGATAAGGCTTTGCTTTGGGATTCTGTTAATGTACAAACCCAAATCAGGCAGGCCCTACTGCGTGCTGGACTGTTTCTGACCATAAGAGGGGAAAAAAAATCTCCTAAGAGAGCTTTACACCATCTCTTTTAATACATCAGGCCACCGCTGTGGTGATAGACCACCAACGTGAGCTACTGCTTGGTTACCAAGAGGATAAAATTTTCCTCTAGGGAGATATTTTTATACAGTTGCTTATTCATGTTACAGTGGATGTGAAAAGCACTCATGTTCAGCAGCATAAAAATATTAAGACAATTGTTCTTACACAGAATCTATAATACAGCCTAGTTTTGCTCTGTGATAGAACAAAATCGGGTGGTCAGTGTTGGATTATTCTTCCATTCTGATTTTTATCTCTTTTGCAAGTACCCAATCGTTTGACTGCTTAAAAGTCAAGTGCTATCAAGCTCTGCCAGATACCTCTATCAGCATATCAAAGGAGTTGGAAAACTTCCAGGAGTACACTGAGTATAGCCTGAACCATAGCTTTTGGTGTATATACTTTTCATAACCATTCCAACAGGACTGTAGGCAGTGTAGTCTGGCAAAAAGACATATTCTATGCAGATTATCTTCCAATAGAAATATTCTCAGTTATTCTTTATACAGCTTGCAATAGAAAATAGACATAGAAACCTTCTATGGATAAATAATCTATAACCATTGAGAAGTAGCTTTGATCTGTGGCTTTCTTAACAAGTTGTGGTGACCAAATACTACTGTACTCTTCTTCCTGCCCACCACCACTGTCTCGTGTGCCATTTCCCAATTCCTTTGTCTTTTGCATGCTTAGAATTGACGATGATGTTAATTTAGCTTCTGCTTATTTGCAGTTGTGAAGCAGCACGCAGGCTAGGACAACCTACAGGCTAGACAGGAACATTTGGGAGCCATCCAAGACTTGCTTTGAACCCAGAATTTTATGAAATGGTGTATCTTTATAATTGCAAAATAAGCTTGACATATTTTAAGCGGGAGGAGAGAAAATGAGGATTAACTCACAGCAATCATCAACAGGAAGAAAATGAACAGAACCTCCCTTCTCAAATTCTTGGGCTCCTCAGTATCTTCATCTACACCAATAAGGCAGTTTGGACTTCTTGTTCCAGCTGTGTGGAAAGAAAGGAGGAGCAAAAGGGTAACTGTATTGTTTAATGATGGAGAGAGTGGAGAGGTTGTTAGCTTACAGAATATCTAATTGAAATTCCTGGGAGTGACTGTAGGTGCGGGGAAGTCTCGTTTCTGATTTGCCATGCTGCAGAATGAAAGGGGTGTTCGTGAAGATGGTGGAGATTAGCAAACTGACATTCCTTCTTTGAGGGCAGCTCTCTTCAGCCTATGTGAACTATGATTGTTAACTGTACTGTTCTGTTTTAGAATTTTAGACATGCAAATTTACATCTCTCAGGAGCAGATTTTTAACGTGCAGTGCTTGGGAGGGAGGCTTGGGGATTTTGTACCCTATTTTTTTTTCTTTCATGATGCAGAATATGTTTTTTAAAGTGATATTTGTTTTCTCTGCAGGTATGGCGTTAGTCCTGAGAACATTATTCTCTATGGCCAGAGTATTGGTACTGTCCCTACAGTAGACCTGGCATCTCGGTACGAGTGTGCAGCAGTAATCCTTCATTCTCCTTTGATGTCTGGATTACGGGTAGCATTTCCTGACACTAGGAAAACCTACTGTTTTGATGCTTTTCCAAGGTACGTATAAATGTTGCGAGGATGATTGTTCTGTACTCAGTGCACTGCTCTGAGTGTTTGAAAAGGAATAGTCATGCAACTTTCTGGGCAGCTTTTACTTAATTTTCACCTGTGTTTTAAACTTCAGGTATGCATACCTGTAGAGGTTGACCAGGTAAGAAACAGGCTGATATATCAGTCTCAAACTGATGTGATACTTCAGCAAGCAAACAATTCCTAGCGTTTACTGCTATTTTTTTTCTCCTGTTTCTGTGCTATGGATTGTTAATATAAGAATTTTTATGCCATCAGGTTTGGATGAGTAGCTTAACAACTGTTAATGTCCTGTTAAGTTCTTCAGACTAATGAATAGCAAATTAGTACTTGTACTCTCTTAGCATCTGGGTTGACTTTAGAAGGTAACATGGTGTCATGAAATGGATGTGCTGTTTTCAAGTTGCTTGTTAATATATTGCTGTGGTTTTACACCAAAAAGGGTGTAGATGATCACTGCTTTGAAGGGAGAGAAAAGAGAGAGGCAGAGGCTAGAGTGTTAGCCTGGGGTGGGTCACTTTTCAACTTGGCTCTGTGTTTCATGTGTAATCTCAGATAGTGCACTTTATATTGCTTCCTTGCCTTTGACCCTTTCAAGTAAAACACTTCTACACCTCTGTTCCTATGTCCTTTCTTTTTGTTTCTCCCTGATGAGGGTCATGTCAGATCCTAATGTCTGTGACCAAAGTAGAATGGCTTAAGCTTGTTTAAGAAGCTGTAGGCTATTTTACTTATGGAAAACTGTATACAAGTGGTTTCAAGATATAACACCTGCCTTTATAGCAGTGTCTCTCTTGAAAAGAAATTGCATCAGTTCCAAGTTAACTTGTAGATGCAGGAAGAGCAGGTGTTTAGGAATGTTTTTATTATTTCTGCATGTCTGCACCAGACATTTGCAGGGATATGGAGTTCCAAAGTACCATTCTGATGCTTTTTCTTATTTTAATTTAGGGGTTTTTTTCTGTTTGTTTGTTTGTTTTCCTCTTGAAGGGACTTGGCTCTTACTGAATGGGAACTTACAAAACCATCTTTTTGTAGTGCTGATAGGACAAACCATATTTCCTTGTATAAATTGCACATCTTAGCATTTGAGATTCGTTTTATTACCCTCCTACAGGTGTTTTGTTGTTGTGACTTTGAATAGCTAGACTTCGGGTAGTGTTAGGAGTGGATTGTGAGATATTTTAGTGATCAGTGTCCCGCATCGAGGCAGAGACAAAGCTGTCTGTGGATGTCTGAGAATGTGAGAGGGGAGCTGTTCTCTTTGTAGCAGTGTAGACAGACACAAGGGTAAAATTTAAGCTAAGTGGCCCATGGAGGGGAGAAGACAAAGCAAAGGACTCAATGGAGTTTAGTGCAAACTTATTTTTGCTTCAGAAGGTGGTGTTTGCAGGAGGTGTAGTAGGGGATACTCAGAGCGTTTCTCGTGTTTGTTTTATTTTCAGTACAACAGATTAAAGTTAGAAGGTGGGGGAGTGTGAAAGCCGTAAACGTGTGTGCCTGAGCAGCCACAAGTAATGGTGGCTGTCACAGTTCCTGTCCAGTGCCCACGTTTAATATTCTTCCACAGAAATTAATGTAAGATGCTGCAGGTGCAGTCAGAATTTGGACCTGTTGTACGCAAACTTGTTCCTCATCCTCAAACCTGGGATGTTATATTTACAAATGCTTCTGCTAGAGAAAAAATCCGGAGCCTTAAAAATAGCTTCAATTACAAAACTAACAGTGATTAGCTGATAGAGCAGCCAAATCAAATCAATAAAAAATAAATACATAACTAAAAGGTGGTCGGGGGGAACCCTAAAAGCACACTGCATCACTTGAGTATTTGGTTTTTAACCTACTGGGCTGTTCAGTGCTGTCAGTCTGACTTCGCTTAGACTGTAAGCAGTGAGAATAAACAGCAGTGTGCTCCTATGAATGCGTGCAGCTCAGACGTCCATCTTCACGGCAGGAAACAAAACAGTTCTGTGTGCACCTACAGTGAATTGCTATTATGTGCATTTTATGCCGGGGCTCCGTGAGAATGTGGTCTCTGTAGATTTTTCTAGCTGCAGAGCAGCATGGCTGAGCATACTAAGTGAGTCTAACGTGCAGTTTAAATACTGCCTTATGAGTCGCTGAGTTGGCAATGGGACGCGTTCCAATTTTCTGCAAAATACCAATATTTAGCTTAATGGCCTGGGAATATACGTGGAAAAAAATAGTTTCGTTATCTGAATACTGGAGTGAAAGGGATTTCCTGGCTTCCTACAGTAAATGAGACCTTAGTTTGTAGCCACTGAAATGTGTAAACATCTCTAACTGTGTGTGACTGACCCGCTTTGCCACGTTGTGTACTCAGGACAGACCCTTCCCGGGCTTCAGATTTCAGTTAGCATTTTCATTATAAAATATTTACATTTGGCTATGATACTAATTTGGGGATGAATTCAGGGGAGGGGAGGGATCTGCATTATTCTGATGTCTTTCAAGTTCTTGAGATATTTTTCTATATTCAGCATAGTTGCACACGACTCCAATTCCAGACAGGCAAAGCAAAATAGGCCATGTTTTAATTTTAAGTAACACTTCTCCTCTTTAAATGACAAGAAATCTGTTTTCTGGGGAAGTATTTATTGATACAGAGACCAAAACGTGTTTACACTCAGCTATTTACTGGAAAGCAGTGACTGTAGAATACTGAATGCTGAGATTTGTGTGTCAGAGGTTTAGGGCTTTATTTTACATCTTAATTTTTAATTAACTTCATCTCTTCATAAATCTCCTTTAAACCTGCTTTTAAATTGATGTATGTTGGCATCTGTGTTTTGTAATCATTGTAAGCAATTAGCCTGCTTACTTTGTAAAGTCCCTATCTAGTCTTACCAAAATCAAATGCTCTCTTGTTCTTCAGTGCAGGCAAATCCAGACACATTTCATTAGATAGTGTAAGGAAATGAACTTGTCCTCTCTCAAACCAAACATTACTGGTACTCATTCTTTTGCTCACTTCTACATCACGTCCTGAGCCAAAGCACAGTTACGTCATCGGCCAATTCCTCCATTTGATGATGGAAGTGGAGACTGTGTTAATTAGCACTCGGCACCTGTACACTGATCTGGAATTAGTGTAACTGCCGACGTGGAGTGGCTGTCTGGACATAAGAAAAGACAGTCAGAGAAACCTGGTGTCCACCAGCTTGACGTTCACATGCTACCAACGTGCTTCCCAACTGGAGTTCTGGGCTGAACTCAAAGGTGTGAGGGTGCCTTTGTGTCACTCTACCCTTTCTTCAGACCTTGTTCTCCTGTGTGAGGTGATCATTGGGTACGTTGGCCTGCAAAGCTTGCTCTGAGCCCAGTGTTCATAGCAGGGTGTCGACCATGACACAGGGCAAGAAATCCTATGTGAATTTTGTCTGGTTTGCAGTTAAATATCCTTGTGTAACACGCTTCTCCCACAGTTTTCTGCCATTTGAGCTTAGGCAACTAGTACAAAGAACAGTTGCTTGTGGGTTTTTTCTTTCTTTCTGTTTCTACCTGATCTGGGAGTTTCCAGCCTCGTGAGCTGAGACTGTTTTTGCATTAAGTCTTACAACTGGAATGCGGTTAATTGGTTCCTAATCTGTTAAACTGGAAGGTGATAATGCGTAATGTCCACGCTGGTGGCATGTCTCATTTTATCCCATTTGCCTCTCAGTAGGTTTCCTCAGTGCCTTCTGTGACAGGTGCACTACTCGCTGCTGGTTCAGGTGCCAAACTTTATTTGCACCACTGCCCAGTGGGGCTTCTGGCCATGAGAGCTGGAGGTGTGGTAGCGATAGTAGTGCGGGCTCCATTTTACACCTGCATTTGGGGAGTAAGCCTTGTTCTTTGTTGTTGGGGCACGATTCCAGGGCTTTGTAGCCAGTTCAAAACAAGCATTGGTGAGGTGATAGTGTATGGATAGTTAAGCCACAAACTGAGCAATGTTTTCCTTTTCCCTCCCCAGCATTGACAAGATCTCTAAAGTCACCTCTCCTGTGCTGGTAATCCACGGTACCGAAGATGAGGTGATTGATTTCTCACACGGCCTGGCAATGTACGAGCGATGTCCACGAGCAGTGGAGCCACTCTGGGTGGAAGGGGCCGGGCATAACGACATAGAGCTTTATGCACAGTATTTAGAGAGACTAAAACAGTTCATATCTCACGAACTTCCCAACTCCTGAAGAAGCCTACCTGATTTTACCTCAGTTACTGTGAACGGAAGAAATTACCTGGTTTTGCACATGCTTTAACTGGATAGCTGTCATAGCTTTATACTACGAAGAAATACCCTGTCTTTAGGGTGTTCTAATCAAACATCTGATGAAATTTGTCTTTTGTATCTGGAAATTATTCTACTAATGCACACAATATGGTCAACTACTGTAATTCCAACAATTTTTAGCTTCGTTGCCCTGAAAGAAGTGGGGATACTAGCTGCTCACGGGGACACTTTTTACCTAGTGCTGTATTAATTGAAGATCGGTTTTCTCTGTCTCACTTCTGATCCTTTCTAATTCTGTCCTACGAAGACTTTTTTTTCCACGTTCTCAGTATGTAGAACACAACTGTTATGAGCTACAGCTTGTTCTAAACCATCGGCCGTGGGTTCAATCTAAGGGAGTGCTTTCTTTGTCAAGTTTCTAGCTGTGGTATTGTAACTGGAAAGTTATTGTGATGAAGTCCCCCCACCTCCCTCTTAGTGTTCTTTTGTTAACTTACTGATCTTCCCAAGTAAATTATTGAAATATGCTTTTTCCTGATAATAAACAAGCTACTCTATGGGGCTAAACTCTGTAATGACTTCTCCATTACTTGTATAAACGTAACTGGAATATTCGCAAAGGAACTACGGACAAAATTGCTCTTGTTTAAAAATAAATGTGTAAATTTACTACTAGAAAACTCATTTTAATATTCAGATGGTCTGAATAATAGCCATAACAGACATTTCCTTCTGTAAAGCATTCCTGTAGACTTTTTAAAAGTACTGTACATATTTGAATTTACATTGTGCATAGATTCTTAATTGGTAGTTTTAAGTTAAGCCTAGCTACAGTAAACTGCAGAATTCCGGTTTGTATATGATTGAATACATTTTGTTAAAATATGTTTTTATCCCTATATTATTTTGCTATTAAAGTTTTATAAAGTTTCCAGGACAAAAAAAAAAAAAGAAAAAAAAGAAGAAAAAAATTTACACATTTATGTTTTGAAGAATTTCTGTAACTAAATTTTCATTGAGCTGATCTTTTTAGTTCAGGAGTGATTTGATTCTCTGACACTGGAGTCGCACAGATGATGCATCAGAAATGCAAACACTTACAATTGTTACACTACTAGCATAGGTCTAATTTTTCCAAATGTTAAGGCCTTAAATGTACTGTAAGCCTCAGATTGTTGTACAAATCGATCGCGGTTGATTGCAGTTTGTGTCCTGTTGCTGGAATGCAACACAGTGATTGTAATGGAATAAAGGATGCATGGATTAGATCTCGCTGCATTTTTGGGTCTTATTTGGCGCATCGTTTTCCCACTACAAGAAAATGCGAAGTACTTGAATTGCTTTATTTAATTCCTTCCTAACAAGGAAAACTCTCCTGGAGTGGAAAGCCTTGTTTCCATGCAGCTTGGTACATAAATCAAATGTTAAGAAGATTACTTCCAAATGGCATCCAGCTGTTTTTTAAATAACGGGTAAACACATGATAGGACAAGGGGGAATGGTTTTAAGCTCAGACAGGGGAGGTTTAGGTTGGATATGAGGAGGAAGTTTTTCACCCAGAGGGTGGTGACGCACTGGAACAGGTTGCCCAAGGAGGCTGTGGATGCCCCATCCCTGGAGGCATTCAAGGCCAGGCTGGATGTGGCTCTGGGCAGCCTGGGCTGGTGGTTGGCGACCCTGCACATAGCAGGGATTTTAAACTAGATGAGCATTGTGGTCCTTTGCAACCCAGGCCATTCTGTGGTTGATTTTATGTTGAAGAAGAAAAGTCTGAAGTTGTTGTCATGAGACCTTGCGACAGACCTGCAGTGGATGGTCAGCACTGCAGTTGTGTCTGTTGTCGTTGATACTGCCTTGGTGCTATGACTCTCAAAGGAAAGAAAATGGTATTTTCATTCACAGTGGTGCGGGGAGTGGAGGGAAATGATGACACCCACCTGTGTGCAGTCAGTTGGGCCCTTACTGTGGGGGCTTGCACCTGTGTGCTTCAGGCTGCGTGCTAAATGCCCCAGGTCCTGGCATACCCAGCCATTCTCCTGGGGATGGTTCAGCTGTAACTGGCACGTTCTGCCTAATCCTCACCTCAGACTTGCCCCTCCCTTCCTGCAATTCTAGGAAATCTTCTGCTCAATCCTTTTTAATGTGAACCTTCTTAAATCTGTGGCCTAACTATAACCCATGTAGGTGCCTTGCTGTTCTTCTGCATTGTCTGCTTTGCTTTGCAAAGGTTATCCATGTTTAACTAATGCAAATATGTTCTTGTTAATTAGAGTGATGATCAGTGACCTATCAGTGGTGCTCTGGCTTCTTCCCTCTCTTTGAAGTCAGTGATCTGTTCACCTGTTGTGTCCCTTAAACCATTTTTCTTGCAGCTCTGTTTCCACTGAATACTTCTTAGGTGAGTTGTGATGTTTTTAATGTTTCCTGGCACATCCTGTAAAGAAAATAAGTAGTAGTGGCCTTCTTTATGCTGTGTAAACTTCAGCTTCTCCCCTGTACCAAGGCATCGCTGTTTGGGGCATTTCAGAGCACTGCTGCCCATCAGCATTAAAGTTATTATTTAAAATCTATGGCCAGCTCATGAAATGGTTCATCAGACAGCGGATTTCAGGTCCCCATTTGTTTAAAGGAATAGGAATGTGAGATGTAGGAAAAGGGGAAGATGTGAGGTTATGAAAGAGAAACTTTGGATCGGGCTGAAAAAGTCATTTGCTCCAGCAAACTGCTAACATTGACTCATTTAGATGCATAACGTGGGCCTTCACAAGAACTTGCTGTGCATATTTTAGAGCTGCCGAGGTGTCGCTGTGAAGATGGCTGTGTGTGCCTGGGTACATTATGCAATGGGCCTTCCAGGAGTGTAAATAAGTAACATTTTTTCCGCCCCTTCTTCCTGTGTGACCTGCTAACTTTGTTTATGTGGTGCAACGGCATCTGCAGTCCGACTCTTTTTTTCCAGGGAGGTGAGCTGTGCTCTCCTATCAGGAGCTGCCTGAGGTTTGTGCTTTGAAACGGAGTGAGATACTGGTTTCACCTTCAGAGGCTCTGTTTTGCCCAGGGTTGGATGTGCATCCTTTGAGGTTTACATGACTGTTAACTCGCGCTTGCGCTGAGATCTCTCACCCTTGTTGCTTCTGCTGTGTTTTTTTACCCCAGTTCTGTGTCCTTACTGCAGTGTGGGGCAGCTCTGCTCCAGGCACTGACCCATCTGCTATGGAAATACCCAGACTGTATTTACCCGTAGTACTGTCCATCCCTTTAACAAACCCATGTTATTTTTGCTTTTATTAAACGTCGCTAAACACAGTAGAGAAACAACCCACTCCTCCTGGGATTATGTATTGAGTACTAAACCTTTATTCTCACCTGGAAAATCCTTTCCCCCCAGTTCTGCTCTCACGATTGTAAATTAATGATCTTATTTAAGTCCATTTCACTGATTTCTCCATACCCACCCTCCCTTCTTGGTGCAATCTCCCACCCTCCAGTGCTGTAACTTGCACTGTGATCGTGGTGGTTTGTCCTCCTGGTGCTGATGGAGAGGAGGCTCGTGGTGGATGGACCAAGCCCCAAATTACCATCTGTATTGCTTTCTAAGTCCTGCAGGACCTCTTCCTCCAAACTGAGTTGGGTTTCAGAGTGAGAGATTGCTTTCAGCTGTGAAATATTTGGCTCTCACAACTTCGTTACAATAGAGACCAGCTGCTCCTTGGGGCAGCAGTGCTGCTTGCCTCTGCCAGGTGTGGGTTTGCAGAAAGCAAAGTATTTCTGCAGAAAACGTTGGAGCAATATGCATGGAATCATAGAATCACTCAGGTTGGAAAAGACCTTCAAGATCACCAAGTCCAGCTGCAACCTAACCATACTGTGGTGGCACGCTGTCTCTCAAAAAAGAAAAAAAAAAAAGAAGGAAAATAAAGCCCTCACCTCCTCAGGGTGTTCTCCTGTAAGGGCAAACGTGCTGCTTTCAGGTATTTCATTGCGCTGTGGGTACGCTGCCCGCCCTGTAGGGCTGCCAGGAGCTGCGGGGTGGGCAGTGCGCGCCCCGTGCCTGCAGATTTCCCGGGGGCGGCGGGCACAGCTGCGCTGACAGCGGCTGGAGGAGCCTCGGCAGCCACAGAGCATCCATCCAGCGCGGCTCCGGCAGCCCTACATGCCGCCGGGTGAGCGGGGCAGAACGGCGAGGGGGAGGGGGAGAAGCAGCGGGAGATCGACCCGACCCAACGCCGCGTGTGTGTTGCAGGTGCCCCCCCCGGGCTGGGGACGGCCGCGGGCCCCCCGAGGAGCTGCGCCCTGATGCTGGTGCTGGTGGCGGTGCTGGGAGCCCGGCCCGAGGCGGCGAGGAGCGTCCCCAGGCAGCGGCGATACGGTGACGGTCTCCGGGGAGCGGGGGGTGGGCAGTGCTGGCGGGGGGAGGAGGAGAGAGGGAGAGGAAGGCGGTGCCGCTCCGGCCCGGGGCTCCTCACGCTGCCGTCTGTCTCCCAGCTGGGCTGGGGGCTGCCCTAAAGGCGGTGATGGGAGCTGCGTGCCGCCGGGCTGGGGCTGCCCCTGCTGGAGGGTGGGTGCGGCTGCCGGCACCGACCGCTGCCTGATGGGAGGGAGCTGGAGGCTGACTGCCCGCCTGGGCTCTGCTGGGTGCCGTGGTTTGCTTGTGGCTTTGGAGGTGGCTGCGTGCAGTCGGCCATTCGTTCACTTTCTCCTTAGTTCCTCGGGACTTTTTTTAGCACCCGGAGTTCTGTTCAATCGAAGTCATGCTTTACGCGGTGCTTTGTTCTCTTGCAATGACTGAGGATTTCTCTGAACGAAGGATGCGAAGTGCTGCAGCCCTTACGATGCTCCTGAATTACCCGCTGCCGTCTGGTCTCGGTGGTCACATCTTGCCGTTTCCCAATAGCACAGGGTTATGTTTCAGCGATGAATTACGGCCATAAATGTGCACTTTGCTATATAATCCTCCAGCACAGCAGTAAGATATATAACCAATTTGGTTAAAACACGCAAATAATCCCCTGGACAGTAAGCCACAACTACTTGAGGCTGATAACTCCAAACTTAAATCAAACAAAAAGTATTTGAAGCTTCCCAGCCATGCTGGACCTGTAGGGAATGGAACATTTCATCTGCTGCTCAGCAATGAGTGCGAGCAGTGTGGGCACATTCCAGGGCTCGGGGACATGACCTCCAGCATTCAGTGGTATGTCCTTATGCTAAAGCATTAACTGTTCCAAACACTGCGGGCAGGATGCAATTCAGCTTCGGGTTCCTCATCCTTTTTCATCAGTAGAGCTTTCATGGATGTTCCTGAGACTCCAGTGAAGTCGCAGCCTACTGATGTTGAATTTAATTGTTTTACTGGTCACTTTTCAGGGTGTTCATTGAACCTTCAGGCTCAGCCTGGATGGAGGAGTGCTGTGTGGGAGTATTTATATATTTGCCTCAAAGCAAATATAAGCTCCAGGGAGCCCCGAATCTCCCACAGCAGCACTACTTGTCTGCAGGAGGAAGCCACAGCCTAACCCTGTTGCTTCAGGGCCATGGCTTTGCTCAGCCATTTAGCATTATAGAGAATGTTATAAACATTTTAGAATGCATATAAAGCATTATAGAAAACACTAATTATGTATATATTATCCCACTATTGCACCTCTAAATCTGTTCATTGAGAATATATTGATTTGGCCTGGAGAAGCACACAGTGAGCTGGTCAAAGCAATTTAACAGTTTGCTCTACATTCAGGGATACTGCAAAACATTAATAGAAGTGTGTGTGTATGTGGACCCACCAGGGTTCTTCACTGCTCGTGTTTAATAGATTTTGCTGTATCTGTGATTATTTCAGAGCATAGCCCGGGTCCCAGCAGCTCGCGGTGGGATGTGGAGCACGAAGAACTGCTGCACAGTCAAAGCACACTGCCCAGGGCTGTGGGCCCACACAGACCCAGCCCCCAACTCCATCCCAATGCCAGCAGAAGTTCCCTAAGTCAGAACCTGGGCCAGAAGTTGCAAGAGAAGCAGTTGTCCTGTGACCTGCTCCTCAAACTTTCCAGATATATTTCAGTGGATACCTTTGGACCTGGCTTGGCCTGGAACCTCTTTCGGTTGTACAACTG
Source organism: Pavo muticus (assembly GCA_016647715.1). Taxonomy (NCBI): domain Eukaryota; kingdom Metazoa; phylum Chordata; class Aves; order Galliformes; family Phasianidae; genus Pavo; species Pavo muticus. The sequence goes on along the minus strand of JACDJE010000002.1, from coordinate 2,071,407 downwards.
TGACCGAGACGCCAAGTTACCTAAAATGTACGTCAGTCCCCTCAAGATGGCGCGGCACAAGCTGAGGCCTTTCTTGCTGCACAGGATGCTGCGGCTGCTGGGGAACATGGGCATGCTCACTGAGGGCCAGCAGCACAAGGTCTTCACTCTGCTTAAGGAGCACGTGCTGAAAGGAAGGAAGATACCACCAAAGCCCAAAGTGGAGAACAGTGGTAGGTACTCACAGAGGTGTGCTTTGATTCTTTGTTGCACCAATGACTGAGCTGGGGCTGCTCTGGTTTGCAGGCCCCAGTGCTTGGCTGAGCCATGGCCCAGGTTAACAGGTTGCTCAGAGAGGTGGTGGCTGCCCTGTCCCTGCAGACACTCCAGGACAGGTAGGATGGGGCTCTGAGCACCTGATAAGCCCTAGGTGTTCCTGTTCAGTGAAGGGCAGTTGGACCAGATGGCCTTTAAGGGTCCCTTCCAACTCAAATGATTCTGATTCTATGGCTGGGGCTGAAGGTGCTCCAGCGGTGAGGTGTTAGGAGGGCAATGTGCCATGGGTCAGTTGTGAGCTGTGTTTGTGCTGTCTGTGAGTGCTAAAAGCCATGCTGCGGTGACATCCCCAGTCCAGTGCAGCTGCCAGGCCCACAGCAGCCTGAGTGCATCCCTGATGCACACACTGGGAGTGTGCTGCTCCCAGCTCCTGGGGCACAGCTGGGCTAGCACTTCCTGCTTCCATGTTGAGGTGAAGGAGTAAAAGGATCTGGGGGTTCTGGTTTACAGCCGGCTGAACATGAGCCAGCAGTGAGCCCAGGTGGCCAAGAAGACCAATGGTATCCTGGCTTGTATCAGAAATAGTGCAGCCAGCAGGAGCAGGGAGCAGTGTCTGGAGCACGTCTTGTGGGCAGTGGTTGAGGGAACTGGGGTGGTTCAGTCTGGAGAAGAGGAGGCACAGGGGAGACCTTTTCGCTCCCTACGCTCCCTGGAAGGAGGTTGTGGTGAGGCAAAGGTCAGCCCCTGCTCCCAGTAACAGCAGTGGGATGAGGGAATGGCCTCAAGTTGCACCAGGGAAGGTTGAGGTTGGATATTAGGAAAAATTTCTTCTCCAAAAGAGTGGTGATGCAGTGGCACAGGCTGCACAGGGAGTGGTGGGGTCGCCGTTCCTGGAGGTGCTCAAGAACCGTGAGGTTGTGGCACTGAGGGATGTGATTACTGGGCATGGTGGGGTGGGCTGGGGTTGGATCTTAGAGCTCTTTTCCAGCCCTAATGATTCCATGAAGTGCCCTGCTGGGAACTGGGGGCTGTCTGTGGAGATGCGTTTGGAAAATACAAAACTAAGGCAGAAAAAGAAAAATAAAAATCAAAAAAACCACAGAGGATGGCAGATGTGCAAGGAGGAAGAGGCGCAGGGAAAAACATATTGAAGAAACGTTGCTAATTTAATGAGGGGGACTGCAGGAGGTGCCTGAGTCACGACGGGGCTGCGGGATTGAGCGGCGCCGCGGGGCCGGAGGACGGCGCGGCAGTGAGGGCTGTGCAATGGCGCCCCCTCCCGGCCGGCGGTGGAGCAGCACGGGGCCGGCAGCGCTCGGGCGGCGGAGGGGGGAACGTGGGAGCGGGCGTTGCCGAGGGGACGCTGACTCCGCTTCTCCTTCCTTTCCCCGGGTGGCAATAAGGAAACAGGATAGCGGTCAGCCAGGGAGTGTGCCCGGGAAACGCGCTTTCAGGAGCCACCCTGTGAGATCGGATTGATTTTTCTGTTTTCAAGGAAGATGTATGGTAGGCGGTAGGCTGTCGTGGTTTCCCATTGCAGGAAAAAGGAAAGGGTTTTAGGTCACAGGCACCAATATGCAGAATGCGTGTGCTTTCCTGGAAGCGAAGTGGCACTCTTCAAAGAAATGAGATGATCTGTCCATGATCTGCTCTGTAATCTCCCACCTCAGCCGGTGAAAGCTTAATATGGAAGAAAATAGATATACTTCACCTCCAAGGAGGATTCTTTCCCCTGGAAAGGGCTCTCAGCAGTGCATTTGTGTGGGTTTTGAGGCTGAAGGGGAAATGGCTGTGAAGGATTCAAACCCTGTTCAAATTTGGGGTTCTTTTTCCAGAAAAGACCCATAGGAACCAGAGTCACCTTTGGCTTTGCTAACAGCTTCGTAGGGCCCGCATGGAGCTGAGTGCTGACCGAAGTCTGCATGACATTTATTTCTGTTATCACTGGCTTGGTTGGGTTAATCATTGCCATCTTTTACTTACGTTGCAAGTAAGTCCATGAAATCTTATTCAGAGTAAATTTTAAATACAAATCTATGAGGCTGGGACCCAAGAAGCATAAAATGAAGGTTTGGGTTCCCTTCTACCTCCACTCCTAGAACCATAGGGTTCAGAGTAATTGGAGACGACGCACTCCTGTTTGTCTTGTCCTGCCTGCAGCTCCCACCAGCAGATCCTCCTATCTGCCAAAACCACGAACCCAGGCTGCTGTACCTCACGTCCATACATGTTGCGTTCGGATAAGAACGAGGCACAACACTGACTAATGCTGCTTCCTTTTTGGAAGGAAAATGCCAAAAGCTGTTTGAGACAGGAATAGAAGTGCCAGCATTTCACGATCAGTGAACAGCCGGCAGCAAAGGTGGCAGCTCGAGCCTCTCCCGGCGTGTTCCTCCAGGCTGGGAGCTGTGTTCACACCCACCAACACCTGGCATCCAGAGCAGGGTGTAGGGGAGCAGTTCTGTCTTCTATTCTGCCCGCTGTTACTAACGTACCTATGGCCTCTTTGTGCCCTCTGTCAGAAGAAATCCTCAGCTGGAGTAGATTTCAGTGGTGACAGATTGAAGTGGTTTGACCAGATGATGGCACACAACTGTCGCTGAGACGCGGCACCTGTGGCTTCGCAGTGCTTTGGCTTTGGCCATATGTGGGAGCACTGCTGCCTTCTGGCTTGGCCTTATTGCTGGGAGTTGGGATGCAGAGCAGGGATGAGGGATGGGAAGGAGTGACTGAAGTTAAGTGGTGTCCCCAGGAAGCTCTGTTCCACTGTTTTTTACAGCGTAGGGAGAAGGTGATCGGGGAAAAGGTGATATGCTGGTTTATGGAAAATAAAAGCGGTGGTAGCACTGCCATGTGCATGGCTGGGCAGGTGTCTGCAAGAGCGAGGAGCGTGGTCCATGCCAGAGGGGTAAATGCATGTGGATTTCTTTGAGGCACCTTCTAAAGGGAAACTCTTTGGCTCTGCGTTCAGGTTAGCCAGGTGACATGAGGTGAGGCGACAGACACTTCTCTGTTCACCTGCTGTCATGGGGGTTGTTTGGGTCCTGATGTTCCCCATAGAAATGCTGTAGGACGGGGCACCCCATGGGAGCACGCACTGTGCCTGGGGACCCAAAGCGAGCCCCGAACCCCACAATATACCTGGGGCTTCTGAGTCCCCAGGGTACCCCCCAGGGATGCCGGGGACAGCCCCAGCGGCTCAGGGCCTGGCAGGGGGGCTCTTCCCAGCCCCAGCATCTGGACGCCGGCCGCGGATGTCAGTCCGGGCTGGAGGGATCGTTCCCGGCTGGGAGGAGCCAGCAGCAGCCGGAGCTGCTGTAAACAGTGCGGGCACCGCCGGCGGCTGGAAGATGGATATAAATAGGGAGGCAGAGGGGAGGCAGCCGGAGTGGAGGAGCGGGAGCTGCCTGCGCCTGCCTGCCCCTACCTCTGCCTCTGTCCCTGCCCAGCAGCCGTGTCGGGAGCTCCCGGGAGGCGGCCGCCAAAGTTTGCGGCCCCGCGCTGCCGGCGTTGGGTAAGCGCTCTTTGCAGCCGGAGTTTGGGACCCGCCGGTGCTTCCCGTCGTTCTACCGCTGGGGTGGTGGTGTGGTACATTTTTTTTCTTCTCGTCGGCTCTCTCTGTTCGTCCCGTTGTTGTGGTCGCCGCTCTGCGCTCGGGCTTGTGTGGAGCGGGGAGAGGGAGGGGTTTCTGTGTATGCGGTTAGGTGGAGGGAAAAAAGAAAGGAAAAAAAAAAAAAAAGAAGAAAAAGAAACAATCCAAAGCCAAATGCGTCTTTGCGCCGGCTCCGTGCAAAGCCGCGGAGAAGCGGCGGGCGCGGCTCCGCACGTGTTGGGGCAGCAGGTAGCGGGGCTGCGCTCCCTCTGCCCCTCGCACCGGTGCCGGTGCCGCCGCGGGACGCCCGGGAGCAGCGAACGGCAGCAGCGTGCAGGTCGGTACCGCGACTCCCGCTCCCCCCACACCGCCGCGCATCGCCGCGCTGCCGCTGCCCCCCTCTCTTGCAGGGCCGTGCCCGCAGCTTGCCCCGCATCTCGCCCCGTGGCACCCCGGCTCCGACACCCGCCGCCACGCCGTGGTGGGCCGGGGGGCGGCCTTGCGACTCGAGAGCTCCGCTGCTTTCCTCTCCCTCGTCATCCGCGACGGAGGTAAGCGGCCCGGGGGACCAAGAGGGGGATGGATGCGGGTGGCACCCCGCGTTTCCAGCTCCCGACCCCGCTCCTCTCCCCGTGCCCCTTAGGGAAGGTGGTGTTCGCCGACCGCCCCCACGGGCCGCCCATCACGCTGCGGGCCCGCTACATCCTCATCCAGGACGGCGGGGAGCTACACGTCGGCTCGGAGCGCTGCCCCTACGCCTCGCGGGCCATCATCTCGCTGTACGGGAGAGCCGCCGACGGGGCGGCCGTGGATGGCTTCGGACAGAAGTTCCTGGGCGTGGGGCGCGGCGGGGTGCTGGAGCTGCACGGCCGGCGGCCCCGCTCCTGGACCCTCCTGGATAAAACCCTGCACCCCGGAGGGCTCCGCCACGGCCCCTACTCCTCGGAGCGGCGGTGGGGCAGCCGCGGGCTCAATCTGCGCGTCCTGGACGCCGGCACGGGGCGGGTGGCAGCGGCCGGGCGCTTCGACACCCACCTGCGGGCCGCAGAGTGCCATCGGCTACGCGACTTCCTGGCATTGCTGCCCGAAGGCAGCGTGGTGGCGGCCGCCGTGGGGGACTCGGCCGCCCGCAGCCTCACGCTGGAGACGCGGCTGCTGCTGCGGGACCGCTTGCATAGCCAACACATCTCCCGGCTGGGCTACAGGTGAGCGCGCGGGAGGGCGGCGGGAGCGGGACTCGAACTTGCGGCCCAGGGGGGTCTCGGGACCATGGACAGCTCCGCGGCCGCCGCGCTGCCCGGCGGAGGGGCCCGGAGGGAGAGAGGGAGGGATGGAGGCCGCGCCGCGCTGCCTTCTCCTGAGCCACTCGCTGGGGCCACAGGGTGCAGCTTGGAACTTTCCTTCCTCGTCTCCTCCAGGCAGCCCTGGGCGCTGGTGGGGATCCTCGGAGGGGATCCGCTTTCGACGGCAGAGGATAAGAGAGAGTATCACGGGAATGGGACAACAGGGTTAGCCGTAGCCCAAAGAGAATTCCTCACCTATGATGGCACCCGTTTCACTGTTACTGCTTTCAGTGGATGGATAAAAGGTTTTGTGTTTGCTGATAATCGTTTGTCTTCTGTTGCTTTGCTCATTCTTTTCTCTCTGCTATGAATCTGAACTGTGCAATGATATTCGTACCATTGGCTTTTGCTCGGATGCACGGTGACCACGCTAACAGCAGCGCTCTTGTAAACTACCCCTTTTGCCACCTGCAAGGAAATGACACTGACACACTGATAGCAAAAGCACTTCTACCGTGCATGAGGTTATCTAGATAAAAATTACATTGGTGGCTCTTCGGTTAATTGTATTATTCTGGCATGTGTAACTGTAAAAAAAAAAAAAGGATTGTTTCATTTTTCAGGAGTGCCTCATAATGGGTTTAAAGTGGAGGTGTCCAAAGGAATAATTCTCCATTTAGTGGATGATGTTAGAAGTTGGTTACCTGGTGACAGGATCGTCGTTGCCAGTACGGATTATTCCATGCATCAGGCTGAGGAGTTCAATCTCCTTCCTTGCCCTGAATGTAAAAGCAATCAAGTGAAAATTGATGGTATGAGATTTTTTTATTAAGCTTCTCATTCAAGGTAAATCTTTACATTGTCAAGTCTTTTACGTTCTACATTCACATTAATCAGTCTTCTTAGCTAAATCATAGAATCAGTAAGGTTGGAAAAGACCACTAAGGTCATCATCTAGTCTGACTGTCAGCCCATCACCACCATGGCCACTTAAGCCATTTTGTCCCGTAAGCCAGTGCCCCTGTCACAGGAGAGCTGAAAGGCCCCAGTGTTGTACTGGGACTTACTTTAAAGCTAACCTGAGGTAGCTGCTAGAACTCAAGGGAAGTACTGATCTCCTGTGGATCAGTTATTAACTGCTGGACATGTCCCAAACTCAGTGATTGCTTGAAAGAAAGGCGTGCACTTGCTTAGAGCAATGCATTAATGAACACGTGCTGACGTTGAACAAAAAGGTTTCCAATTTCCACAGGCAGCCCGCTTTATCTTCATATTGGCGAAGTCATAGACGGCATCGATATGAGGGCAGAGGTCGGTCTTCTGACTAGAAATATACTTATCCAAGGAGAAATGGAAGACTCCTGTTACGGAGAAAATCAATGTCAGTTTTTCTCCTTTGACACATTTGGAGGACATATTAAAGTGAGTGATTTTTAAAGCATATTCCTACATTTCTTGGCTTGTAGATGAGCAGTATATTGCATGAAACTGCCATTGTGTCTGGGGAAAAAGGATACTTTTGTGGGGAAGGCTTGCTGGCCTGCTTTGCAAAATGAGACTTGTAATGGGGCTGTGCCACTTGTTCACCACATACACAAAAACGTGCCCTTCTCCAGGCCAGAGGAGATTCATCAGCTCCATCGCAGTAGGGTCAATGTGAAGTTGCACATGTTGTAAGATATTTCTGAAGGAATTGTACTACCTATTGAGCAACCTGCTCCGTTCAGGGCTCAGCTGAGTGCTGGGTCCTCCTGTTGTGCTTCGCTTTCTCTGGGTTGTCCCAAGGGTTCTTGGTCAACGTTCAAAGTTTTGCTGTTCCAGAGGCTTTGTGTAAAATAAATCCATTATCAGTTGGTGGAAATCTGTGCAAGTCTGGCCTAAGATCACTTGACAGATTAAGTTGTCACAAAATAGATCCTGTTGGTAAATATTATCTCTTTTTGTAGCTGTTAGGGGTGTTTTGTCTGTGAAGATGTTAACGCACTGACACACAGCTGTTGCTGAACGCTGTGCATGCTGGTTGGCAGCTCCTCTTTGGAGCTCCTCTGCAGGTGCTGCTGTGAGTCACTGTGGGGAGCTGGCACCCCCTGGGATCAGGCCCTGCCTTGTGTTGCAAACACATTGCCTAATAGGAAAAAAACACCCAACAAAAAAAATCTTTTATTTTTCTGTGTAATTCTGTTGCAACACCTTACTTGGATCTACATTTCTCTCAACAGATCCTAGCGAATTTTAGCTCTGTGCACATGTCAGGTGTGGAGCTAAAAAACATGGGGCAGCAAATCCTGGGCAGTTACCCTGTGCACTTTCACATGGCTGCAGATGTCGATGAGAGAGGAGGGTATCAACGCCCGACGTACCTTGATAACCTGGCTATCCACCACTGCTTCTCTAGGTGTGTTGCCATACATGGGACTCATGGCCTGCTGGTAGGAAACCTATTTTATTAGTACCGAGTTAATTTCTTTGCTTAAGAGCGATTTGAGATGCAAGGAGAAATCAGAATGCTGAAACAAGTCTCCCCAGGGGATGTCTTGGCTTCATTTGACAGATGAGGACTTCTGCTCTGCTCAGAGTGCAGCTCTTACAGTTGAATTTTGGGTTCTTTGTATTGTTTTGATAATTAATATTATTAATGATGTGGTCAGATATAGTGAATTATTTGCCATGGTTACTCTGGGCAGTTTATGATCCTGTAAGCTTTCATTTAAAACAAAAGCAATGTTCTTTTAATGCACCTGTCTGAAGCAACGGACCTTTAATTTGCAACAGAAATTAAAAAAAGATGAGAGTTGTTCAAGTCAAGGTAATGTGAAACAAATCCAAAAGTTTTCACAATACAATGGGAATGCAACAGGAGATGTACAGACCCAGAAATGCCTTCAGGAACTTGGTTTTGACCCAGATATTCACGAGGGTACTGGGGAGAGGAACTTAACAAAAAAAACCACACACGCCCCAGTTGGGGCAGATTCCCGCTGCAGTCTCAACATGCCCAATTGCTCTATCAGACCCTGAATGGCATTTTGGTGTTCATGGGCATTTCCTCATTCATTTGATGTGTGTGTAGGCAGAGACACTCCCAGAACTATTTGTGACCTCTGAAGTTTTCCTGGAAAGTTTTTCTCAGCTCTGGACATAAACCTCTGTAAGATGTGACATAGATAAAAGCTGGTGGGACCCTAGTGCAAAGGGTTGTATTCATTAAGGTGCAACTCTGGACTTATATGACTGAGAAAACTTTTCATTTTTCCTAGGTGGGTGCCCCATCCCTGCAGACATTCCAGGTCAGGCTGGTCGGGGCTCTGAGCACCTGATCAGCTGTAGGTGTCCCTGTTCAGTGCAGGGCAGTTGGACCAGATGGCCTTTAAGGCCATTCTATGATTCAAAACAGTATTTATAATGTCCAGATCACTCAAAATTATTGATTAGTTTCTCTTATATGTGATTCACTCTGGCTATAGCTTCTGCTTTTGTAGACGGAGCCTTTACATGGCAGGAGACTTGTACAGTGTGTGTAGATACAGCTCGACTGCCTTTCTCTTCCCATTGTATTACACCCTGTGAACAGCAGGAACCTGGCAGGCATGAAAAATTAAGCCTTACATTAATGTTATTTCTGAGAATAATGATGCATACTCTGGGCCATTATCAGAAGGGAGGTTGTCAATGGTTTATCCAGGTGTGTGAGATTAAGTGGGCACAAAATTAGGAATCAAAGAATGAGATCCAGGCCACCAGCAGGTGATGCCTGGGGGTTTTGAGTCCATGAATCGGTCAATAGGTTTTATAGCAAAGGTTAAATATGGAAAGAATATGGAATATAAATATTGAAGAATCATGTGGTGTCAATGCTGCCATTAAGAGTAATTAAAATGGATTTAAAATCCTTGCTTTAAGATAAAACAATCCATAGTTCTAGAGAATTGTATGTGGATCAGTGCAAGGCAGTTAGATAACATAGGTGGGAGCTGTGTGCCAGGCCCTTCTCCCACCTGCTCCCCCCTGCCTGCCAGCCTCATGCCCCTTTGCAGCCGCTTTGCAGCTTGGGTTACTCACTGTGGCTGGGCAGCAGGCTGTGACACGCTGCTCACTGCCCTGACACACGTCACGCATACCGCAGAATACTGTAGTCTTTCATGTATAAAGTTGCAGCGCCTCAAGGTCACTTATATTGTGTTGCTGAACTATATATAATTCAGTGTTTAGAGGCATGTTAATCATCTGGCGTTGGGCTGTGGGCTGAGTGGGGACAATGCTGTGTGCTGCTGTACTGTAATGTACTGATGTCACAGTGCGGCAGGGTGGCTCTTCTTTTCAAGCCTTTAGTTCTGTCTGTTATATGCTGGGATCAATTGGTTATTGCTGTTTTGATCTAACAGCATGGATAGGCACAGCTGCCCAGAGAGCTGCGGGTGCCCCATTCCTGGAGGTGCTCAAGGCCAGGTTGGGTGGGGCCGTGGGCAGCCTGAGCTGGGGGGGCTCCCAGCCCATAATGTTGGGTTGGAGCTCGATGATGTTTAAGGTCTCTTCCAACCCAAGCCATTCTATATGATTTTGTGACCCTTCTCATTCAGCACAAATGTAAACAATCTTTAAATCTCTTTTTTTCTGGACAGGAGAGTGAATAATGTAGTTCCATGTGTGTAAGCTTTCAGGGCTTCCGTGTGTTTCTGAAGCAACCACAAATCATATTCATTAAAGCTAAAATCTACTTCTGGTGACAAGACTGGTTTTTAATGCACTTCTCTGAAGCACAGATTAGCTGAAGTTAGCTAAATTCCTAAGAATGAAATTCCTCTTTGCTTTACGGCTGCAGGCAGCTTGCTTTATACATTCTCTCCAAAAATAGTCTTCAGTGCAACTCCCTTCCATCATTTGGGAGGATGTAAGCAGCTAGACTTACTGTCCATAGCAGGTTGGCAGGGGCACTTGCTTTTATATCTAAATCCATTTCATACTGGCATTTCTAAGACTCAGCTGATGGACACACTTTCTCTCCGTGTCGCTGTGTCTGAGTTCTTGGTTATCTTCCTTGCAGCTCTCCCTGTGTTATCTCACTTACATGCAGAGTCTCAGCGGAGTTCCAAAAACATATTGGCTGGGAGTTGGGTACCTGGCTGTGTGGTGCCTCATTTTTAACCTGAACACCTCACTGAGCAGCAGATGACAAATTCAAGGAGGGACTGCCAGGAAAGCAGTGAAATCCAGTAGAAATATACTTATGGGAACTATAGTGTTTGTGACTCCAGATGTTATGTATGGTTGTAGCCCATTAAGGTGTGATCACAGGATATGAACTGAAATGGATTTAGTTCAAGTTTCCCTCTGTGTACAGGAATGACCAAGCAGGTTAATATTAATCAATCTTGCAGTTTTACATGGACATAACTCTAATTGACGTCAACAGCCATTTTGCATGCCTGAAGAATGAATGCATACGCTGGCAGGGATCATGTGAAGTACAAAGTTCGGTTTCAGAGAGATTTAGTAACGAATAGCTGTACTTTAACTAACCTGATTTAGTATTCACATTTAAAGGGAAGATTTCTAAATTTGCCTTCATAAGGCAGTACATCAAAGGAGGTTTGTGCTAAACCCTCTTGGTCAAATTAGGATTTAATGCATGTCAGTTAATCTTAAATAGGCTGAATAGTGAAATACCAGCTCTGCCCAGGCTGATCATTACATTAAGGGGACCTCTACCTTCTAAGAGTGGAGGAAGAAGAAGAGAAGCCTTGAAAAGAAAAATTACCTCATACACTGCATTTTGAAGATTTTTTACATTTTATTTGGGAAACCTGGTCATGAAAACATCTGAATTAGCTAGGCTAGCTTTTTGGTGTGCCACTTGAGACACACAGATATTTACACAGATATTCATGCCATGCTTCTGAGTCAAACATACTCTCCTAGAGCTGAGGGCAGATTTAAATCCAGTATTTTACAACTTTCCTTTAATTATGCATATGATCTTCCTCAGAGTAATTTTAATAGCTGCTCTACTGCATAAGATCAGTCCACTCTTATGCAAACTGCATGAGTGTTATCTCTTGGACCAGTGCACATGAAGGCACTGTGCAGAACAATGGCAAAACCCTTCCATCTGTGTTTCAGAATTTATTGCTAAGCAAAGCATGTCATCGCTCCCACCGCTGTTAGCATCGCAATCTATGGCCTGTATGCTTTTTTCCAGGTAAAAGACACCATTGGCTATGACACTCTGGGGCACTGTTTCTTCCTTGAGGATGGGACGGAGCAGCGCAATACGTTCCAGCACAACTTGGGCCTGCTCACCAGGTCAGGAACCATCTTGCCCTCGGATCGCAATGAAGCGATGTGCCTTGCCATCCGGAGCCACGTCTATGGGAATTACATTCCAGTGCCAAGCACTGACTGCATGTAAGTGCTCCATGAGATCGAGTTGCTTTTAGTGCTGGTGCTGAGCTTTATAACTGCGTCTTAAAGAATGCTATGATGAAATAAATATAATCATAAATACGTAGAGTACTTGGCTTGTTTCTGAACATCTTTCAGTTATTTTGAACAAGAATCACAGTCATAAAATCATAGAATATCTTGAGTTGGAAGAGACCTTAAAGGTCACCCAGTCCCAACTCCCTGCCATAGGCTGGTTGTCCCCCACCAGCTCAGGCTGCCCAGGGCTCCATCCAACCTGGCCTTCTTAGTTAGTCTGCAAGACACAGGTACATGAACACCTAGAGTACACGAGGAGGTTTAGTGAGAGTGTAGAGATTAGCATGAAGTGCCATGAGCCTCATTTATAATACAATAAATGATACACTACTATATCTTATGAAAGTTATCTTGCATTTTGGAGACTGAGGGGCTATAACTTGGGCACACAGGGGATCCAGGTACTGACCTGCCTAGTATTTGCAAGTAAGAGCATAATTTAGCCAAGGATATTTGTATTTTCATGTTCTCTGGAAGTGAATCAAGTGGCTAAACCCTACTTATTTTATTTATGTAAGTAATCCAATCGAATTAACAACAATTATTGTTGTAGAAATACTAAGGTTGATTGTACAGATAATGCAGGTTTATTGCACGCCCATTTAGTCATTCTACTCATGCAAATGAGTGGGGATTCTGGATCACATAGTAGTTAAAGTAGACAAAAAATTATTGAGATTTCCTGCCTAGAATGATCCAATTAGTTGGTATAGCCATGAGAAAAGGTTTGCAGTGTTTTTACAAGTGTTTTCCATTATAGCAAAAGATGTTATCAAATGAAGCAAGACAACAAATGATAATGTTTTCATAGCTATATCTGGCTTCTGTTTGTGCCACTACTTGATCCTCCCTCTGAGGCAAAAAAATCTTTATTTGAACAAACGTCAAAATAATATCTCCTTAATCTCCTGTTTAACGAGCTATTTGTGGCTTGCAAGGACAGTTGTTTTGTTTTCCAAATAAGAAGTATCACAAATCCATATTGAATCCCCTACCTCCTGCCATTGCCCCCAGAGTTACAAAAAAAAACACACCGAAAAACACTCAGAAGTTCATTTTTCAGGCATTTTCCAAAGCTACTTCAATTTTGGGGAAAAAGAAAAGAAATAAAGGCATCAGGTTTCCTTAAGGTGCATTTAACAGAACTGGAATTTTGTGTTAATGGTCTCATATAATTTATTTGTTCAGCATGTGGCTTTATAAATGAATGTCTGACATCACTAGATGCTTTCTTTCCCTTCAAGAGTATCATTAAAAGGTTGTGTGGCGTTTTAAAGTCAATAGGAGGGTTGTGGCTGAAGTCCAGCACAGTGCTATGAAAACGTATCCCTTCCTGTTTGGTAACTGTTTAGGATCATTTTGATTTTGATTTTTCAGGGCTGTCAGCACTTTCTGGATTGCAAATCCAAACAACAACTTAATAGAGAATGCAGCCGCCGGTGCTCAGGTAAAACCACTTAACAGCAAGAGCTGTACTTTGCCTCCAGGTCCCATATATTCTACTCTTTTTGATGTTATTAGTGTGAGGGCAATGAATTTTTAGTAAGTCATCACAAAATCTGGATATATATTTCTGCAGCCTTTCTCTCTGTTAAGGATTTGCCCACGTTTGTCTCACGGTTGTTTCTGAGACCCATTTCTGTCACAGCTGTGGCTGGAAATGATGTGTGGTGTCTCTGAGAAAATGCTGATTCTTATTTGTAGTTAATAGTTTAATGCCCAATAAAATTTTACTTTTATTTATATAAATACGTACTCTTTCTGCGTTATTATCTCTAGTGTTTAACCAAATCCTGTTTGTGTTTAATGTGGCTATGCAGATGAGGCTGTTTTCTAATAAGCCACCTGAACTTCATCTACAACACATGGATTTTTAAAACCTCCGTGTGTGCCCAAGGGGCCCACAGTGCATGCCAAAGGGAACATCAAGAAGTATATGAGTACGGGCTGGTGTGTGTCCCTTGGGACCTGCACGAGTTTTGCAGGCTCAGCTGAAAAATCTGGCCAGCATACTGGGAAGCATCAAGTCACCAGGATATTCTCTGTCACTAATTGCCGTGTCCCATTCTTTGGACCTCCCTTTGTTTTTTAGGATGTCGGGATCTGGTACATCTTCCACCGGGTTCCAACTGGACAGTCCGAAGGGCAATATCCAGAAGGACAAGCTGAACATACCCCCTTGGGAGTATTTTACAACAACAGAGTCCACTCCAATTTCAAGGCACGTGGATGAGTTTTGTGTGTTACCACCAATATAGTGCTGTGGTGTAGGGCTGACCATGTGCAGTGTTAACAGTGCATGGCTGTCTTACATTTTGATAATGGTCTTCTAGCACTATATCAAGAGACACTCAACGTTCAGTTGTAGCACTCTTTCTACAATAGAGAGCTGAGCAGAATGTGACTCCCATTTCAAGGGTCTTTGTTAGAGGGGTTGTGCCCAGACTGGACATGTACCTACTGCTGAGGTTTAAGGAACGATGAGCAGGATGACACTGAATGCTGCTGTTGGCCACAGTGATGCAAGGATGTAGAGGGATGAGCAAAAGTACCTTGTCCCAGGGTTTGCTCATCACCTTTGAAAAATTAGACCAAATATTTAAGGGTAATTCCAAGAAAAGCACATTTCCTCTAATATTCTGTTGACATGAAAACATAACTTGTGAGCTATAAAAAGTGTTTTCAACTTATTTCTCAGTATTCTAGGTTGAAATCAGTACTATTTTCTGGGTCTTGTATACACTATATCTTGGTCCATGACAGCTGTTGCTCTATCTCAGTCTTTAACCTGGTTGCAGCAGCTCATGTTCTCTTTTGACTGTTGGGTGGCTCGACTCTTTTTATTTAAAGCTGTACTTCTTAACAACAGCCTTTTTCCAAAAAGTTATCAAGAACTTGGCAGAGTCCTTTATTGCTTTCAGCAAGAGAGAGAGAGTGGGAGTTCAGTGCCTTGCACCGGGTCAGAAGACAGCTCTAGATGTTGATGCGTGACATATGGCAGAGCAGGCTCTGTCCTGACTTCAGCATACTACATCCTGTGCTAACGTCACCCTGAGCAGTGCCAAGTGACATTGAGAGGGGAGAGAGAGCCTGGGCTGCAGGCTGTTGCTCTGCCTGCATGTGCAGGCTGCCCATGTTCATTGATAAAATCTGTAATCTCTGGCCTCTTGTGTACAGTCTGTTAAAGTAATTGGACTTGTCTGCTTTTTCAGGCTGGTTTGTTTATTGGAAAAGGAGTAAAGACAACAAGAGCCAGTGCTGAAGATCCCAGAGAGTATCTCACTGTCGATAATGCCAGGTAAGCACATGCTGTATGGCTAAGTACTTTGGATACTCCTATTGCTTCTTGGCTTCTGCATCACATTTAGCAGGTCATTACTGCCTCATTATGGCTGGAGAATCTGAAAATACACACAAGCTCTCTCTAATGTGCAGAGGCAAGTATTTCATAGCTATGCACTGAATTGTTTGTATTTTTGCTGATCAGAAATGATATGCGTGCATTTGGGATTATAAGGACTAAGCCATGAAAGGCTTGAAAAGTCTAGATTCCATTATTCATTAGTCAGTTTGTAAACTTCAACATTACTTATTAATTACTTAGAAAAACTAACATCTGAAAGATGACATAAGAAATCCTAAGAGAACTGCATTAACCAAGCTTCTTGCTTCAGGTTTCGCCCACATCAGGATGCTGATCCTGAAAAGCCACGAGTTCCTGCTGTAATTGATGGTCTCATTGCTTTTAAAAATAATGACCATGGGGCCTGGGCCAGGGGCGGTGACATTATTTTCCACAACTCTGGGTAGGTTCCTATAATTTCCCTCTGCACCATTCCCCCCGTGGCAGACATGAGTGGGCCTGCAGGCCAAATTCCCCTCCGACATTCCTTGTAATTTGCACCTCTGTGCTTCCCCCATCCCAGGTTTTCAGACAATGGAATTGGGCTCACGCTGGCAAGGTAATTTCTTAAAATGTACCTTCTTCTTGTTTTTCCTCACAATGTATCAGGCCAAAGAATAGAAGCTGAGACCCTTTCCTGGTTCTACTATTTCCCATCTCAAATCTACTATTTACTGTAAGAAACGTTTCCCTCCCAGACCACATATAGCCATTGGCTATGTAAGCTGGGTAGAAATACTATATCTTTTGTGTAATTAACAGTGTGAGTTGATTGGTTGCATAGTTACCTGTGTTTCTTTGTCTGCTTGTAGTGATGGGACATTCCCAACTGATGATGGCTCTAGCCTGGAGGTGTCACGCTCCATTTTTGTTGGAGAAAGCAGCAATCTGGGCTCCCAAGGAGGCCAAAACAGCTACTGGGGAAAAGGGGCAAACGGAGAATACAGGACACTGCCCAGAAACAAGTGAGTTGTTCCTCTGCCATTTCTTCTTGTTAGAGCAGCGTGAAGAAAAGCCTCAGGAATGAATGTGGCTACCAACGAGTAATTTGTTTTGGGTGTTTAAATTATTGTAGAGGCCAGAAATAATAAGCATCCAAATAACCTCCTCTTCAGGACAACAATTTGAGAGCACTCTCAACCAAATGTTTGATTTTAATTTTCTGCTTGATTTATTGGTCACTGGTGAGCGGATTAGAGAATCTGAGAAATACCAAATTGCTTTTGTGCAATGCTTCATTAACACAGCATTGACCTGACAGTGCAGCTCCCTTATGCCATGTTTCCCTCATGCCCTCCTGCTGGCATAGCTGGGTGGACAAGAGCAATGTGTCAAAAGGGAAAGGTGTCTTCATTGCTGCATCTTATTTTTCTTTCAATAGCTGTATGTTACTTGCTATTTTGATAGCAGCACAACCTCCTCTCCAGCAAAAGCATCACCAGAGCAAGCTGTGTTTCCCCAAGTCTAAATTCTTCCCTAATGTGTGTGTTAGCCGATGCTCAACCATCCTTAAGCTTTCTGTAGGGAATAATATAACCTGGTTCTCAGTGGCCTTCAGGCTGTGTGCCCATTTGCTGTCTGCTCTGTGGCTTGTATGTCTGAACAAATCGGCAGTCTTTCTGGATGTGGTAGGCAGTGACCTACTCTGCCATGCTGCTACTGGCCAGCTCTCATTTCCGTCTGTGAAGCTGAAGCAGGCCACCCTTTAACCAAACATTGCCAGAGCCAAGCAAAACTTGGCGCCTTCTCAAGACAAGCCATGGAAAGGGCAGGTCCTCTCCAGCGGTGTTTCCTTCAACGCCGACAACTTGACAACACATCCATGGGCTGGTACTGCAGGAATCAGCTTTCTATATGAAGTGCTGTGGGCTAAGTTCTGGGGATCATGTGTGATGTGAAGTGGCTTGTGGGGAAAGCAGAAGCTGTGCTGCACCGCTCTGTAATTTCTTCTATGAAGTCACTATTGCCTCCAGGGAGTGTGACTGATACCATTTTTTCAATCACACTAAGGTTTTCCAAAGAAATCTCTCTGTCCTGGAATAGGAAACTGCATAGCAAAGCTGCCACACAGCCCTCTGGGGCTTCCTCATGCCAATTCATCCCTGGGTGGCAAGGGACAAGAGCTCTGAACTGCGTTACCCTAACCTTATGCAACCTGCGTGGGTCATTGTTCCTTGAGCCTTATCCTCTAGAGATAAGCAGAAATAAAAGTTCCATCTATTGTGTGCTTAGCATCCAGATCCCTCTTTTGGGAAAAGAAAGGTCTATTAGCTGCTTGTTGACAGCTTTCTGTGCTTTCAGGAGAGGACATGCACTTTGTCCAAGCTTTTAGGACAGGATTGTGTTTGTTTTTAAATCTCACAGGACATTCCCTATTCGTGGATTCCAAATTTATGATGGGCCTGTCAGGATGGCAAAATGCACTTTCAAGAAGTTTACCCCAACTGCTGACCGATACTCAAGTGCCATCGGCTTCTTCATGAAAAACTCCTGGCAGATAAGCCCCCAGAATAATGTGTCACAAATCCTGATGGAGAAGAGCGTAAGTAAAACGGGAATGCATGCTGTCATATGTGGAGTTTTTCAAAGTATTTAGAAGTGGTGAGAGATTTATCCAAGAGCAGGAGCTTCCAGGCTGTGGTGCATGTTACTTTAGTGCATACCATCACTTCATTTTGCATGAAATTTCTTTTGATGATGGTTATTTACAATCCATTAACATTTGTAAAATATCAATATTAAGGTACCTGGGCGGATGTACACAGAGAAATCTTCAGTAGAAGAAGTTTTCACTTTGCAATTAGAACAGCCAGAACACCATCCTGTGCAGCATTGCCAGCTAATAGACAGCGCAGACCTGGTGAGAACCTGGCCTCAGAGTCTGAGAGGGACACAGTGAGGTATCAGGAGGCAGCAAGCTGCAGTACAGTTCTTACAATGAAAGAAGCAAATGCAATTAGAAGCAAAACCATGGTGTGTTTTCTGGGGTCAGCAGTGAAATTCCTGTTGACAACAACAGGGACTTTCCTTGAGCAGCGAGAGCAGAATGGAGCTCTGTATTTGTGTCTTGGCAGGAGCCATAAGATGCTGAGCAATTCCAGTCCTTGTTCTAGATTCCTGCAGGGATCATGGCTCTGAACACTTGGCTTGGGAAATGATAAATTCCACCTGGCTCACTCCCAGGGATCATAACCTCTCCTTACATTTTCTTCAAACAAGATCCATGCTTGTTAGGATGTCCGTGAACTGTAGTAACTTTGGGCTGAGGTTTGGCTTTATCTTGAGGAAAATTTCCATTGCTCTGGGATTGACCAATATCACTACTCTGGCAAGCAGTTATTTTGTCTGTCCCCTCTCTGGTACACTTTAGCTGAACAACAAGAGGTTTTTCATGAAAGGGTGATGTTGACTGCAGTCACTTGACTGCTCCTTTAAAGGGCAGATCCTGTACATTTTGGTAAAGAGGTCTCAGTAATTTTAGATACTTTAGGGAGATTTGGAGCAGTAATAAGAGCTAATTTGCTGTACTTCTTTATGTCTTCCATGGGGAAATGGTTATAAGATGATCATGGGAAATACGAATGAGAAAATCATCCTGGAACAGGGATGAGGAACTTAAAGGAAAATGTATAATGAAAAAGTTTGTTCAGTGGAAGAAAGTAGAAATTTTCCTTCAGTAATGGCTGTAGGACTCTATCCAGTGGAATGGCTTCGGACAGATAATATCTGTGCACATCAGCAGAGGTGATGCTTACTTACTGAATGCCTGAAAATGCAGATCTTTAATACTGTTGTGCCATTTGAGGCCAATGTCCCGGCACTTTTTCTCTGAGGGGTAGTTCAGTACTGCTATGCCTTTAAGATCTGAGGTTTTCAAGGTAAAAATGACCAGAAGACTTACTAACTACTTCTGTAAAACAAATTAAAATAATACAGTGTCAACCTGTTACCAAAAAAAAGCTGATGACATTATCCATTATCGTGTATGAACGTTTCCAAGAAATGTCCATTTCTCAAGTTGGTATTTTGCCAGTTTCAAAACCATTTATGTTTGTAACCACCTGCCTCCCAATGGTTTTCGCTTTGATTCTATTTTATCTGGATTGAACCCAGATGTGCTAAATCTGATTTCAGACTTGAAGGATAGTTTATTGTTTTGTTGCTAATTACTATATGGGGCAATATGTCTTTGACCAGTTAAGATAGAACCTGTAAACTGTTTTAATTAATTTTCCATCTCCAGGCTTCATTTTATTACTTTTTCAAGGGTAGCTAAATACTAATTCCCTAAAGGACAATCATTTTACAGCTGATTTTTAAGAATAAATTAAGCATTACTGCAAGTTGTACCATGATGATAAAACTGTTAGTCATACTGAAAGAGTAATTGTCTAATTAATCAGACTAATCAGCTGGTTGGTTAGACCACAAAGTAATAAAGCTTGTCAGGTCTTGTTTCATTCCAGCATAAAAATAAACTCAGAACAGAAGACTGAAGCATTATGCTCCGCATACATTACTCCACCTGCCATTTTTGTTGACAAACTCCCATATATGAAAATATCTGTACTTTTTTTTTTTAATAATGATGGACTGCTTTTAAAAAAAAAAAAAGAAAAAAGGTGCTTTAAAAAGTTATTTCAATGCAGAGGTAATTGGTCTTAACGCAGCTGAGGGTTGGTCTGATGGTTGAAGTCTCCTGTAGGTCTGATTACTGACAATCAGTGGGAGTTGGTGAGCTCAAGGAGACAGCCCCAGAGCAGAGCCATGCCCAGAGAGGACACTTGTGCAGCATTTCTTAAGAAGACCCAGCATAGAATCACAGAACGTAGGTATTGGAAGGGGCCTCTGGAGATCGTTAAGCCCAAGCCCTACTAAAGCAGGTTCCCTACAGTTGGTTGCACAGGAAAGTGTCCATGCAGGTTTTGAATGTCTCCAGAGAAGGAGACTTCACAGCCTCTCTGAGCAGCCTGGTCCAGTGTTCTCTTTTTAGTCTTAAAACATCTATCCATTTATGCCTCTGCCGTGTTGCTGCACAGCTGTAGAGTGAGGTGAGAATCAAGAGGTTGTACGCAGCTGTGTTAGCTTTCTGCCTTTGGACAGGCTTAGTCTTACTTAGAAATGATGTACTCTAATAACCATCTGTCATATGCCAACCAGGCACCGGACAGGTAATTCAAGTGGCCCTTACACCATGTCAGTCCTGGGTGGTTCACTTCCAATGAAAATTAGATGTTTGAATATTAGTGTGGTAGCTAGAAGTGATCTCTGTGATCCTTTCTGTCTCATTCCTAGCTCATGGACATACTTGATAAGCTGAGTCTTTCCTTCCTTCACACATGGTCTTTAGCAATAGCTGCAAACTCAGTGCACCTCCTGTCCCTCAGTGTACAAAAGCAAAGTTGTCCTGAGATGTACAAAAGAAGAGTGTAATACTACTCATTAACATTTCCATACCATTTCTGACTTTCAGACTTTTAGAGGAGAATGTTAGAAACGAGATTAACGTTAGGACCAAAACAGACTCCCTCCTGGATGGGAGCAGTGGGGCTGTTAATCAGATGTAAGCCGTACAGGCTGTACCTTAGTTTATTTTGAAGGACAGCTGACTTTGTTCTCTTCCCCAGTGAAGTGCCTGTTTTCAAATTCAGCCCCAAGACGTGCACTGTCACAAAGTGTTTATAGCAAAGCTTTGAGCTGCAGCACAGTGTTTGCATTCTGCTCTTTTATGAATTAAAAATATCCCCCTCCCCCGCCCCCAGAAAAAAAAGGAATAAAGAAAAAACCACAAAAAAACTCCCCAGAACTCAGGACATCTTTCTTCTTTGCCAAATAGCCCTTTGGGTAAAAATTTCCTGCAGCGCAGTAAGAAAAGATTTTAATACACTGAAAAAGACACGCTGAATTTCCATGTGTTTGAGCCTTTTTAAAATGAGACTGCTTCAGGTGTTCGTTTATGAGGCTGATACTTAGAGAAGGAGGTGACAAAAACATGGATTTAGGGTTTAATTTAGCTTTAATAAGGACTTAATAGAGCAATGTAAGGCTCTCGTTGCTTCATTCTGCAAGTTGTTCTTGTTGCAGTAGTCATTCTTTTTAAGCCAGTGGGACTTTCCATCTAACTGAGAATCACAATGCCCCTCCAGTTCTCCTAAGATTTTTATTTATTATTGTGAAAATAAAGCCTTTAAAGTCCTCAGTGAACTTGCAGCATAATCCTGCTGACCCTAATTCTTACTCTTGTGAACAGTCCAATTAAAATTATTTGAGCAAAATGGAACAAATTATAGTCCTTTGGGCCAGCATGATCAAGTTGCTACTTACGCTGTCTCTTTCAATATACGTTGCTTCAGGGTTCCTCCTGCGTACATGACCTGGAATAACTATTGTCTTGATTTCCCCAGAAATTAATCATCACGCAGTGCAATAATTTTCTCTCCAGGCATTAAAATATCCCATGCCTTCTTGCTGAACATCTGCAGCTTCCTTATTTTGTTGTATTTTCATATCAGGACAGAATCTTTTATTTATCTACTGAAGAATTTTGTACATAGAGCTATGCACAATAGTGATAACGCACTTTCTTGTTTTTTTTCTTGCCTAAAAAAATATTCTTCAGAGGATACATTAGGGTGTACACTAGCACCAACTCTAGAATTGCTGTCACTTCTATGCATTCTAAAAGGTTTTTTGGGGAAAAAAAAAATGAAAAATACATAATGGAATAATAGAACCGTTTGAGTTGGAAGAGACCCTTAAAGGCCATCTGGTCCAACTGCCCTGCACTGAACAGGGACACCTACAGCTGATCAGGTACTCAGAGCCCCATCCAGCCTGACCTGGAGTCTGCAGGGATGGGACACCCACCACCTCCCTAGGCAACCCTGTGTCACAGAATCAGAACAGCCATTGGAAATATGTGAGAAAATTCTCCATAGTTTTTGTAGTTTTTGTTTCTTTGATTACAACTGGGGTTAAAGATGATTACTTCTCTGTAAATTGCATAATCTTCCAGTACTTCCCTTCCCTTTGAGTCATCCTCTTCTTTTTGACACAGCACAATTTATTGCTGCATGATTTCAAGGAATAAATGGTTTTGTGGGTACAATTCAAAGTCTAATGCTTATAAAAATATTTCCTGCAATTGAAGGGTGAAAGCCAATGTAGCCAGAAATCTAAGTAGAATAGGCAAAGCAAAATTCTTGCTCAAACAGTAGTGCTATCTAATCTTAGATGTATCACTCTCTTGGCTGTTAAAACACTGCAAGTTCAAGCCCTTACAATTTTTCTTCTTATTGTCTCCTGCTAGGTTGGACTGAAAGTGTTTTTTGGCAGAGCAGGACAGTGGTTTGGAAATAACGATAATGACGGTGACAAAATGTCTGTCTTCCATGATCTGGATGGCTCTGTGACAGGATATTCCAACGTTTTTGTAGGCAGAGCAGACAACTACCTGCTCCGTCATCCTGGCTGTGTCACCGTCCCCCGCTGGAATGGGTTGATGTGCACTGGTAGATATGCACAGGTAAGAGGGTGGCTGCATGCAGTGTCACTGTGTGTGTTGGTTGGGAGTCCCCAAACGCTCTGTTTGGGGTGGTGGAGTGAAACCCATTGAATTCTCCTAAAGATAATAGGATAATACTTTGGGTATAGTTTTACAGTTTTGCTTTATCAGGAGTTGCTTTTTAAGTATCTGGACACTGGATTTGTGTCCTCTGGTTTGCTATTGACTAGGTGGAAACAGGATTGGGCTCCTAAGAGACAGCCCCACTGAATAAGGGTTTTTGTGCTTGGCACTTACATTTTCCTCTGTGTCTCTAAGTAAATAATATTCGGGGCTCTGGTAATCTAACAGTTAAATTCAGAATTGTAAACAAGTAGGCATTTATATTTTTATGTCTATTAATACTTTCCCAATTATGGCATTCTGTGTGGTGAGACTGTTTTTCCACCATAGAAAATTTCCTTGGCTAGATTTAGGCAAGCGTAAACATTTGCTTCTCTGGGATCTGTTACCAGCATTTTTCATCTAATCAGCATCCAGAAGAATAAGTGAAGTTCACATTAACTTTATGGGTTTTGGGTAGGGAAATGTATGTACGTGCAGTGCAGAAGAAATTGGTCCCATGCAACAGAGTTTGATTTAATGTGGAGGGCATTTCTGATGGAAGATTTCAGCTTGACCTTGGTTCTCAGCATCTTTAGAAGCGGATGATTTGTTTGTGAGCTGAGTTCTGGGTGTTGTATTTCAGACCAAAAGCATAAAAGATTGAATCTAAATATGGAGAAAGATGTTTTGCTTTGATCTTAGTAGTCCTATTACAAAATATTTTTTTCTTTTCCTCCTCTTGTAGCTCTCATACACAAGAACCTTTATTCTTCCCTAGTGCAAGCAGGTGAAAATGTCCTTTCAGTTCAAGGAACAGTGACATTACATTGCAGCTGAACTGAGCCCAAGATAGACTAGGGAAGGGCTACTTGGCATGGAAAAACAAGACCCAAGTCATTCAGCTAGCATTACAGCTAAATCCTTCCTGAGCAAAATGCCTAGAGTTCAGTTAATTCCTTTCTGGTTTCTTCCATTTACTTTTCTGCTCTTCTTCTGGATAAAATTTGCCCAGAAAGGGGAAAACCTACTCCTCTGGCAGCGTTTCTAGCTCCACTAAATCCTGGAGACACACTTTCCTGAAGATGTTTTAGTCTGCCAACTTGGGCTGACGTTCCCACCTGACTTCCCATGTCTGGTTCATGGCTCCTTCTCCTCACCACGGCCAAGGAGCACCGTGCATCTCCCCACGTGACGTCTGAGCCTCCTGCAGTGGGAGGTGCTGAGAAATGCCTTGTGCTTTGGCTTCGGCATTGCCTTGCTCTGCCAAAATGGCTATGGGACCAGCTTAAGGTCACAAGATTTACATAGGCAGGAGCTATCAGGCCTTTTTGTCCTTCCCTTTTGATCCTGAAGCCTGTAAGGTTGGTATTGTCCTAACAAGACCAACTTATTTTATTTTTATTGACAGCTAAAACACTCATGTAATATAAAGTGAGGCTAGAGGCTTTAGGGAAGAGCATCAGATAGAAGGAGATGATTGACAAGGAAATTGCAAGACCTGGCTGCACTGTAGCTTCTGGGGATTTCTGTGAGTCACCCAGTCTCTGTCAGCAGGCCACTGAGGTCCTTGGTACCCCCATCAACCTGATTTGCAGCTGCAGCAGAGGCTGATAATAAAAGAAAAATGTAGGGAGAGGTCACTCCCGTAGTTATCTCCATGTAGGTGGGTGAGATTTCCAAATGCATTGACCTGGAGACATCTCAACACCTGTGTTGCCTGTGGAAAATGCGAATGAGTTTCCTAAACCATTTCTGTTTTTTACATGCATAGTAAAAGAAGTGCCTTGGCTCCCAGTGGGCAGTTGAATCTGTGAACTTACTGCTTCCTTGCAGACTTCAGAGCAACTCAGGACAGATTGTGAAACTTTCCTTTTTTGGGGACAGGCCCTTTTTTAAAATAGGCTGAGTTTTTTGGCAGTAGATGCTATTTTCCTTTAGTAGCTTAAAAAGATGTTAGATGGTCATAAAAGACTGCCGCTTAGCAAAATTAGTGGCATTTTTGAGTTAACAAAATTGATTCTTTGCTAGTTTTAAACGTTTTAGGTAATTCTTTTGATTTTTTTTCACTCCAGCAAGTCACCACCTTACCGTGGTCAGCTGAAATAGAAGTTGTTTCGCTTCTATTAGCTCTGTTTTTGCAGTGTTTGCAATTACAATGACCACGCACCTGTATGTTATGTGTGTTCAGTTGGTAGTGGGTTTGGCAATGACAGTTCTACAACTAAAGCAAACCAGAGATGCAGTAGATAGCAATAGTGCATTTCCATGCCCAGACAAAACTGTACAGTCCCAACGTGTGGTGTTTGAGGACCATCACGTGGACCAGGAAGAAGGAAATCTTGCAAACTATTTTTCAGCTAGTGCCCTCCATATTTGGATGAAGAGGTCCAGTTTTGATCTCTATGTACACCAGTGGAAAATAAAAATAGTTTTGCTGATGTCAGCAAAACTGCTGATATTTTTAGGGCTAAAATTATTCCCAGCATGTATAATAGGAAGAAAAAATACTTTTTCTTTATGAAATAATTTTGTAGTCTTCACTCAGCAGTTCATAGAGAAAAATTGTTCCCCAGAGAAATGATCCTTTTTGAGCAGTTGAAGAAGTAGAAGAGTAGATGTGTTTCAAGTTTCTCATTTTTAAGAGATTTTACCCCAGTTTTACAACTGACAGCCCAGCAGGACAAAAACAATGTCAAAGAAACCAAAACACCACCAAACTTTCTCTCAGCAATGAAGATTTTCTGTTCCACTGCTTTGCATTTTGCTTATCTTCTTGCTGGCTGTCCAGTTGAAAAGCAGATCCCCATGAATTGTAAAAGAACTTATCTTCTCAGTTTCACAGTCTTCTTGGGAAAACTGCCATGTAAGCACAGGGAAATCTGACACATCTTTTTAGCATGAAATGTTAAGCAGCTAAAATGACAACTGTGTCCATTAAACCATCCGGGCAAGTAGCAGGATCCCATTTTATAATGTTTAACTAGCTCTACTTCTTCTACTCCATTAGCTTGTAATTTCTCCTCCTCCTCCTCCTCCTTCTCCTGCCCAGAGGAAGGGAAGGGATAAATGGGAGACGTGGGCTGCTACTTTCTGTGTACCTTGATGAGTATAAGAAGGACCAAGCCACCAAGACTCTGGTTGGAGAGCTGTGCCCAGTTGATGCAGGAGGCATTTCAGACATTGCTGCATTTAATTGGGTAGTAAGTGCACTGCAGCTGCCACCTTAATATTCTGTGTTTGCTGGTTACAAATATTTGAAGGAAATAAGATCAGTTTACAGGGATAGGACAGAAATGGTTGTGTCTTACCCTGAAAGACACAAGTAAGATATTATTTTGCACTTTCAGTGTTCATTTCTACTCTTCTTTATCAGAAAATGCTGTTCTGATTGAAAATGATTAATACATTCATGAGATTTCAGGTCTGAAGGGACCTTTCTGATCACGTACACTGACCCCAGAACTACCTCATCAGGGTGGGGACAAATGGGATTGAAATGTGGTTTACTGCATTGCACATAATCGACTTTCCAATTATGATTTTAATGTGAAGGGAAAATAGGTTTTCCTCCTTGGTTTCATAGATAAAAAAGAGTCTTTTATCAGACTGTAAAAAACAAATCATTCTTCCTTGATCCATGAAGAGTGAGCAAATGGGCTGCTGCTTGGAGATTGTTTGGAGCAAATTACTTGATCGATGGTTTCAGCCATCGAGAAAATCTAGTGTTTAATGTGGTTCTGGGATCAACTTTAATCTCCAAGGATCTGTGTGGATTCCACACAGGACAGACTTTCATCACTGAAGTGCCACAGACAGGGTTGCACTGGCGGGAAAGGATGAATGGACTGAATATCCAAGGAACATTCATTATCATTTCTAGATTGCTTTTTGACACAAATCCCATTTTTTTTCACTTAAGCATTCAGTGTGAAGATGCTTAGTACAGGGGTGGAGGGTGGTTAGGCTGAAATGACCCGTGTTTTGGAGGTGCTGTGGAGCATAAACACAATGCCAGGAGAAGGTACAAGTGCAAAGGTTCTTCTTGACTTGACAATGGACCAGAGAGCTTAATTGGCAACCTCCAGAAACCTTGCAGCTTTAGTTAAACATTTTCTTAAATTTCTTGAGACATTTCCTGTTTAAATTGAGTCACAAATGTATTTCTTCAGGTTAAATAACACTCATGCTGGACACACCACCTCTGTCTTCTGTCAGATGAATTTTGCTGTGTCTAAGGCATTATGTTCCAAGGAGAAATTAATGGGAATGTGACACTTTTCATGCTGTGGTCCTCTTAAAGACAAATCAAATGTCATGGTCATATTTGCTTCTTCATTGTGCTTTGGAGTCAGTTAAGCAATTCCTATTGTATTTTAAGGATGTGTTATCATTAGTGTTACAATATACTTCTAATGAATCTTATATATAAACTAGTGAAGGACAGTCTGTTTTGCAGAGCTTTTAACCTATGTAGGCAAGAAAAGGATTAAGCAGCTGATATGGAGATAGGAGAGGTCAGGCTCACAAAGTTTAGTGTTGAGAGGAAGATATCCTGATGGACCTTGTGTCACCCTCTCTTAGTTTTGCCTGCAGTATTAAAATCTGCTGGAAGACAGAAATTGATTTTAAAAATAATTGTGCTGAATGTGCTCATGTAGAAGGTTATTAGAAGACATTCTTATTTTTGATGCAAACAGCATTATTCTACATTATAAAAGAGTGGAGGAAGAAGGATTATGGTCGTTCTCAGCTGTTGCCAGTGCATTTGGAACCTTTCAGGAAATATGACAAGCTGTGTGCTACATCTCACACAGCGATGAAACCAATTTGTGTGACGAGCTGTGTGTCCTCCTTCTGTGCTAGTATTTCACAAAGGGGGAAGCAGGTGAAGCATTCAACCTTAAAGATAACGTCTGCCACATGAATTGGCCTTCATTTGAATCAAAGAAGAACAGAAAAAGCATAGGTGTTGAACTACAGGCCATGGGCATCTGTTGGTCCCCAGACAGAAGAGCTCTGGTTGTAGCATACACAATGTTGTATTTGGTCTGTATGATCACTGAGTCAAGACGTTGAATTTTAGCCCCCCAAATTTAAGCCTATTCTGCTTCTTGAAGATGAAGGTGTGGATTCCATTAGGTAACTGGACCTGATCCAAAGCCAGGAGAAACTGCTTAAGACTTTTCTGTATTTTCAATGGAATAAGACTGTTTTTAAAGTGCAGTAATTTGAATTCAAAAGAAAGAGTTACTTTGTGGTATTTCATTGATTAACCTTCTCCCTTGAGAGTCTGAACAGTTAACATTTCCATGGTGTTGTACAATTGATATCTCACTTCATGGTGTCCCCTCAAACAGCTGCAGATGCTATTTCTGTTTTACCTTTTTATTTGAACTGGAAATGTTTCAGTCATTTTCTGAATGTTCTGAGCTCTTCATTGGCAAAGCCATTTACAGGCAACAGTGATCAAACGCACATGTTACGGCTGAGCCTGGCTATTTTAATGGACGTGTCTGTCATTTTCCTTTCACCCTCAGCTTTATATTCAGGCCAGGCGCCCTGAGAATCTGACCTTATCCATTGCCAGAGCAGCATACCACTCCCATCCCTTGCAGTTGCAAGGCGTGAACAGAGGAGCGCCGTACCAGCAGTACCAGCCGGTCGTCATGCTGGAGCAGGCTTATATCATCCAGTGGGATGGCAGAGCACCTGAGGATGTCATCCTGTACCCAATCAACTTCAACAGGTACTGCCCTATGTTGTTAGAAAATGTTTTGTTTTAAAAGTTCTGGAGTTAAACAATTTTCCTGAGTTCTTTGCAACTGACCCTTTGAATGTTTTAGCAATTTGTGAGAGCAGCAAAGTGAGGTTTTAATGACTGGCACTTACTGATGCAAAGAATTGCCTCTGCTTTTTCATTATTCCAGCCTTTTTGATGTACAGAGCTGTTTCTCTTTCCAATAAGTTTTGAAACAGAGTCCAAGTAAGTCCTGGCCTGCTGTCCCTGAAATCCCTCCAGAAGAGCTCTGGCTCTTGTTCGTTTGTTTGTACTAGTTGCACATAATTTATCTCCCATATATATAAAATGCAGAAGTCATCACAGAAGTCCATCAGAATGTGCACAGAGCATTGCATCTTCTGTAATCCAAACAGCACTGCAATCACTGTTTCTTTCTTGATAGCATTTCAAAACTTTAAAATTCAGTACAACAAAATTGTAGGCTGTGATCTTTTTATTTTCCATGTTTCTTCCATCTCATCTAGTCTTCTGTAAAAGCAAGGCATAGCCAGTTTAGACCTGCCTTTTCCCCTTGCAATCTATTTCATTTTATATAATTTCTTTTATGGTTTCCAGTAGTGGTTCAGGACCAGTGTACCTCTTACTTTAGTGAAATTACTTGTGCTTTGCACTGGTATGACTTCTAGGAGAGTCCTCTAATCCATTTGGGCTAACTGTCATGTACATGGCTATGGCTGGCAATGAACTGCTGCAAGAGATGAGAACCACCGAAAAAAAATCTCTGGCCATTGTCTTGGGCTCTGCAGTTTCCGTGGCTCCTCAGTTTACTGATAACAAGGCAGTACAGGAAAAGTACAACATTATTCATGACTGCACGCAACCAGGTCACATGAAGGCTCAGATTTGCAAAGTAGACATTAAATAATTGACGTAGAAGAAGTCAGATGCACAGAGGACATGAAGAAACATGTACCATTGGTAAATGTGGAGGATTTCCAAGTCTGTCCTGTATTTTTCCAAGTCTGTCCTATATTATCCACCAAACCCTACACTTATTCTCTGCTTCTCTGTCAGGGTGTCACTGCCATGGTTTTAATTTAGGAAAGTTTTGGTAAAAGCTTGAAAAAATGTGTAGTTCCCCTGAACTTTGGAGCTGAAGAAATTTGGGGAAAACACTATTTGTAGTCCCAGTCATGAAGCCTCGTGGAAATGTAGCTGAGAAAGACAATATTTTGTCTTTATATATCCCCATTTTGGTAAGTGGTGTGTAATCGGTCCTCTTTGGATTTTAAGATTAAATGGCTGTAGGACCATGACCAAGTCCTTGGACAATCGGTGCTTGGACATTCCTGTCACAGAGGAATGACTAGAACTAAAGCTTTTCTGTATTAATGTAACTTTGTGCACTTTAAGGAAGCGCAAAACTCATTAGTCACTCATGGATAAGCCGTTTGCAATTATTATCTGTCTTTAAATAATTAGCTATTTCCTTGCAATTAAGAGCTAAGCCCTCTGCATCAATATACAATGGTTACCCAATCACTATGCCAGTTAGCACACGCCAAAGTTTTGGCATGTACTTGGTCTCCAATCACAGATTCAAATTTTAAGGCAGCGCTGTGTGTTTAATAGAACTCAGCTTGAAGTTTAGCCCTTGTTCAAGCAGCAACTTACCTAACTTTTACTAACCACAATGTGTTTGTGGTTCTCTTTGTCTTGTGTGAAACCAAGTATGTTATTTGAACAGGGCAAAGGGTTGTAGACTTTTCTGATTCAGAAACAGTTGACAAGGTGTGTGTTTTGAAAAACTATAAAAGGGAAATATACCATAAGGAAAAAAATGTAATTTTACTTTATAATTTTACTTCATTCCGCTACAAGAAAGATACTGACTTGATAGAAAGCATTTAGAAGACAGCACTGACCGTGGTGAAGGGATTAGAAAACAAGTGTTACGAGGGGTAACTCACTGGGTAGTAGGAGTAGTAACTGGGGCTATTTGTTCCAGAACAGAGAAGGCTGAGGGAGAACATCACCGCTCCCTACAGCTTCCTGAAAAGAGGACACCTCCTGCAGTGAGGAGGTGTCAGTCTCTTTTCTCAGATGACATGAGATAGGATGCGAAGAAATGGCCTCACATTGCTCTAAGGGAGGTTTACGTTGGATATCTGGAAGAATCCTTTTCATAGAGATGCTGGCTAGGGGTTGGAATGGGTTGCCCACGGAGGTGGTGGAGTCACCATCCCTGGAGTTGTTGTGTGGACATGGCACTCAGGGACGAGATTTAGCGGTGGATGTGGTTGTGTTAGTTTGATGGTTAATGATCTTATAGGTCTTTTCCAACCTAATTGGTTCAATGATTCTATGATTTAAAGCATAAAAAATAGTTGAGAATGAAATGTCACTACTATGTGTCTTAAGGGTAATGGAACAGCAATGGTGAAATGTCCATACTTCATGCAATAACATAGACAAAAGTTATTCCCATGGAAACAACTGAGGTAAAAAACAAGATTTAGAAGCTTGAAGGAAATCAAATGCCTACTTAACCAGTTCTGTGTATGACATTTATTAAACAATGTATCCAATCATTTTTGAATGGAAGAAATCTCAAATTGTGAAGCAGAGTAATCAGAGGCAGAAAATCAGGGAAGGCTTTTACCTGTTTCGAATGGCTATTTGCTGTCTGTTCTTTTTCATTCTAAAATACTGAATAATCTGCCAAAAAATGAGCTCTTAACATAGTTATACCCATGGAAAACATATGCGATGCAAAACAAAATATGTTTGAGGAATTTTACTCGTGAAACTTTGCAATTATTAATTTCAGACATAGCTCTACCAAACAACCTAACTATTTTTAGACTTGTCATTGTAAAATGATGGATAGGTATATCCAGGATGCTGCCTTCACAGTTAGATAGCGCTTGTGCTTCTGGAAGGACTTTCTGTGCTGGCTGAAGGAAGGTCAGAGGGGAAATGAGGAATTTGACAGGGAGATATGTACCAGGATTTGGACCTCTTTGGAGGTCAGGCATGGGGCTGATGTTGGATATTTGTGTCATTAACATTTTCAGTGCTTCTGAAGTGCTGTAAAAAAGAGCTAATGAAAGCAATTCCAGTTTAAATGTTTACTAAAAGACTGGAACACCAGGATTCCTTGTGTGGGCAGGAGGTAGGGGTGCACTCACAAGGTTCAGCTGAAAGTGGCAGCGCTGCTTTCTGCACTTGAGAGTCTAGTCTGGGGTGTGCGGGAACTGCTCAACTATTTGCTCAGTGGAGGAGGTCAGCTTCTGTTCCTTCTGTGGTGGCACGTGATGTGTTGCTGCAGTATATGTGTCTTCTGCGCACTGATTCAAGACATGTTTAGAGTACTTGCAGAGTTTCAAGCACAAAGTGTGAAAGCTTCATGAACAGTGGCCTCAAACTTCTACTCCATGAGTTTCATCTTCTTCCAGGAGCAGTGTCCACCTCCTCAGAGCTGCTTTCGTGTTTCCTCTGTTCTTGTGCTTCGTAGAAAGATGGGAACCAATTGTTGAGTTGAGGGATTTGCTCAATACTGCTGTCTATTTCTAGAAGCACAAAGGCGCGCTGAGAGCGTCAGGATTGTTAAGAGAGGAGGGTGAGGCTGGTATGGCAGGAGGAGCGCCTGGAGAACATTATTTGCTTGCAAGTAAGTGCCTCCTTTCAGGTGCTGAAAAACAGTAAGAGGATTGGCTCTTCATAGGGTAAGCAAAGTCACAAATGAAGTCCTTCGATTTAATGACACAGGCTTTGTGTGTGTGCAAATTCTCTAATCAAAGAAGAGGCTAAAGCAAATACTATTATCAAAGGCACAGTGCTGTTCAATAAATCAGCCAGGCTTATTTGTGTTATCAGCTAATCTAAAGATAAGAATTAAATCTCCCCAAAGCCCATTCTGAAGTATAGTGTAATGAGTTGTGTTGTTGAAGCAGGCTGAAAAGTAGAGGCAATTAAATTAAACATTCCTTGTTTTTTATGAGCACAGGCAAATATCTCTATACTTGGTCTGCTGAGACTCAGAAGGAAGAGTTTTTCCTTATTAGGGCTCTCTGCTGTGATTTGACTGAGGGAATTTCAGAGAGATGTGAGCAGTTACAAAGGGGGTATCACCTTTTTATAGGTGAACTGCCACAGTGCTGCAGGCAGGGTTAGGGTTAGTTCAGGGTTGCCCAGCTGCCCTAGCCAATGCTGGCCCCAGGGAAAAGTTCAAGGAGCTTTCCCCATGCTGCCTTCACCGGCACCCTCTCAGTGTCCCCTGGAGAGGTACAGTGAGCCTTGTAACACTGACGTTTCGTGCCTTGTTGCAGGAGTTGGATCCTTATGAGAGCTTTTCCAAAGATTTATTTGGCAGCAGAGAGCCAAATCTCTTGTCAAGAGCAAATGAAAGAGCAGATGTCCATGTGTGTGCTTGGGCACATGTCCAGCCTTCCCCTTGCTGCGGTATTTGTGCAGGGACGACACAGGTGCATGGTGATATCCCTGTGTTTGCTAGGCTTGTGTTATGCACTATGGCTTGTTATCTTTTTCACAAGCAAAAAATCTAATTATCTGAAAATTCAAGAGGCTGGAATGAGCTTGTGTCTAAACTCTGGATTAAAAACAGTGGGGACTTTGGGCTCTGGGTGATATGTGGTTTCCAGAGTGCTGTCATCCATCCAAAGGTAGAGGTTTCAGTGCAAGCAGACAACTTACACAGCCCATGTCTGCACTGAAACTCCAGGGGACTGGTTATATTTGTCTTTTTTCAGGGCTGTGTAGATGGGTGTTTTCCCTATGGCTTCTCATTCATTGCCAGTCTGATTCATACCTTCAGCTACTTGTCATTTTTGTGATTAAATTCTTTAGCGATGATAGGGCTTTTAGGAAAACAAAGATAATGAGACAAGGCTAGAACATACTTGCTTCAGATTTGCCCAGCTTATGGATATTTCCTAAACTGTTCCTTTTTCAGATTAGTTCCAAATGTTCTTTTCCTTGTGATTTGCAGACTGACAAGTGGATAGGAAGATGAAATTAGTATTTCAAAGTGCGGCTAACGGTTTAAGGCTGTGACTACTTCCTTGTTACTTGTATGTAACATGAGTGCCGACCTCAATCTCCCAGATCCAGATGTATTATAAGTAACACCAGCACTATTTACAATAATAATAAGTAAAGTGCTGCTTGGGTTTCATAGCTTGTTCCCCCTGATAACATCTGTAATTCAGAGTTAATCATCCACACAATGCAGAAATCAGTTGAATTCCCTTCTGTCTGTTTCAGTCGCTTAAATTACCCACAGGCCAACAAGTGGGTGAAAGCCTTTAGACTTTTAAGGAAAAAAACAACTAGAAAGAGGCTGAAACATTTGCCAGAACACTGGGTTGCAGATTGAAGCATTTCAGTATGGCCAGGCCAAACTGGGTGCTGGCATTGCCATGTGTGAGTGATCCTAAAGCCCTGTCTTTGCCTCCCATAGGCAGCCCTTGCTGCTTTCTGCTTTCTATGGTTTTTCCTTGGACAGGATTAACAAGGAGAGCTGACAGTTTCAGTGAATGAACAAGAGCAGTCTAGCAATAACAGTCCTCGGATGGCTGCAGCAAGCTGCTCGTCCATGGGTATTTCTCAGTCCTTTTTCCCCACCCATGATGCTGGTTTGGGAGGTGGTTGTCCTGTATATGGATTTTGTGTTGAGGAGATTCAGTTGGGTGCTGGGCAGGTTGTTGTGAGGTTGAGAGAAAAAACATCAGTATCATGACTGAGATAAAGGAACACAGATCTTCTATTGTTTGTTCTTGAGAAGGATTGGAGTCTGAGTGGTGGCTTTGCTGGTTTTGCCTTCTGAAGTTCAAAACTCATCCTGTGAGAGGCAAACTTGCAGAAGCAGCCTGTAAGGATTTTTGCTTGGCTCCCATATTATGAACTGGAAAATGTTGAACTCCCATTTTTCTCAGCACACGTAGAGCTGACCAAAATGTCAGAGGGTTTGTTTTAAATAGAAGTAATAACAGTTGGGGGAGGCTGAATCACTCGATGGAAGTCTCTTGTTTTTTCATGCCTGAGGAAAAAATCAGTAATTTTCAGTTGTACTCTATTGCGTGCCCTCATTGGCTTACACCAGATTTTCATCAGTGAGATCAGGATTTGGACTGTGCATGTCCATGGTCATCAGTTACGTGACACACCATGCGAATAGACATGGTGGAGCTATTTTTCAGATTATTAATCAACTTTCCTTAGCCGAAATACAGCCTGGAATGATGTACAGCATAACCTCCCACCCCAGCACTAGATCCTACCCATATGCTCAGTATTGATACTCCATCTGATACAGTACTGATGCTCCATCTGATACAGTCACGGGACATGGTCTCTAGTGAACAAGTGTTCGTTTGTCCTCTCCCAGACAGTGAGAGTTGCAGATGTGCTCTTTCAACATTTACTGCAGCCAAATCTCATCTCAAAGTTGTGTGACTCACATCCCACCACTTGCAGAAGTCTCCGCTCCTTTGCCTGTTCAATCTTGTTTCTCTGAGTGGGAGGTGGGGATTGTTCTGAGGTTGTAACAGAGGTATGTATGTGTGTACATGGAGATCTGTATTGACTATACATCCAAGAACAGGAAACCTCTTGCCTGCTGTTTTCCCTCATCCTTTTTTGCTTTCACTTATCCCAGGAAGCCTGCCCAATGCCAAAGAACATGGATGATTTTTAGCACTTTGCCTGATGTTTGCAGTCTACTTGAAAGAGCCAGAACTGCAAAATGGCAAAATTTGGGTGAAAAGAGAATGGCTTCCTGGGTCAATTCTACCCATCCATTTCCAAAAGGAAGTAAACAGGATAGATACATTCATAAACTCACATGAAATGCACTGTGGGGATCATTGAAGGACAGTAACAAAGGGGATGAAGTGTCAGGTTTGATAGGTCCTGATGTATGCTGACTCTCTGAAACCTTCCAAGTAGCGTTTGAAACTGTTAGAACCTGCTAATGATGCTGTGCTACTGCATATTTAGCTTTCCCCTTTTAAATATCTTTTTTTGTGTGTGTAATTTTTTTTTTTTTTTTTTGTAAAAACAACAGGAAAATACTGGATTGATTAAAAACAGGAATGAAAAAAAAAATAGCGTTCCTTACTTTTAAAATGAACTGGACTTTATCACTAGAAAAAATTATGAATATGCTTACATAGTTTTGGGATGAAAGCATCTTAAATATCTTGAGTTAGTTTCTTACACGTGTCTATCTGCCTTTCATTTAAACCAACAGCTAATTTCAAAGTCAGACTTTCCATCTGAGTGTATTTTTATTTGTTTTTCTTGAAAGATTCTCATAAGAATGAAAGCAGAAGAAAAGCCCTAAGCATTGCTACATCTGACAGCATTTTCTATATCAGTAATATGACTTCTGTCCCTCGAATTTTAAATGACTTTTTTCTGCTGGTCTTTGTGCACATGCAAGTGTCCTTTCCCAAGCAGGCATTTCTTCTTGCTAGTGCAGTGTGGACAGGACACCTGCAAGGATCCCAGCTGATGAGCAGGCGCTCACTGCAGCAGAACGAGGGCTTCTGCCCTGCGGAATATTACCAGCTCAAATGTTTCTGATTCTGCCTGCCAATCTTCATGTCAGATTAGCAGCAAGAAAATACGACAGAATGGAGAGCTTGAAGCAGAGAAATAAAGGAAGAGTCATAATTCGTTGACCACCCTGAAAAAGAGACAGGCTTCCTGCACTGGAGACCCAGCCAGGAGGTCTCTGTGGCCAGTGCGGTGGCTGAGGGAGGCACATGCACATTTGCTTTCCTTTGAGCGCAATGTCCAAGACATCTCATGCCTGATTGCCTCTTCTAGCCTGAGGTTGCATTTCTCATTCACTTTTGGCAATGCAGAAGAAGACATTTCACCCATGTCCTGAGGGCGTCCCACAGCAGTGCTCTGTGCTTTGCTTTTGCTGTGCACAGCTGTACAACCAGGCATTTGGGAGAGTTTACAGCAGCTTCTGTACAAGCTGAAGAGCCAAAACCAAAGCAAAGAACTAAATAGGAAGCTGTTAAAATACCATGAAATTAAATAGAAAATAAACACCTTATTCTTTCCTACATTTACTTAAAGGATAACTTCAAATACCTTCCCTTCTCACATCTCTTCCCAAAACCATTGTTGTGGGAATGTACTTATTTCCATCTCTTCTCTCACAAACTCCAAAGTAGGTGCCTTCCATTTGATCTTCTCAATCATGATACAATTTATTTTGGAGTTTGACTCAGCCTGCTCATGTGCACAATAGGCTGTCATTGCATTCATATTCCCAGGTGCCCTGGTGACTCAAGACAGTCACAGCTGTGCTTTTTTTCCACGATTTTCTTTTTTTTCACCAACTCCTATTTCCTTTCCTGTTGCCTTTCCTGTTCCCTGTGGAGGTGGCAGTCAGCACAACATGGCACCAAGGCTGGTTCCCAACATCTGAAGGAGATGACAAGGCCATTTTTCGGCAGTGTCTTCAGGGGATGAAATGTGCTAATGCAATGCAAATTACCCTTATGAAACAGCCAAAAGTCTTGGGACTCTGTCCCAGAAATATCCCACTAACATGGCTCTGGTGCATTTCTTTCATTTCCTCTAGTCGAAGGCCAAATCATCTGAAAATATATCCATTTTCTAGCTGTCCTATGTTATGACACAGCTGGAGTTGTTTAAAATCTAGAGGGCAGTATCTGGCGTAAGCTGATGGTCTTTGTGTATGGCTTTGATTTATTATTCTAGAACAGCCCGTCCCCTCTTCAGTACTGAAGTTTTGTTCTACTCTAACGAGAAAACCAGAAAATGGCTGAAGCAGCTTTGCTATTATATAGTCCACATCTAATGCAAAGTAAAAGTCTAGGCATGCAGGCTCCCAGATTTTGTTGTTTGCACTCCTTAGTGCTCTGCAGGCAGGGATGGGTTGCAGATCATCTTAGCGGAGAAACTTTGCCTTCCTCAGCTTCGCAGGGCCCTGAAAGGCAGCTGACAATGGTGGTAACTGTCTGTCTTTAAGCCAAATTAGTATTTTCAAATTTTAACCGGGAAGCCAGGTAATTACATTTACAGCCTTGGTGGTTTTGGAAATAGAAGGAAAGCAAACCACAGTAATTGGTCAGGTACCTGCATGCGGTGCACTGAGCCACTTCAGAGGCTGGAGAGGAAAGAAAAATAATTACGCAAATAGTCTTGTTATTCAGTTTTTCTTTTCAAGTGTAAACATCTTGTGACTTTCTGCTTTTCCCGGTACTAAGGCATCCTACAGACAGGAAGGGTCTTTGGTGTTGTGGAAGATTGTACCCATCAGCATCTGAACTGCACTGTGACTGCATCTTTTGGCTTCAAGTAGAAAGAAAAAATTGTAGTTTGGAGGCACATTTTCTCTCTGCGAGGTGGCAATGAAGGTCACAGCATAAAGGAAAGCCATGGGGACAATTATTTGCAAATATGCATGCTAACATTGTGGTGGCCAAGTGTAAAAAGACCATTTAACTTTACCCTTAGTTATTTTAAACTGATGCTGAAGAAAGAGCAGAGGAGAGGGAAATTTTAATGGAAACCCTGTTCATAAACTTTGCCGTAAAGTGGAGGAAGCAGATCTCTTAAGGCTATGGCTCTGGTTCAAGTCAGAGATTACTTTCTAATTCCTGAACCGGTGCCCCCGGTGAAACGTCTGCTGAGTGCTGGTTACCTCTCCTGCAGCAGCTCCAGATGAACAAAACTGAGCCCTGGCAGCCTCCGGAGATGTGAGTAGGTATGTGACTGGTTGTGCCTCAGTCTTATGAGCAAGGAAGAGAAAATCTCTTCTTTCAAGCCATTCTGGCACCTGACTCAAAGTCCTTTGAGGTCAACTGGGGTCTCTGGATCAGACCTTTATATAAACAGCCGTTGTTTCCAGACAAAGGAAAAAAATCTGATTTTCTTTGGCACAGAGGATTTGGGTGTATTTTTTTTCTGTTTAAAGGAGGAAGAAAACCTCAGAAGACATTTATTTGTTTTCCCCTGAAGATTGTGCTCTTGGCTGGAGACCACCTCTCCCGTATTCAAGCCCTTAAGTGCATTTTCTCTCTTTCCTCCTTTTTGACGACAGAGGAGACTGGCTGCACGTTGCCCTCTGCTATCCCAGGAACACCATCTTCCACGTGGTTAAAGATATCTACCAGCGACGGACAGGGATGGTGCACAGCATAAAGCATTACCTCGCGGCTCCTTCCCGTGACAGTGTTCTCAATGGGACCGGCGAGCAGCTCTTCTACTTCGACAGAGCATTGGGGTGAGCCCGTGAGAGTCCCCCAGTGAACAGGCTGAAAACCTCTGGGGTTCTTCTCTTACCAGCCCTGGTTCTTCCTTTCCCTATCTCATAGTTAAAGTTCAGTCTCATCCATCTTGCACGGTCTTTTCATTGATTTCAGGTCAAAGCAGAGTTATGGGATGGTGTAACTTAGGTTAGGTCTACTTCAGTATCACCAAGCAGCAAGATAGTTTGGGAAATTTCAACTTCTTCATATTCCCATGAAGAAAAGTTGACCATAGTGTATCTCTTATTTTGAAGGCATGAAGAGAGTCCTAGAGGTCATGCACTGCCTTTAGAGGAATCCAGAACACCTTTGCTTAGATAAACATCTTACGAAACCGTGTTTCCCTGTTTGCTAAAGCAGTTGGGAAGGAAAAAATTGTTCTGTGGTCTAACCATGAGTCCCATGATGCTTCACCTGACTAAGCAGCTACTTCAGAAATCAATCCACAAATGCCAAACTTGAAAATAAGACGTGGTATATTTATTCTTTCAACCATAACACATGAGCAATCAAATCCCAGAATGCTTTCCCTGCTAACCAGGCTTCTTGGTGATAGCCAGGTCTCTTTTATGATAGGAATTGTGAAATAACAGTTTACTAGCTAATCCCTTTAGCTTTTTCTTTTCTCTTCTCTTCTCTTCTCTTCTCTTCTCTTCTCTGAGAGGAGGGGTTAACTGTTGTCCAAATTCTGTAAAAAAAAGGTTGTTTACTACTGAAAAGCAGGGGAAAATTGTTACACATGTGGGTCTGTAGAGGCAGAACCATGGGCTGCCAACAGCCATCTGGACCTGGTACATGCATATTGATGGGCATAACCCAACTTAGTTCTGGCAGTATCAGCCTTTTCATTCTGTTTAATTCAGCAGTGCTATTTTTAGCCTCTCAGAGTACAAAAGTTAGGGGACTGGCTTTTTTCCTTTCCTGTTGTTGTTTTGTAGACTTTATTCCATAATGAGTGGGATGTTTCCCCTTCTTTTTTTAACCCCACATGCTGGATCCTTGGAGAGGGACCAAGCTTACTCATTCTTTCTTCCAGACAGATAGAAGCAAATATTTAGTTTTTAAAGAAATAGAAAAAAAAACCAACAAAAAACAACAACAAAAAAACCTTTACAGCTCATGCATCTTTTTGATCCTGAAGTTGAGCTGAGCTGTTTATGTAATTTCCTCTGCCTGAATTGCAGAATGGACGCGATTGAAAACACACTTGAACAGCTAGGAAAAAATGAACGCCAAGGGCCAGAAGATCTGGCTGCCTTGGAAGTGTTGTCATGCATGCCTAGGGCTAAGCTGTGCCTGCAGGCCAGGGCCGTGAGATGCAGGAGCCAAAGGGGAAGATGCCAGTATTTCTAAGCAAGCCTGTTTCCTTCTGCACAAAATAGTGTGAGCATCTAGCAGGATGCAGCTGTGCCTGGTGCTGGAGGTGATGCATGCTCCACGGTGCTTGCCCAGTGAAGGAAGCTGGCTTGGGAGTATGGGCTGAGAGTGCTGCAGGTCTCATCATGCTGAGTTGAGAGGGAGACTCTACTCGTGTCCTTGCAGACCCATTTTGAATGTACAACTTGCAGGTGTATTACATCACTCTAAGGGTTCTTCAGTGGTGTTGCAAAATGGGAGGGGTAATGCAATTTAGCACGCAAAGACCCTCCTTCTATTCAGTTTTACCCCTAAACACTTCATGACTCTGATCAGTCTATTTGCTCTCATCTATAGGTACCTATTTGTCCACCTGCAAGCCCACGAAGCTCGGCAAGGGCACAGTTACTGCTCCCAGCAAGGCTGTGAACGTATCAAAATCATGGCACAGATGTACCCGGGGAGCTCCTGGAGCTGTGCCCCCAACCCCTTTTCGCAGAGGCCAGCTGCCCTGCAGCGCCCCGTGTCCCAGCAACAATCACTACCATGCAGGGCTTGTGGGGCCCCACAGGTAAGAGCACCTCTCCTACAACCATATGTAGCATCTGAGGTTATGCAGCATGTATGCATCAGTAGGGAACAGCCACTTGTGAATTTGGCCAGCACTGTGTAACAAGTGGAGGGAAGGATTTTACATTAAATTTCTGCAGTTTTTTGTATTATGCTTCAAAGATAGCCTCAAAGAAATTGCCCAACTGGAAGCATGTGAACGCACAGTCACAGCATCTTTTTTTTTCCCCCTTTTTTTCTTTTTTTTTTTTTTTTCTTTCAAACAAGAATAAAAGAACACTTGAAGGGGCTCAGACTAGATTAGCTTTGAATTCCGAAGTACAGCATTGCTGTTGAATTTCAGACTGGGAAGTAATTCTGGTTAATAAGAGTAATTGGAAAGCTAGGTTCTCTTTTCATTTACAATTCTGTAAATCCTGTAGTATTGTTTCAGGCTCATACAAATCTGCACCTTGGTTATAATCAGGCAGAATATATGAAACTCATATTCAACATCTAATTCAGAGGCAGAGTGACCATCAGAGGTCCCTTCCAACCTCCATTGCCACAATTCTTTGGTAAAAGTTGTCTTAACAGCAAGCACTTGTGAATCAGGGTCACAGTTTGAAAAACTGTATTCTTCAAGTTTTCCAGTTGTATATATGAGCACTGGTGCTTGGTGTCATTCTGCTGATGAAAACCAGTTAGCCAATCAGTTTTTTGAGGCTCTGTCTCCATGTAATTGCAGCTTGCTATCACCAGCACGCCCTCAGTCAAGTATGTAAGAATCCAGATCCAGTCCCTCAGCAAGGCAGGCATACAGAACCACTTGACATCCGCATTCATTAAGGTATGTGCTTTACTACATTTGAAATGGTGATTAAACAGGGAGGAACTTTATCTCCAAGGTAAGTTATTGTAAAACCTTGCTGAACTTTGGCAGAAGGAAATGGGAAGTTCCCCTGGGAGACAGGAGTGCATTGTTCTCCTTTACAATTAGCTCCATTCGAGTCACTGGGAGTTCTTATTCTATTCAGATGAGGATTTGAGCCCTGACAGGTAAAAAAGGCCTTTTATCACCTAAAAAGAAGAATTAACACCACCACTCTAATATAGAGGATGTGGGGAGAAAAGCACATCAGAAAGCAGTGCTTACAAAGGATGAATGGAAAAAAACAAGCTTGTTTTTCTGACTTTCTCTGGCATTGCACTAAAAGATAAAAATAACTGCATTTCACGTCTGAAGGAGTTGGAGCTGTCAGGTTATCCCTGCACATGCCTTACACCTCTGCTCAGATGGAGAAGTGTGACTGAAATCATGTCAGCGAGGACGCTGCCTAGGTTCACATGCCACTGAATTATATTAAATGCTGACAAATGCCTCCTCCTTGCTCTGCTTGACCCCCTATTGCATCTCTGAGAGCCTTTGTCTTGCCAAAAGCAGAGATCATGGCATATCCTTGTAGCTGTAACCTGCAAAAGGAGCCCCTGCTGCAGGAAGCGAGGGGAGTATGAGGCACGTGTGCTAAACTCCCTTGAGGCCCAGGGATGGCACTACCAAAAAGGAGTTTGTTTTTGAGGTCTTGCTATACTGACATTCCCAGGGGAACAAAAAATGTCCACGTGTGGCTTCTGTCCCACCATCCGCTGTCTCAGCACTTCTCCCCTGCTCTTTGGTCAAATCTGCCATGCCAAGTGACAGTAATTTCACCCACATGAGAAGATTCTGTATTAAGGCTGAACTAAGCATTTTCCTCCCAGTATTTTTGGCTTCCCAAATGTATTTTTTAACACAAAAAAGATGCCGATGACCTCATTTCTCATGTTTTTGGTACCCCAATGGGCTTCCCAGTGCTATTCAGAACGGATGGTTTTTCTTCCTCCTTGCCCTGACGGTCTATCAGTGATATCACTTCATCTGCACTAATTACATATGGAAAATTATAGGCTGTAAACACCAGATATTTTCCTCGCTTGTAATGCCCTTCTTATGGAGAAGCGGGACCAGAGTCTGAATCTCCCCAGTCATTCACTGCCTGCCTCCATAGAACTTACCTCTGTGTTTTGTTGCAGATAAATGACACGACGTTCCTGTTCAATAGCCCTGGGGTATTCTTCGTGGTGCTAGATGCATGTTCAGGAGCAGTTGTGAGTAGGAGGCACTTTGACACAGTTACTGGGGAAAACGTGGCCAATTCAATAACTGATTATGTTCAAACATTTATAAAAGAGAGGTAAGCAAAGTGCTGAAAGCCCAGCTCATGTAGAAGCCTGTGGCTGATAGACAAAGAAAGAAAAATGAGCTACTTTCATATCTGAACCTGTGCTCTGAAGGGATCTGGCAAAGACTGAATGCGTACAAATCCTGAATATCACTCAGATAATAAGAGAACGGCTGTTTCTCTCTCAGGATTGCACAGATTAGAGCAGAAAGAGATGGATTTTCTAGAAAACTGTCAATTCCTTCTAAATTAACAATCCGTTTTTCCAGTATGGAGTAGATAAGGTCCTTGCAATGGCATTTGCAGTCCTGTGTACACATCCCAAGGTCCAGCAGTTTCCTGGCAGTTGATGAT
Source organism: Pavo muticus (assembly GCA_016647715.1). NCBI lineage: Eukaryota > Metazoa > Chordata > Aves > Galliformes > Phasianidae > Pavo > Pavo muticus. The sequence continues at coordinate 2,028,248 of JACDJE010000002.1, read as the reverse complement.
TCAGTTTTCCATTTCTGAAATGGGTTGGTTTCTGTTTACCCTTACTGATTGTTTTTGCCTCTTCTGACAGATGAAAATCATAGGTGTGCCAGATTTTCCAGTAGGACTTTCCTTTGGACGAGACGATGAATAGACCTGCGTGCCTGTGGACTGTTACCTTCAATGTGTCCTGGCAGTGGTCTGGATCATCTCTGTTTGTGTCTGTTCCACATTCCTTGTGGTTTTATGTGTCGCCACATAAACATGGAACAACAGAGATTTATAGATAAATTCTTGGCTGCTGGCAGAAGCAGGTCAAATAACCAGAAAACAGACGTTCAGTCCAAGACATTTCTGAGCAGCTCACGACCAAAGATTAGAACACTGCGGAGTTATTCCATCTTTACTTATGCACATAAGTATGTACATGTATAAAACGTGCACAGAGTGACAAATAGGCACGTGATGACTGTACATTTGTATTGATTTTCTTGTTTGCTTTTGCAAGGCTGGGCATTCAGCTAAATGCAACCAGTTGTGCCTGTAATTCATTGCAGGTACAATTCACTGAGGACTGAAAGCACATCTGTGAGGATTGCAGTTAGGCAAACATTTGACTTAAAAGCAGGCTTTTCAGTGCATAGATGGCTAAAGAGTCTCAGGACTGCACAGCATCACATGTAAACTTACATGCGATTGAAATCACAGGGATTTAAGCATGTTCTTAAAGTTAAGCAATCAAGTCCTGTTCTTAATTGGTCTCGCAGATTCTTAACAAGAGTAATATTTTGTAGTCATGCAGCAATTACTGTCCTTCTTTTCAGATCACTTGTTCTTGTGTGCTCTAAAGATATTGGAGACAAGGTGTGGAGCTCTGAAATGTCTGTTTTTACAAGGTTAGGTTCAGCAAAGCCTGTTGTCTTCCACAGAGAAGGTAAATATTTTTTATTTTCTTGGATGAAAGAAAGGTGAATCACCAGACTTGGGAAGTTCTTACAGTTTTACCTTGAGTTGCTGTAAGAAATCCATCGGTATCATTGGTCCAGAAAATCCAAGTCATTTTGGATCACAGATTTTTATACCCTTAGAGCATTCATTTAGAAATATTTTCATTGTATTTGCAAAGAAACAAGAAAGAAAGTAGGAAAATCATTGCAGATGACACTGGCCAGATCCCGATTGATGCTCTATTCCATTCCAAAGACTGTTCTCTTCATAGTAAGACATTTGTAGGCACCTCCTCACTGCAGTGCCTTTAAGCAGCACTTGTTTCTGGCAGAACAGCTTTCAGCCTGAATTCTCTGTTTCTGATGGACTTGGGGGAACTGCTTGTGGAAGCTCAGTGTGCACATAGCTGCCAGCCGCATATTGCCTTCATCGTGCTGGGTTTCCTATTGGAAAACAGGGGGCTGTTGAAGTCCAGGTTTGGACAAATGACTCAAGTGATGAGGAAATTAGGAAAATAACCAGCTAGCTTGAGTCAGATTCCACCTGCAGCCTCTTAAGCAGAGATCAGATGCAGATTTGGTTGTATTTTCAGCTCCTTTCTTTCTTTTCTTTTTCTTTTTTTTTTTTTTTTGATTGCTGTTGCTTTAGTGAAGCTTACTTTCAAAGCTTATTGCTGTGACTGTTCCAGGAAGAGAACAGCATAATCTTAACAGCAGAGACAGTACTTCACTTTGGTGCCCGTTTGATTACTGAGAAGCTGTTTTTTCTTTCATCCTTTCAAAAGCAAAAAATTTGAGGTTTTCTTTTTTTTGAGATTTCTTTGTCCTGGAACTTCATTGCTTCATTCTTTCATCAAAGCCCTGAATACTTCTGAAAGGAATTTTTTGATTAAAAAGTAATCTTTTTTGTTTGCTTTGTCAAACTTAGTTCCCTGGAACACCTGCACTGCTCGCTTGGATGCAGCCATTCCAGGTCATTTTTGGGAGCTCGGGTCCTCTGCTCCTGGAGCACACAAAGGAGTACGCAGGGCCACCACAAGTCCCCATCCTGGGCCACCACAGCTTTTGGTGGCTCTTTCCTTGCTCTGCTGCTTCAGAGGGAAGTCACAGTCATTGTGCTGGTGGCTGGCTGTGGGATCAAGCCGCTGTTGGCTGATGCCCCGTTGCCCCTGTTCTACTTTTCCTAAGGGCAAGGGTGATCACCTGCATGCCTGCCCTGAGTTCCAGTCTGGGTAATTATGTTCAGATTCACGAGCTTTCTCCTGCTGATTCAGGTATGTGCACTATTTGACTTCACAGCTCCAAAAGCGACTGCATGCAGGGCTGCGTTCAGCCACTGCCATGGTCTGCTCTGGGGAGCTGTGGTTCAGGGCAGGCTGGATTATTTCTCCCAAATACGTATTGCTGCTGCCAGGGATAATGCACAGAGCAGTCCTCTTGACCTCAGTGGGATCAGGATTTAGGGTCTTGTTGCCTGGTTCTACAAAACCTTATTTAAATTAGAAGTGTTTACGGGAATAGTCTTGATCCAACCATCTGCAAATAGCCTTGGGAGTCTTTGCAATGAAAAGCATAATATAAACACAAGACATTATTATTAAAATCAAAGAACACATAATGCCTTTGTACTTTGGGACAGCAGAGGACAAGAGCAGAGCTGACATGGGGAACAGTTTATGCATAACAGGAAGAAAGTGATGTAAACTAATAAAAGAAGGATTCAAAATGCCTAACCATTTTCATGTAGTCAAATATGAAAAAGTACCAACGGTTAAAAAATAAAGAGTAGAACATCCCTCTAACTCACATCTGGGAACCCATCTTAGCTTATTGAAATACCGGCAGATCTGTGACGCAGTGAGGTTACAGCTTCGGAAGCCCTATTCCCTCTTTCATCATTCTTTTTGCCTTTTCAATGTTCAGTTATTTCAATCCCCGGGGGAAAAAAAAAAGTTCCAATGATGTTCATGCTGTACTGCTAATAAGTGAACAGATCCACCCAGGGGGTCACACTCTTTGTGTCTGTTTTACAGGGAGTTTTGCTATGCTTGGCTATAAAGGACAAGCCAAGCCCTCCTGGATTAAAGTCCTTAATCATGCTCGTTATCAGAAAGCTGCTTCTCTACAGCATTATGTTCCCTTGAAGACGAAAGAGTATCAATGTTCAGATAATGCCTTTTCTCAGAACCACTCAGAGCACATATCTGCAGGGGCTGCAGCACCCTGCAATTAGCGTCGTTGGTGTAACCACAGCCAGGCAAGTCCAGCAGCTGTTACCCAACTGCTCTTGTTTTTACGGGATTGTACCAAACCAATGTTGTTCACTTGTATATTTTATAATTAATAAATATAATCTCATCTTACCCGCTATGGTAGAGTTTTATTTTTCAAACAGCGCCCCACAGGGCGGATAGGAAAAGCCTGTGGACTGCACTTCCCAAGGAGGAGAAGTGTTTGAACGGTGTCTATGATTTGCTGTCAAACAGTAAGTTCTACAGGCAAAAACCTGTTCTTCAGTGTCATAGGCAATGGAAATGAAACTTGGCGTGGAAACTTTAGCAGCATCTAGCAGTGAAACAGATCTTCTATGGCATTTTAGGTGAGCTCACAGACATCTGCTTGCATCAATGGGTAAGCATGTGATAATCTTACAATAATATCTTCTAATCAACTTGAGTATATATGGCGACAACAAGGAATTATAAATGTCTGTCTGTAGCTAATGACTGGTGAAATGGTATTTGCCCAGTTGATGCAAACATTTAATTAAACGTGCTGTGCAAGGTAAAATCTTGCATTCCTCTTTCAATGACTGTATTGACTTTCTGCTCCCATGGAGGGTTGAACTACTGCTGGTATTAGTAGCTCAGATTCTCTGCTTTTTGGAATGAAAGGCAAAGAAGGAGCTATGTACGCAAACAGAGACAAATCGATGACTCACTGACTACAATGTAAGTACAAAAGTAGGCTGAAATGATAGGATACTCATTTTGCTTTGAAGGCAGTGTTACCTGCTGACAGCAAGGAAGGGGAGGGCAAGTTCAGACTACCACGTCTTTGCCACAGAATTCTTTACAGGAGCTGGACGAGTTTCTAAAACATTCAAAACTATTAAAAAAAAAAAAAGTTGAAATTCTGACACAGATAAATAAGGTAACTATGATGTTATTTTGTTATTGTTTACTTGTTTACTGTTAAGCCTATAACTAAAATCTTAGATTTCCTTTTTATGTTCAGAAATCACAAGCCAATCAATGATATTGTTGGTCTTAAATGTGATAATTCTCTATTTTCTTACACAGCTGAGTAGAAGAAAATGCACAGGTAGGGCTTGTTGGTTGGCTGGCTGCAGCTGTGCTGGATCACTTTGGTTTTGAGTGAGAAGATCCTAATGGGGGAAAAGGTAGCTCAGAGAAAAAGGCCAAGGATTGGTTTATTTGCACAGAGAAAACTTAATTTTTGCGTCATCCTCTTTTGCAAACGAGGCAAAAATTAATTGATATTGGGGTCCTGACTAGCAGAGAAAAATCTAAAGAAGTAGCTTTACTTTTACTGCTTAAATATGCAGGTGAGTGTGTATTTGCCAATGTTCCTTCATGTCTATAATGGATGGATCCGTGGCCATAGATATACGTGTAGCATTATAGATCTTTTCTCAACAGAAAGACATGTTTTTTTTTCCAGCTCTTCTACAAAAATATACTGAGCTTTCACTCACTATTTAGTGCAATGGGAGAGTGGGAACCTTGCATTTCAAGGATAGCCCTTCTGTCACTTGGGGCTTATGGGAGCCTGGGTACTGCGCTTGGCAGTTGAGGTGCCATCACACACCTCCCCACAGGCCCAGGGCTTGAAGGAAGAGGACACCTGAAAGATTTGTGGGCAGAAGAGGAGACTGTGGCTCCATCCCTATGCCAGGAAGCGGAAGCAGGAGTTGAGTTCAGCCAGAGGAGAGGTTCTGGCTTGCTAGAAAGCGTGAAGAAGTCATTGATACTGCTCAGGAAACTAGGCTGGAGCAAGCCGTTTGGGGAGCAATGGGGCCTGAGGCTCTTGGTGGAGACAAGTGGTATGAGAGCCCAAGCAGCTGGCACTGACCCTCCCTGGAGCTCTCTGAAGTCCTTTTGAACTATTAGTACCTAATTGTTATGATTTCTGAGGCCGTGCAGGGGAAGTAAAGCAAGAGGTTTTTGGCTGTGAGCTTAAGCCCAACATTGGAACAACTACTTACAGAGTGAGGCTTTACTTTCTTGGAGATTTATTTGATAATCCCTGACAGGTCCAGAGCCTGGATCCCAATAAAACTTTGCAGAGCTCTAACCCCAGTCTGAGACTAAACAACTGGCAAAGGACAAGCCTGGTGAAGGAGAGGAATGTGCCTAAACTCCTGAAAAATCTCTCTTCCTCCTCCCACCTCAGAATGAGAGCAAATGGCAAATGTCCTGGAGAGGAAGGCGTGGAGCCATGGTGAGCCAGATGCAAACAGCAAAGTACCACAAAAGCAATAAGAAAAATATTTACATCCTGATGGAGCTATTTGAATAGTAAAAAGCGGCTGCTTGAAGAGGATTCAGGATGCTGTGATCCTCATAAGCTACTGCACACGCTTTCCTTACCCTGAGAGGGACAAAAGGCTCAAAAGCCAGGGACAGTCCACAGAAGATGCTCCTCCATGGGCCCTTGGGATGTTCAGGATGAAGTTTTCAAGGTCTGCTGCTATCTTGGCGCATACCAGAAGCCTGTGTGTGTGAAGCTGTAGGGTAAGTGTCACATGGCTATTTTGTTTGTGGAGAGCTGTCATATTCCTCCTCGGCACATCCAGAGCAGGAAAGTCTCCATCTACATGCTGGAGTGCATGTGGACTATGAGTGCCCTGTAGCTAATGCAGGCACGTTCAGTACATCTAATGCATTCAGGACATACGCCTGTCCTGTTATTTCCAGAGCATTTTTGCAATGGGTACACTTTAGCTCCTTCTGAAAGCATTGTTTTGGCTGTACACCAAGAACTTTACCCAGTAAAGTAAGTGCATCCTGAGCCTCTGAAGCTGGGGCTCGGCTTCCCACCACCTGGATGCTTTGAAAACTTTGTGATGTGGACGTGGGTTCAGTGAAATGCTGAGCAATTTAAAAGGATGCAAGACTGGAAGTCAGTGAGGCTCTGAAGGGTGGAGCACTGTGAATTGCAAATGATTTTGTTTTAGCTAAGCCAAAAATTTCTTCCTTTCCTTTTCAAGGTCTGTGAGCCTGTGCAAAAGAGATCAATTCTAAAATAATAATAATAATAATAATAAATAATTTAAAAAAACATAGGTTTTTAAAAAATATACATATACTTATTCCTGCCCCAAAATAGTTTGCCAATATTGCAACAAATTTGCAAACGTCTGAGTTGCCTTTAATTTATTCATTGTAAAAACTCCCTCTAACTCCAGCTCCTCTTTCAGAAGTAGTTCTTATGAACATCAGGAATTTGAAGTGACATTTATGTATGGAAAATGTGAGCAGAATGACGTGGGATAAATTGATAAGAAACTCTGATTCACTGGGAAAAAAAGAGAGTTATGCTTTCAACACAAGTATTGATTTCATTGAAAAGTAAGGTTTGTTGCTACATTTCATCCTCCTCTACTTGCCAGCAAAAACAAGCAGCTAATGGCTGGATGGCAAGCACAAGATCAAGATGAAGGGCAGAAGTAGCTTTGCAGCTGTGCTGCCCTGGGAGTGGGAACACAGTTTCATTAGCTATCCCTAGAAATGAGTTTGTTTACTTGTGAGGCTGTCTGAAGGCTTTAGCTGTGCTTGCGGCTCATGTGTGAAGGCTCCCCTTGTACAGGAATGTCACTGTAGCAAGAGCTGGCATGTCCTCAGATTCAGAAGGCAAATGCACTCTTCAAAACTGTCTTCCCAGCTGGGGTTAAAATGCAAAATTTCCTGATCAGGGTGAGAGGACAGCTGCTGTGGTGCAGTGTCAGCATGGAGGGAGCAGAGGTGCTAATTAAACAGCTCCTCCTTCTGAAGAATCAGCTGTCAAACTGAAGTCGGCTTCTTTGCATTTAGATGAGGAAACATGCAGCAGCTCTTCAGACCTAGCCAATGTACCAGGAAGAGCTCAGCATCAGCTCACATTTCCTTTATTCTGGTTACAGCAGGCTGAGGGCCCAGGTCTGGCTGCCCATAGCAGGAAGGAGAGAGTCTGCTGCCCACTGGGCTACTAGGTGACTGCCAGCCAGGTTCACGTGAGCCTGTGCCTCTCCCTGTGCCTCTCTGGGTATGGCTTCACATCCCTGCTTGGTATGTGGCCTCTCTAGCAGTAGTCAGGGTGCAGGCAGATTTCTTGCTCCTGTTTGATATCTTCTCTGGGGGACATCAGGGATCTGCTGTGTATCTCCCACCCTTGCTGTGTTTGTAATGGTTAATGTTCCTGTTGTGCCCCGGTGGACGTGCCAGGTAGGAGCCTCCTCTTCAGCAGATGCTGAAGACATATCCTCAAGCTGGTTTTAAAAAGCATCTTAAAATACCCCATATCAGGAGTTACTTGCTTAAAATTCTGTTCAGAGGCTTGTCTGGTTGTTCCCTGGCCATGCAAGGTGCTGAGGCCACCCCAGAGGGCTCAGCTCTGCCATCTGGGCTTTGGAGTGTCCAGAGGACCCCACCATAAAGCCTGGAACAATCAAATTCCTTGGAGCATTTGTACTTTTTTACCCCCAGGGCTGTCTGCTCTGTGTTGCCTCTAGCATTAAAACTGCATGGAGCAAGGTGGATGGGGATTCCTGTCTACGCAGTGTGCTTTCTAGTACAGTATCGCTGCTGACACCTGCAGTAGCAGCCAGCTGGGGACTAACGGTTTCCTGTATCTACTTTTAGCATTGTCTGCTGCTATTGTTCGCTATTTGGAAAGATCCAGCAGCTGGGAATCATTTCAGAACGTCTGCCTTGCCAGATCCAGGGATATGAGTCCCACTGGCCATTGCCAGGCAGCTTTTAATGGCCAGATGAAAGAGCTTTTCTCACCCAAGAGAGGCGTCACAGATGGTGTTTGAGAAACGCTGGAGACGATAGACTGAGCAGGACGCTCACATGGCCCTTAGGCTTTCAGAGTGCCCAAATCCACAGGGAGATTTGTTGACAGAGCGAGTTACATCAGAGCTGAACTCAGCGACGTGGCGCCCGTTCAAGTGCGATGTAGTGCAGTCGCTGTGTTCCCATGCGGCTCTGAGCAGCGAGCTATGGAACCGGCTGGCTGGCAGCAGAGAGCTGCTCCTGAACCCTCTCCAGCAGGTGACATTAATGGAAAGAGTCACTACCCCTTCCTCTTCTCATAGTAAAATCAAACATGTCGCTGTTTGCGTCTGGGGAAGATGCTTAGCTGAGAGCTTTTGATGGAAAATTCCTGAGATGATTGTCCTCCAAACCACACTTTACCGACACCACGTTAGTCAGAGCTGAATCAGAGGAGTCAGCGCTCGCAGCAGAAGCTGTTCTCCTTGGCCCCCTCAGCTCTCAGCCTTTCCAACCTGAGTGCCTGTTAATACTAACATTGCAATGAACTTGGGCTTGTGGAAAGCTGAATCAAACACCCTGCTGCAGCCACAAAATAAGCGAGGTGTTCTTTGAACGGCAGCAGATCAGACAGTAGAAAAATATTGGAGCCTTGTGTACAACCGGTGCCTCCAAACATGACAATAATTTTCAGTGTGTGATTGCTTGTTTTGCTCTCCCTTGATGGGGATGGATGTAATCAGGGAAGCAGCCCCCTGGGAGCAAGCGGGGATATAAAAGCAGCGGCCATCTTGCACAACCTGGTGGTAAGTACTGTGCCGTTCTTGGCTTTCTAAAAAGTGATGTCTGTCAGATTTGTTATTTTCCTACAAGTTTGCTACAGGTTGCTGTCATACGCTCTGAGATCTATTACTTTCTTCTAGCAGAGACACTCCTAAGGGCCTGCAGTTTTTAATGGGCCAGGACCAAGCCATTTCTTTACTTCCTACAAAGCAACAGGCAAGCAGATGCATGCCATCACTGTCAAAAATATGTTCTCTTTTTAATTTCTGTGAATATCATCTGATTGTATTTTATGACCCGGAGCTTACCAGTGGGAATCTGGCTTTGTGCAGCTGCGCCTGCACCGTAAGGACCACTGTTTGTCTGCAATAACCATCCTGTGATCTGACCCGTTGTTCAGCTTTCCTCTGTTGTTAAAGCAGAATTTAGTGATTGTATTTGCAGATTACGCTGTGTAGTAATTGCTAATAAACCTTGACATTTTCATGGTGACTGCTGTACTCTGGGCGTACCACTAACAGTGCTCCTCTAACAGAGCCCTGGCTTATCGTATGTTGATGGTAAGTGCTGTTAAAATGTCAGACACGTGCAGCCTGGTTCTGGCACAGATTCCATGGCCATGTTATTGCTCCCTGATAATGTATATCATTTAAGGTTATAGCGTTACTAAGTGCATTCCTCTTTTCTACTGCTCTCTAACAGCATTTCAGCACCTGACAGATTGCGCCATGTCTATGCTGTGACCAGAGCACATGGCTGTCAACTACACTATACCAAAATAAGCAAACATATTCCTGCTGGAATGTTTCCTGACAAATCTGGTTCTAATGCTGTTTTTAATACAATCACTGGATTACATGTGTTTTGAATGTACCACTGTACTTCAAGCTGCATCACCTCTAGGAAGAGAAGTGTACAGACATATGTTCTGCATATCTACCCTGTAAAATTTGTTCCAGACTAAACCCCGGTTTCTTGCGTATCTTATTCTCATGTTTTTGTTTGTTTTATATTAACAAGTGACCTGAAAAATAACACGTGCTTTTTTTGCCCTGAAGAAACTGGAGAACCCTGGAGTTTCTTTCAATTGCTTTTTTGGCGTCTCAGCTTTGCAATGCTTACATTTATCGTACTTCATCGTTGTGATGTGACATGGCAGCTACAAATAGATTTTAACATTCTACCAATGTTGGCCTACATGATAAAACCTAACAGCTCCGTGGACTGTGCATGAGTTTTAAATACTGCTTTTAAATAGAGCATTGGACATTCTCAGCAGCGGGTCTTCGTACCTCAGCATGACCATGTGTGTCAATACATCACCATGAGCTGCAGAATCAATCCCTGAAGCCTGTTGGAGAGAATCATGTTAATTTTAACTTAGATTTTCCTGACACCCCTTGTTTGTTTTTGCCTGTGTCTGCCTACAGAAGAAATAAAACAATATTAGGTAGACTGGTTTCAAAAGCAATCTTGGGTTTTGCAACAAAATTCTAGGCTGGCAGATTAAACAGACAATGTTTTGTTGGAGCTGAAATCTGAAAAACTGCATGCTTCAGTCTGAAAGTTTGAGTACGGTTTTAGCTTGGGGGTGTGCAAAATGCAATTGCTAAAAATGTGTCAGTATTACGGGGGAAGGAAGGTGCCACCGAGAGGTTCCTCCTTGCAGACTTGTCACTCTGCAAACGCCTTCTCCGTTGTGTTTCATTACTTTTTTGCACTTGTGAATACTCAGCTCTAGAGAGTCTTGAAGCTTTATGTGTTTATACTGCATTCCTACGGCGTTTTTTGGTTACTTTTGGTGGTTGCTTTCTGAGTGTCTATTTGGATTCCCAAGTGGGTTTATCCTAAACCAAAAGGTGAGAAGCTGCCCTTGGCTTCTTGCTCTGCTTGGATCTGTCCCTAGGCAGCATGAAGGTGTTAGTCACTGAGCCGAATGGGAGTGGAAGTGGGATGCCATAGAGCTGGATATGACATTGCTTTGTGCAGGGAATGCTTTTTGCATGAGTTAGAAAAAAAAAAAAAAAGACATATTTTCTTGATATTCTGTCTTTGCAGGTGTCCAAGGTATCTAACCAGAGAAATCGTGAAGAATGGCTCTACCTACCTCCAAGCATCTGGCTGAAAGCCTCGTTTTTTTTCTGTTTGTAGTCTCTTCTGCAAGCACAGGTAAGTTTTCCTGTCATAAGGAAAAAAGGCATGGTTTGTAACACTGTTTTTAAATAATGACATTATTGGTGTGTTTTGAGCAACTTTTCACTCTTTAATCCAAGCTCTTATAAGAAAAGCCAAGGACAAGATGTGAAAGCTCAGGAGAAAAGCATTTTTCTCAGTTGCCAATATACCAGAATTAAAGCAGCTGGAGTGGCAAAGAGTGAAATTTCTCGCAGGTGTAAGCACCCACAGGAAGCCCTTCGACTCTGCCAGGCATTCTTAAAGCAAATCCAAATCTAGCAAACCACCACAAAGAAACAACAAAAGAAACCTCAAGCCCTCATAGCTGTGGCTGCGGGAGGCGAGGATTTTGCTGCAATGTCCAAGCACAGACGTGACAGCGAAAAGCTGAGGTACCCCTGCCCTTGGTTTCTGGCCCATTGCCTACGCAGTTGCAGGAGAAAAGGGAAGCTGGAAATACCACCTAGAATCTAGTTGATAAATTGTAACTCTACATATGAACAACCACTTTTGGTTTTATTTGTTGTGTCATCATTAGCAAATGTTTCAGTTAAACCAATTGCCGAGGGAATAATGGGACATTATTTGAATTTACTGTCAGTGTGTATGACAGTTATCTCTGAGCATCTGGTTACAAGTCTCTTTTTCTGTCTGAAATAGTTATTGTTTTCAATTATAATTCTGTGTGTCTTCTGATAGGAACCCAGAACAACCCTTTTTTAAGTGAGAAAAAGTGTGACTGACATGTGCAATACGCTTCCAGTTTCTGGCTGGCGCAAGTAGTATCAAAATCAGGCCCTGGATGCTGGTCAGTATTTGACTCAGAGAACCAAGGCATGTGTTGCTTGCTCACCTTTAATATTGGTATTTAATGGGTCTCTGAAGACACCAAGGCAGTGACTGGTCCAGTTTTGTTGTTTTCTTAAGATATGAAGCTAGTGGAGGAATTTGAGAGGAAACTGAATGCAGGTGGATAATTTTGTTTCTATCGCTGTGGAATTACAGATGTCTGTTGAGTTTCACACAACAGCCTCTATCAACTGCATCAGCACCAGCATGTTTCCTTGCATGGATCCACATTTCAGTCCTTGCCATTGACTGAAATAAATACTTTCCATGGGGGAAAAACAAACAAACAAAAAACTCTACTGAGTGATAGAGCCAAAATTCTGCTGAAGGCAGGGGATGCATCCCACATCTATCATCATTGATTTGTGGCTCCTGTACTTTTCCTATGGTGGTTTAGTTTTAAAGGATACGAATTGGAGAGCTGATCAGAACTCCCAAGCCTTTCTGATTGCAGAAAGCTCCTTGTTCAAACTTCCATCGACCTCAGTTTCCTAGGTTTAGAAAGGTTTACAGCCTCAGAAAATATGCATGATACATGGGACTTCTGCACTTGTGAGTTTTGTTGATTAGAGTAAGATGTGAAACTCATGTTGGGTGAGATTATATCAGGCAAATATTTTATCTTAAGTAAATATTTTTAACATGAGGCTCTGGGACTTGGTATGAGAGCAGTTTATCTATAACGTCACTGCAATCTATAACCAAACCCGTGCACTGAGATGAGTGAACTCAAAGAGAATGAGTCCTTATCACTTCTGTCTGAAGAAGTTCATGAAGCTGGAGTCTCTCTTGTGGGATTCCTATTGCTTTTTCTGCATGTACTGGTAATTCTCAGGTGTGCAGTGCTTTGCTGAGAGTCTGAGTGCTTTTACTTCCTATCCCCACTAAAAGTAGTTTGCAAACATATCTCAATTTTTTTTTTTTTTTTAAGAAAGATTTTCAAGCCTCAGGTGGCACTTTTAGGGGCAATTCTTGTTTTAACTTTCCATCAACCTCTCCCTGGGCCTGTGAAAGACTTTTGTCCAGATGGGTGTGAACAGACAGAGTGTCACTGTAGGAAGGTCAGAATTCCAGCCTTTTCCCTGGCAGTTTTCTGGTAACAGCATAGCATGTTTTTCCACACTTCCAGAAAAAAAAAAAAAAAACCCAAACCCAACCATACAGTTTAAACTATAAGGTAAGGACACGTACTCTCCTGCACTGAGATATCGTTGTGTTCCAGGGAAGCAGCAAAGGGGGATGCTGAGAATGGTGCTTAAAGATGCCCAGATGTAGAGCTTTCTGTCTTGCACTGAACACAACAGGGTAACTGCTCCACACTTCTATCTAGCAGAAGCAGCTGTGGCATGTCCTGACAAGGATCCTGAGCTAGAAGTCTGGAACCCAGGTCACAACCAAGAAAACCACATCGAAATCCGCAATGGCAGGAAGCTCCTTCTCTCGTCTTCAGCGACTGTCCACTCAATCCACATCATGGATGGAGGTAAAACATACTGCCCCCAAGTTGGCAATGCTGGGTGAGGAGTGTTTTCCCCTTTGGCTATTTAAATCACTCTGTCTCATGCTGGGAGAGGCTGCTACTGCTTGCTGGGAACTGGCTGGCTGCTGGACAAAGCCAGCTCTAATTTGGTACAAGGGTGGGTGGTAGCTGAGATGCTATCGGTTCTCTAGCCATCATAATTAATTATTTGTCATACTTTCTGGAGAATTTACAAAAGTATCTCATTAATTCCATGTTTTGCTTCAAAAACTTTTTTTGCTAAATGATTGTACTGATAAAATAATGCAATAGTTGTGTTCTCAGAGTCTCTGGACAGGGCAGATACATATGTGCCTCTTTGTCTCCAAGGACAGAGGCATAGTGTTGCTGCTGTCTGCTAGCACAAATAGCTGTTATTCACTTCAACTCTGAATTTCTGTCTCAGTTTTGAGTGAGTGCTCTTCCATATAAATCTTTGTTTTCAAAAATTTAGATGAGACCCTATCTCTGAGTGTAGCACAATGGTGTCACAACCTCTGGTGAGCTGCTGTGTTAAAGCAAATTTCATAACTTTTTCTACATAGGAAAACTGATCATTAAGGACTACGTACAGCCTATCATTTTGCGTACTAGATACATACTCATTGAAAATGATGGAGAGTTACGGATCGGCAGTGAGATGTGCCCTTACCAAGGCAATGTGGTTATCATCTTATATGGGAGGTATGTATGCACAATGAAATATCTTATAACTTTCCAGTACGTCTCTTCTATAACAGGGAACAAAATGTTCTTTAAAATTGCATTTTATCAGATACATTTATCATCTGTGCTTTGTGGAAAGTTCAGTAGCTTATTAAACAATTTAAATGGCCTTTAATAATATGACACAGTTTTGGTTTTGATTTCAAATCTTACTGGGGAATGAACATTAGAGTATTTGGATATGCCAGAAAAGCAGCAAGTACATTGCAGCCACTCAAGCTGATTAATGGATTTTCCTCAATAAGCTCAAAGCCTAAAGATTTAATTTATTTTGAAATTTCTCCTCCTTAAACATCTTTTATTTCTGCATGAGAAAGAGAAGTAGGTGAGCCAAAGGATAAGACGTTTATGCCTTGCAGCTTGGTACAGGATCTCTCCGATTTTCAAGGGTGCCAAACTCATATTTAACAACAAATAAGAACTACCATGTCTTTGTTATGGTAACTTCCTATGGAATTCAAGAACATAAATGTGTTTTTCAAGCTGGGCTTTGGGCCTCCCTTAGTCCTGTGTAACAATTTGAGTTCCAGATTGCTCCTGATCTTTTGTAGTTTCTAGTATTATTTCAAATCATTTACTTACTGTAGAGTGTGAGCAGCTACTGATTCTTGGGTTTGTTGAAGGAAGTGCATTGCTAGTCGTGACACTTCTGCACTTGGGCCATAAAAAAAGAAAGGCAGAGGCTTCTTAACTGTGCAAATCTGTAAGAGAATCTTTTCCTCCCTTTGTGCTGCAGAGCGGATGACGGCAGTGAGCCCAATCCCTACTTTGGGCGGAAGTATATTGGAGTGAGTGAGGGTGGCACTCTTGAGATCCATGGCAAGAAAAAGCTGTCCTGGACTTTCTTAAACAAGACTCTTCATCCTGGTGGCATGGAAGAAGGCGGATATTACTTTGAAAGGAGCTGGGGCCATCGGGGTGTCATTGTCCATGTGATTGACCCAAAGATGGGGGCAGTTGTCCATTCAGACCGGTGAGTGACTTCACAACTATCTAGATCTGAGAATCTTTGGAACCAGGTTTGGAACAGCTTCTCAGCAAGCTCAGAAACATGTTTTATCATCTAGTTCAAATAAGTGCTGCTGTACGTATACACAATTCTTTCAAGATCACTCATCTCCAAAACCTAAGAGCAAACAGAGTGTTATTGTCAAGCTATTGTGTCAAACGGAGCTTAATCCATTTGATTTAATAGAAACCTGTAACGTATCCTCCCAGAGAAGTGATTTTGCAATGGGATAGTGTCATTATTATAAGCAATACAAAAGGGATATTTCTTTATAGCACTTTTTATTTAATTCTGTAATGCTTTTTGGAGCTGTGATCTCACTGAAGTAAATTTTTTTTGTGTCTTTTTATCACTTTAGGTTTGATACGTACCGAGCAAAAGAGGAAAGCAAACGTCTTGCCCAGTATTTGGACAGGGTTGCGAATGGCATGATCCTGTCAGTAGCAGTGAACGATGAGGGATCTAGAAACTTGGACGACTCAGCCAGGAAAGCAATGACCAAACTGGGCAGCAAACATTTCCTCCACCTTGGGTTTAGGTATGTGCCAGTCCTGCCAGTTCTCCCAGTACAGAGGTTTTATTATGCTCCTCAGATGTCCAAATAATTCCACTCTCTCAAAGGCACAAAGTTCTTTCACATGGAAAAGAAAAAAAAAGAACAGGAAAACTTTTCAACAGGAGGTTTTAGCAGTTAATTAGATAGTCTAAGATGCACTCATTGTCTATATTGGGTATTTTTATTAGCAAACTGAGGAAAAGCATATTTATTCATATTTAAAATGATGTTTTCCCAAGATACTATTCCTACAAGTTAATCATTCCTATTTATTCTCAAGCCATCCCTCAAAGATTTGAGAAGCTTATCTACTTACACACATTGGATAGAATGGGTTGAACATTAAGGAGAGTAGGACAATAGCCAAGTAACCCTGGCTAAATGCATATAGGTATCTAAATAGTATATTTGTCATCTTGTCTAATACTTATTTAAGGACTTGGCAGCACAGAAATTTAGCATGTGTGAATTTATGCTGTGGACTGTAAATACTTCTTAGACAAATACGGTGTCTATGTTGGCACATGCACTGCTGTGAATTTTTGCTACTCTCTCAATTGCAACATTTATGTTTTTGGTGTTTATCTGAATTTTTATAGGCTCCTTTTTCTCTTTTTGTTGTTTTGTTTTGTTAAAAGTGTGTTTTCCTCTGTGGACTGTGGTGTCACTGAGGGGGTTGCTGCAAAACATGAAAAAACATACCTGCCTTGTATGGAGAAATGATTCTGAAGAGCAGTCAATGGGAACACACAAGTGTCAGCTGGGCATGTGCAGATGGAGCAACATTTTGGGCAGTTGATAAAGAGGTTGTGTAAAATACTACAGAGACTTGTGTGCACCAGGCAGTGCATTTTAGAGACACAAAGCTGCAGAAATAGTCTCCAGACACAGGCTACCCCCATCAGTCCAACCCTTTCTCTCATATACTCAGAACTCACATTAAAGCCCAGCAGCCTGATGGGTTTCTTTTTAAAGACCAACATTTTGGAAACACGAAAAGATTTTTGAACATTATACTTTTTTTCCCAATTCTGCAACAGGAATAAATTGATGGTATTCCCATATGTTTATAAAAGTAAATTGCTCCTGATGCTTTTAGGCCACTGTGGTGTTTTAATGCTAGTTTCTCACTTAGCTGTAGACGCTTATAAAGGAAATACCATAGAAATTCTTGTATTGAAGTGTGACTTTCAGCATTGATGCTGTATGTAGTCAGAAAGCTAATCAATGTCATGCTGTTATCTCTAATGCCACAATATTTCCCTATGTAAATAACAGAGACGTGGTGGCTCACACGACGTAGCAGTAGTTGGTAAATATTGTCTCTCACCAGCATACTGGTATGAGCAAAACTACCTGTATTGTGGTGCAAAGTTTAAAAATTGCATTTTTAGGGCTGTGCTTAGTGGTTATGTTCAAAAACTGTGAAAAATTGTCTGAATGGCAGCTGCTATGAGATTTACAGAGGCAATTAGATGGCAGGGTGGAAGACAGGCTACTTTGTTGATGTATCCAGGTTTTTTCCTTATGCAAACAGAACTGCTCTACTTCAGTGTGACAACATTTAGACATATTGGTTTCCCTTTCACACACCTATAACGCTTCTTAGGGATATATATACTTGAACTTGAGGTGCTTTTCAGAAATTTTTGGAGAATCCTAAAAAAGAATCAGGATGAGAAAATTGTACACACTTTAATCCATATGGCAAAAGAAGGCTCTAAGGAAGGAAAGAGGATGGATTTTAATTTCTAGCATGCCCAGGCACATCTTACTGCTTGGATCCGGGGTTTGCTGGCCAGTCCAGCTCCTGCTTATCAGATCTTCTCGTGGCTGGGACTGACCTTGGGCAACACTAAGACAAAAATGGTGTCAACCCCAGCTACTAATTTGAGATAGACAGATAATTTCTATTTCATATTTTCAGAGGTGCCATGTGAGTCGGGCTATTGAGCCATAGGCTGGGTTGTTTTCTTATGGAGGTGGTGGAGGGAGTTACTTGGACAAATTCCTATCACCAATTACACCGTGTTCAACGAGATTATAAAGTTATGCAAATCCCCATTGCTGTAGAAGAGACAATGAGCAATGCTGATTTATGCAAAAATGGTTCTGTGCTTCTTGGCAGTGTTTCAGATGCTTATTTGCTGAGTCCAGAACATTAGGATGCAAGGATAATCTTTTTCAGTGGTGTGCAGTGACTAGACAAGGGGTAATGGGCACAAACTGGCACATAGGCAGTTCCATGTGAACATGAGAAAAAACTTCATTACCGTTTGGGTGACAGAGCACTGGAACAGGCTGCCCAGAAAGGTGGTGGAGTCTCCTTCTCTGGAGATATTTAAGATCTACCTGGATGCTTTCCTGCTCAACCTACTATAGAGACCAGCAGCAGTTTGGACTTTATGATCTCTAGAGGTCCCTTCCAATCCCTATGATTCTGATTCTATGATTCCTCTTCTATTTCTGCTCTTTTGAAAAGTGAATTTGCTCTTTAAGCATGAGGTTTTTTTTATTTCTTCAACTAATAAATTAAAAGAAGGCCTTTCAACGCTTGATGACACAGTTGTTCTCTTTGGAACCCCACCCAAACAACACGGGTTTGGCACTGGCCTTACTGGTCCCTTCATTTCATATAGCCCAAGCAGACTGCATGTGTCTGTGCGTAAGGGTTGAAAGACTTTATGATTGTTTATGTGATAAACTTACTGAGACAAAGAAGTATTGTAACACATGAAATGGGACTAAACCTTGAGTTGCAGAAATAGCTAGCTTCTTTAGATCGTTATTTCAGATTATTATGGGACCCTCATCTTTTTTTGCCGTTTGCTTTGAATTTGGTGACCAAAGGTTTAAAAAAAAAAAAAAAAAAAAAAGACTTATCTTTCCTGCTGAGTGATAAAGTGTCTTTCCTTTCCCCACCCCCTCCTCTCCCTGGATGGAGATCACAGCCCAACAGTGCCGCTGGCAGTTGGCACAGGCAAGTCTTCCGGCATCTGGCTGGCTGGCAGGCTCCCAGGTTGCTATGCTGGCTGTTTCCCTCGAGCCTGTCCTGTGCTGGGGCTGAGGATGCTCCACTCGTAACGCCTTGCTGTGGGGATGTGGCAGGGCATGGGGGGGTGGGCCAGTGCTCCCCTGAAGCTGTGACCCTCAGCAAAGCCCAACTCATGCTGGTAGTGATCTGATCACGCTCTAATGGCTCTCTGTCAATGTCTGTGTTTTCTTCTGGAGTCCCAGAGTAGCTTGTAACGTCACTTATACCAGCAGATGGTAAATGTAAGGTGACCTGTAAGACTCAAGAGTGCATCTTGATGCTCTTGAAACCTCTGGGTATTTTTACTGACAGAGACATGATTTAATCTGTGGGTTGTTTGCTAAATCCAGGGTAAGGGTGAGCGTCTCTCTACCACTCTAAAAGCATATTTGTTATTCTGTTAGTCATTAAGAGCTGGTATGCCAGAATTTTTTCTATTTCAGAGATAAAATTCCCTCTTGACCCCCACTAATTGGGTTCACCTCCAGCGCTGGGAGGTACTTTAGTCTCTGTCTCCATTGCTTACTCGTCCATGTGTTCATTTTCCAGTACTGCTGATAGCTACTGAACCTACTCAACCAATAACTATCAGGCAGTAATGAACTTACTTCTGACACAGGATCAGATTTGAACGGACAATTCAGACTCATAAACCTTTGTCCCCGTTCAATGTTCAAAATGAAGAAAGTGAACACCCAGACACTATCTAGGTATTTTTTTACTGCCTTTTGCCAGCCGCTCTATTAGAAATTCTCATGTGTCATTCCAAAGACAATTGTGATATACAACGTTTCAGCAGCTAAATTTATTTAAGCAGAACTGCTTTTTTTTTATATTCTCTATTGCACGCACAGAAAGAAAGATTTTCAGGCTCCCCAAGGAGCTGCTGGTGTCCTATGCATCTGTCACGCACAAGCCCCTTTAAAGATTTTAAAAGAGAAACACACTGTATTGAGCAAGGATTTGTCTTTGAGCTTCTTTATCTTGTGGTATATTTACTGAAGAAATACAAAATCTTAAGGTATTTTTAATTTTAATCAAATTGCCTTTCACATCATTCAGACTGTTCTGAAAGTGGAGCCCCTGAGAAATGTAAAACCATTAAGCTATAAAAAATACGCACCTTGTGCATGACATAATTTGATCATTTCTCATTTTGATTTTGCAGGCATCCTTGGAGTTTTATTACCGTTAAAGGAAATCCCTCCTCTTCTGTTGAAGACCACATTGAATATCAAGGTAATTGATGCACAAAATGCTGGCTTGACATTATCTCTGGAAGTTACTCGCAGTTAAACTTG
Organism: Pavo muticus; assembly: GCA_016647715.1. Taxonomy (NCBI): domain Eukaryota; kingdom Metazoa; phylum Chordata; class Aves; order Galliformes; family Phasianidae; genus Pavo; species Pavo muticus. Next base: position 2,008,372 of record JACDJE010000002.1, on the reverse strand, counting down.
GTCAATGGTGTTCTCATTTGACATTGCTTTACATCAAGCTAAGAACAATTGATGGTTAGAGATATTTAATTGAATGCTCTCTTTATATTTTACTACTTTCAATTAATGCAGCTGAAGCATCAGACTGGGGGGTATAACCTTGGTCATCTCAACCGTGAGATAAAAGGTGAGGTCCTGCACCAGTGTAAATCCTTGTAACTCAGCTGAGCTCAGCCTCTGCCTCCCTCTTTGACAAAAAGCTATGGAACAAGCCCAGTTCACACCAACTGAAGATTTAATCAGTCTATCCTGCATTGGTAGCCTCAAAATCTCCCCATAAAACTGTTTTGTTGCAAGCTGAATCCTCCTGATTGTCCAGTGTCTGGAGTCTCAGTAACATTTTTTATGGAAGTTATGCTAGGCTAAATCTGGATAATAAATCCGAATTATGCATATACACACATGGAAAATTACCTTTTCAGTTTTGACGTTTTTTGAGTGCATTCAGTGATTTTTACCATCTTTTAAAATCAGGTCACAAAGGGTCAGCTGTGGCCAAAGTATTCAAACTATTCAAAGCTGAGAATGGAGAACTCTTTAATGTCTCTTCGACTAGTGAGTGGGTTCAAGGTAAGAGGTCTGTTTGCTATTTAACTCAGTGGTAGAGCTGATAAATAGGGTGAACCGTCCTTTTTACTGCAATACTATTTGGGAAGAGTGGGCTTGCATGTTGCTATTTATGTTGCTGCTAACCCAAGTAGAGAACATGCACAGATTCTTTCCTCAATTGTCTCCAGGACTCTCTGGATAACTGGCATTCATTTTCCTCTGTTGCTCTGGGTATGAAATTCCATCTCTTATGATCTAAGATATCACACACAGCCTCTTATTTCTTCTGACTGCATAGTCATCATGTCCATGTTTCAGACAACATACAGTAACTGAAACTTGATCTGAAAATCCAAAAAGGCAGCTAAAGAGGACCGGATCCAAAAGCCATAACTATTAATAATGTTCATACTGCGTACTCCAATTATGCAGCTTTTAATAACACTGCTCTCTTTTGGCTGGTTGCACTTCGCAGCATCATTACAAGCGGCTGACAGACTGGCAGGAAGAGGCAGGAATCAGATCATCAGAGAAGAAACTTGTGAATGATACCTGAGATCAAATTATGCTTCATGTTTTTGCTGCATTCATTAGGCGTGACTTTCAAATGACTCTTTTTGTTTGCACTTGTCTCCAGATGTAGAATGGACAGAGTGGTTTGAGAAGCCCGAGAAAGCAAGATCTAAAGACACGGAGAAGCTTTCTGACTTCAAAGCTGCTCACCCTGATAAAATCTGTAGGCAGCCCATTGACATCCAGGTAGGCCAGCTTACCTCTTGCTTTAGAGAGACAGCGTGAGTCCTGATGAGAGCCCCCAAAATATCGTGCTTGTCAGTAACTTTTGTTTCTAAATAAAAGACACTGATTATTTTCCAGCTGTAATATATAACCGACAAGTTCTGTCTAGTCTTGTCTTGTTCTGAGACAAAAGTTTGTAGAATTAAGCTCCTTTCAGTAAATTCTGGCTTCTGGCATGAAAAGGAGTACAGATGGGGTCAGGGACAGCACAGATGCTATCGTGAAATATGTGGTTCCCTGCTGGAAGATTGTAGGGAAAAAAAAAAAAAAAGACATGACAATTTCAAAGTTTTTAAATGATTCTGGAGTGGACCCTACCTCAAAAATTAATCACAGAATGTAATGAGATGGTATTGCAACCAGCTGTAGTAGTTGGAAAAAAAGCCAATGAGCTTGCAGCCATTTTTGGAGTCAACTGTTTTGTTGGGGTTTTTTTTTTCCCTCTGGAAAGAAATTTGAATTCTATTTGGAGATAAACATTAAAATTATGCCATGTGGTTGAGGTGAAAAAATATATCTTTTCTGAGACTGCAAAAGCCTATTCAAGCAAAAATAAAATTATCAAAACAAAGCGCCTTTGTTTTGTTTTGTTTTGGCAATGTCAGCCATATGCTTTACCCGTATACCTGTTAAAACAAGTACCAGAGAAGCTTTGCCTATCAAAAAACAATAAAATACTCCATGCCTGTGGGAAGCTGAATCTGAGGTTCCTGCATAGTCTGAACTGGTGGATTTTCCTTACTCACACAAATGCAGCTATTGAAGTAAATGGGAATGTTGACAGTATGACTGTAAGTTTCCAGGCCTACATGTTCTAAAGAATCTCTGCTTGAAAAGAAAGGAAAAAAATGCCCTATGACTTTATGCCAGGCCTTAGCAAATCCACATTCATTTCAGCTTCCATATACATGAATTAGAAGTGACAACTTAGTTCAGAGCAGAGGTCAGATGTTTGTTATGATACAGCTCCTTTTAGCTTGTGTATTGAAAGAGAAACAAGAAATGTATTCTTCTGTGCCAGAATCAACTTTTTTTTCCTCTGTTCTGTTAAATTACAGATACTTTTTTTTTTCCTCGTGAACATTAAAAGCAAAACAATTTTTTTGTTTTTTAGCTTATCCTGCAGATTTTAGGGCAATTCCTCAGGTAACGTAACCTGGCGTTTGTTATCGCGTTCCTAAAGTTACACTGATTTATACCAGCTGGCCTGCTCCAACTATGCTGAACGTGAAAATCTGAAGATACAATGATAATAACAGAAGCACAGTGCAGCCGGAGGCACATTCCTTCAGCTGATGGTGTTAATCCTATCTGCAACTGCAGCGTGGCTGCATTAATAAGGAAGGTCTGCATGAGTGAATTATTCAGGATCAGGCCCTTCAGTGAAAGATTGTTTATCTCCTGCTGCCTTGTTAAAATGCATGTGTTATTTGGATTGTCCAATGCAATTAGTTGCATTTTTGTGAAAGGGTCAAGCTATAGAGCTGGACTGTGACCTCACTTACCCCAGCAGGAGAACAGGAGAGACTACATATCCCACTACTACTTCATGTGATGCAGCTGTTTCCTCAAGCCAACCCTACAGGCTGGTACCTTTATGTGAGAAAAGGCGTCCTCTTCTTGTTCCTTTTGGAGCAAGGTTACTGGAACAGCTTTATTTTTTTTCCTTTGAGAGCAATTATCACTGACTCATTAAAAGAAGTAAGACCCTGCTCTTGTTCTTCTGCAAAGTTCACTAGAGCTGAGCCATCAGCAATGACATGAGTGCAGCAAAGAGGTTTGAGAGCATGAGTTCATTTGGGTACAAGCATCTGTCTTCAGTGTTGTCATCTGACCTCAAACAAATACCAAAAGAAAATCTAGGGCACCAAGGCCAGATGTTAGTGAAGTTCAGAATGCTCCTACCCAAGAAAGCACATGGTCTTAATATAGATAAAGGAGAGACGCATACAACTAGCAATAATCTACACAGTCAGCACATACAATAGCTGTTCTGAAACACCAGCTGGAGTGCCAGCTGGATAGCACACATACCAATCATCCCATTTTGTTATACAACTGTTGTGCATCACTCAAAGCAAAAGCCTCTTATGATGACATCAGTGTCTGAACGTATCACTAATTTTATATTTCTGTTCTTATTCCAGGCAGAGACCCTTGATGGAACTATTTTAACCACTGAGGTTTTCTACAAGAATGGCCACGACTATCAGTTTCTGTGCCATGGCAAGGACCAGTCAGGTGAAGGTTGCCAGAACTACAGAGTGCGGTTCCTGTGTGGCAGCTCCGGTATGTGCCCCATGTTTGAAAGCGAGACGCTTGTGCTCTCTGTCTTCTGGGATGGCTCTTCAGAGGTAGTAGTTCATCCCTGAGAAAGAAAAGCCATATGAGGAACATTAATTTTGCTAGTGTTCTTGTTTCAGATGTCCAGAGACATACAGTCTTCTCCATTGAATGCTTGGCTTAAGGTAGATGGTATAGGTATAACCCAGTCCAACAAAAAGCAGAAATGCTGCCTTCCGATGACTGACTTCTGTTCAGTGTAAGAACAACTAGAGTAATTTCTCAAGCTGAAATTTTGGATGAGCTATTGACACGAACATAGATATAATGGCTGCAGATTTACCTCAGGAAAACTTCCTGAGCCCTACCAGAGAAAGCAGAGTAGTGTCTCCAAAGCCCGGCAGCACCATGGGAAACGCTTGACAAGTCACTTCCCATAAATATCTTGACTTTCATTAAAGCATTTCAGGATGAGGTAGGTTAGTCAGTCACTGTGTGCAAAGACAGCAGGTATTGAAAAAATACTTTGTTTTATAGTTATTAATTCCAACACCACTGTGCATAATCTGGCCATTAGACAGGTCACTAGGATTCTTCAGTGCTCGGCTGGTGGGAAGAGGAGTTTAGAATACAGTTGTTTTGTTGGAAGAAAACAATCATAATGTTGAAGACCATTTGGCTGCAGTAAATAACAGTGCTCAGCACCCACAAGTGCTACTGGTAAGTGGGTGGGGTGAAAATGAGCCACTCAGTGCTACTTCTAAATTTAGCCATGGGATTAGTGGAAAATCCACCTGCACACATATAACAGAAAACACTTTCTTGTTTGCTTGCTTTCCAAGCTTAAGCCAGTAACAAGCACGATTGGAAGAGTTAACTGTTTTATATTGAATGAGGAAATCATCTTTTTTGGTGGTGCTCCAGGCAAAAAAAAAAAAAAAAAAAAAAGAGCTGGCACTTTGTGATAAGATTAACTGAGTCCTCCACCCTTCCTTTTGGCTTTGCAGTGAAACCAAAGCTTACAGTAACCATTGACACCAATGTGAACAGCACGGTGCTGAATCTGGTGGATGATGTGAGCTCATGGGAGCCTGGAGACAGGATTGTGGTTGCAAGCACTGACTACTCCATGTACCAGGCGGAGGAGTTCCAAGTACTGCCATGCCCGTCTTGCAGACCCACCCAGGTCAAGGTTGCAGGTAAGGTGATTCATCTTATCACATTAGTGTTGCATTTCACAAATTCCATCATTTTCACTGACTTGAACTCCATTGAGAATCAGAAAAAAATTGAAGGACACCTGAATTTGATGCCCAGCTTTGGTGATGCTTTTGGGAACACATAGTTTTCTTACTTGAAAATTATCTAACGTGATTCTGGTTCCTTTCTGCCTTCCCTTTCCATAGCTGACTCTGTTTCTTGTTGTCCTCAAGCTTATTGTTGAATGGATGTATTTATTTCACAGAGACCAATACGGGACATGTATCTGAAACGTTCAATTTTGTATATCTGTATTTGAAAATGTATCACTTCCTGGAAAGCAGGAGATGAGTACAGCTGATCTGAGGAGTGTGCTAAGGGAGGATCCGAGCATGAGAGATTTTAAGGTCATGAAGTAATCGACCAGCTGGCTATTTTCCTAAAAGAGTTATATCTAACAAGACAAGTAGTCTTACATTTTAGATTTATTTTATTTTTGTTTTACTACTAAAGCTACTGTTTCTCTTTTTGCTGTGTCTCTAGACTGCATTGCTCTGAGGTGATGTATTAACTGAACTTTTCTGGAGTCATGTGGCACATGTACTATCCTGAGCCACAGGAAATGGAGGCTGTAGAGTGCTGCTAAATTAGTCTGAGCAGAAGGAGCAGGAAGCTTTGCAGAGTTGCAGCATCTTTCTGTTGAAGGTGACTAGCTCAAATCTGGAACAAATTGCTTTTGATGAGAGGACCTCGCAGTCTAGTGATCATAAAGTGACCTTCAGACACATTTCCATGGTGAAGCACATACTGTTACTGCTACGAGCATGAAAGTGAAATGCAAAGGGGAAAATCTGCATCTGCACTTGAGTCTGTGAGGTGGCCTTTTTCTTCCAGAGTAGATTTTGGCACGGTAATGAGCAGAACATGGAAATATCAAGTGAGCTGCATCTTTTGTAAATAGATGAACTTTCAATTGCCATGCTTTACAAAAGCAAGTGTAATTTTACAGCATAAAAGCATGCAACAGCTGAAGCCATTTTTTATGGCAGAATTTGCCTGGTTGTGAAACATGCACATTACCTTATCTTTTGCTTCTGCTCTGGCAATTGCTTTAGGAAGAGGTTTTGCCAGCATTTACAGTAAGATCTTTCTGAGAAACCATCAGGGCACTTGAACATCCAATGCACCCGGGATTTTGCTCAGTTCTGTGAAGAGGACTGAATTATCTCTGATGCAACATCTTCTGGAAGGTATTGAATGTGCTTCCTTTGGCAGCTGCCTCCCCACAGGGCTCTCGCCATTCATTGTTAGACAGTCTGAAAGAGAGGTGCTTGTCAAGCCAAGAAAAATATTATTCACAGCATGAATGTATCATAGTCTTATGACTTAAAATGACTAGTAGTTTCAAAGAAGACACATCTCCAAGTTGGCTATTTTTCTTGAGCAATTTTGAGCTGTTGGAAAAACTGTACCAGATCAGTATGTTACAAATTACATCATGAAGATGATCTTGGAAGATCGTCAGTGAAAATAAAGATGACATATGAATAAATCTCTTAAAATTCCCATAATCTAACGGATCTGAAAAAATCTTGTATTCATCTTTTATATCAATGGCAACTGAGTTAGTTTAAGGAAATTAATAAGGGGTTAAAAACTACAAAAAGTTAATGTGATTTTCAAGTAAAGAAGCAGTGGAAACACTTGTTAAAGTAATTATGCTCTTGGTCTCCAATTACTCTTTAGGAGAATTAGGACATTCCTTTTATTACCACAAATGACATGAGCACCGCAGCCAAAGTCTGCCTTTACTTATATCCAGGCAACTTCATTGACGTCAATGGGATTTCACTGATTATATAAATCAGGGCAAAATTTGGTCCAGTAGTAACAATCACATCCAATTTTCTTGTAGCAAAAGCACATTCTCACCAGAAAATAAAATCATCTGCCTGATTCTAAGTTCAGCATTGAAGGGGGAAGGCTGAGCTGTCCCATGTCTTTAGCAGCCAGGTCTCTGACCTTCTCCATGCCTAACCATCACCTAACATCCATTGCCCTGAGCCATGATGTGCAATTAGCCAGGATAAGGAGCACTAATGAGCCAAGGGGTGGTATCTCCACACTAGGTGAGCATCCCCTGTGTTTGTGCAGCAGTGCTAGGCTCTGATTTGCATTCGGAAAGCACTTGTCATAAATGTCTGCTTCCTTTCCTGATGTGAGTTATTCAGGACTGCTTTGCTCCTCCTGAGAAAAGGCTTCCGCACAGATATATTTATACACGGCGTCTCAGGGGATGTCATTTGTAGTAAGTGGCGTGGCCTGATTATCCTGAGAGTTTTAGTTTAGCAGCTGAGAACTCCTGAAGTCTGTCCTTTAAAAGACAAATGATAAAACCGTTCCTACCCAGATGGCTTATGTTCATTTTAATCTCTATGTTTTTTCCTTTCTTTTTTGGAAATAAACCTAAATTTCAGGTCTGAACTACATAGAGACTCTTTTTTAAAAAGAGGCAGAAAAACTCATCTGTGTGGACAGCTAATTTGTTGTGGCAGTCACTTGGCATTACAAGGATTAATTATAATTGGTGCTCTCATCATTTGTTAGTAGTTTAATAGACATAGTTTAGCGTATTAGGACAAAAAAGTCAAATTTATTGTTTGGGTCCTGCCCCATTTATATTGATACCTCCTGCTGAAAATTCCTACTTGCTTTACTGGCTAGAAGTGGCCTGATTAGAGGCTAGGCTTTTCCAAACAGCTTAAGAGAGTAAATACTCAATTCCCATCAGGATTCTTTTCAGTAGGATTTGGATGTCTAACTGTGGACTTCTGACAATCTCAGTGTAGGAAGCAAGGGAGGACACGCAGGGACTGATCTTATGTGCTCCCTTATCGCAGCAGCTGTGCTCAAGTCAAAACTGCTGCTCCCACAAGGAAGCATAGCCTGGGCGAGGGCTCAGCCCTTCAGGTCCCGCTCCTGGTCAGACGGTCACTACGATAAATGGAGAATTTTTCTCCACCAACCTCCTTTGTTTGATTTTTTTTTTTCTTCTCTGTGGGAACAGATTAAAACCTTTTGATCTTGCAGCTTCCCAAGGGCAGGGACGATGGCACAGGGCAGAGGGAGGGAGGAGGAAGGAAGGAAGGAAGGGTTGTGTTGTGGCAGCACTGGATAGTAGGAAAGATCAAGTATTTGGTCTACTTTCCCTGGGAAACAAGTCTTATCTGCATCTTCGTTGCACTGTGTGAAGTTACTACCAATGCTGATAAGTTTCACCGTGGAATAGAAAGGATGAAATGCCCTTTTGTGTGTCTATGTGCTCTTGATAAAACAAGAAAAACCTTTTTGTGCATAGCATAATTACTCCAGTTATCCCATGTTTCAGCGAATCTATGATTATGAGCCTACATATCTTAAATCTAGCTTATGGGGCAGTGAATACTATAGAGAGATGGAGCTACTTGTTAATGTAGAGAACTTTGGATTAAAAATGTAGATACATAGTGATCTAACAACTTCCCAGAAACCGCCTGGATCAGCATTCGTTGTGTGCTGTGAAGGTGGGAGAAGTTACTCCACCAGCAAAATTCAGATACTTTTAGAGATTTAGAGGGTTCTCTTTAGAAGTTGACATCATTTTTGCTGGAACTTGCCAGAAGCTCTTTTTTTGAGGCATCCCTGGTGCTTGAGGGGTGGGCAGGAAGCATTGTGTAAGGTACCTTTCTAGCAGTCTTTTCAGCAGTCTTTTCCTTCTTCTGTCTCTGGGCATTCCTTTGAACTCCTTGTCAAGTTTCGTCCTTTCTACTTCAAGTTCCTTCACTCAAAACCTACTTTCCCTCAATTAAGGAATATTTATTCATTAAGATGTCAGGCTGTAGCGTATGACTCAAGACTGGTCAGATCTCTCAAGCCATGCTGCTCTGCATTTCAGGCATGCAAGAGCAAATCCCATCAAACCAATTCAGAATAATGAGGATTTGATAGGATGTTTGTGTGAACATTTGTCAGTTATTAAATATAAAGCAACAGGGGCATTACCACCAGTGATGACAAACGCTTGGCAAAAATGCTAAATCTGACAGAGGTCTGGGCTGGCATCTGCAATGAGTTGCACTGGTTTTAAAGGTGCCCTGAAGGATTTATTGTCACTGTGTTATGTGAGTTAAGCAGGCAAGTTTGTATTTAGAGTGGTGATGCACTGGTACAGTCTGCTCAGGGAGGTGGTGCAGTCACCATCCCTGGAGGTGTTCAAGAACCGTGGGGATGTGGCACTGGGGAATGTGGTCAGTGGGCATAGTGGGGGTGTGCTGATGGTTGGACTTCATGATCTTAGTGGTCTTTTCCAGCTTTAATGATTCTATGATTTCCTTTAAAAACTCTGGTTTAGGAAACATTAAAAGACCACAAGAGGGAAGGTCTTATCCACAGAGCCTGGAGGAGAACAAAGAGCCCTCAGAGAAAAAGAACAAATCCAGGAGCATCTTAGCTCCACTTTATCTTCACCAAATACAGACTTTCAGATGCCTGATTCACTTCTGAAAGAGAGATGTGGCACTTTATGGCATTTAAAGCCAAAGCACTTAGAAATGTAGAAATATACTAGGGAGGTTTTTCAGAGACATCTCTGAGTGTTACTCACCAGAGCTGTGCACCACCCACACCTGGAGCTGCTTGAAACAGAACTACATTTCCACCCTTCCCAAGTGTGATAAAGCCTGAGCCCAGGCTTTGGGGTTAGGTTCAGGTATGGCAGGTTTTCCTGGAGCTTTGTACAGCTTGGAGAGACTCGGAATTGCTATGATGTTGACATAAGTGTGTCTTTGATTAGTGGATCATCTATGTTTATCTTAATACATACTTTCTTTTAATAATTATCTTCTCCTTACTAAGTGCCCTGGTGACTTTAATAGTCACTGTCTTGAGTCATGAGCATGGAAGTGGTCTCCTATTTTGCTGAATCAAGACCTTTGTCAGCAAGCCCATACATTAATGCACTTTTTTCCCTGCGAATTAACATTTTGCTAAGTGAAGGCACTGCTATGACAAAGAGAGCAGCAAACCCAGGGCGTTCTTCTGAGCTCAATCACACGGGCCTGTTGTGGGGAGATGTAATCTGTGTCAGCATACGGCTTTGTTTGGTTTAGATTATAACATAGCACAAGCCTGGCTTGCCAGCAAAGCAGCATCTGTCTGTGAGGGATGCAGCACGAATGTGCTCAGAGAGGAGATGGTAAATCAGGGACCTTGTGCTCATTATTGCTTGGGCAATCCCAGGCGTGGCTTTGATGCTGAAGCAGCAGACACAGCCCTCCCATATTCTCAGCACAGAGTTGCCTTTCTTAGCACCAAACCACTTCTGGGCTGGCTTGCCAACCCCAGGCTTGGGTTTGCCCATGCTCAGATGTCACACTGCTCCCCGGGGAGACGAGCAGCAGCCTGGCTTCAGGTTTACAGCCCTGCAGCAGGACGCTCCCAGTGCCACGTGAACTGCCCAAGCGCACCATGGAGCAGCCTCTTTTGTTTGATTTCTTTCCTCATGCCAATCACCGGCCATGCCGCTGGAGGTGCCACGTGTCTATGGACGCACATCGCGGTGCTTCTGGCCCCATGGGAAGTGCCTGGTGCCAGTTTCCAGCAGGAATTGACATCACCAGAGTGATCCCATGCCTGGCTCTGTCTCCCGTGAGCCGTGTCAGTGGGATGGCCCCATAGCCGTGGGCAGTTTGGATTTCTGGCTGCCGGGAGGAGAGGTTTGTTTTTCAAAACTCTGTTAAAGGACCTATTATTCAAAATCCACTTTCACGTTGCGAGGGGATTGCTTTCTATCTCTCCTTTTATCTCCAAACAAGTCAAGTCAGCAAAAGCACAAAGTGAAAAACATGCACCCAAGGAGTTATATTTAGAAACTGGTTAGTGCGTATTTAACATTCCTGCCAGTGCTTACGCTATTTTGCATGTCTGGACTGGTTTTAAATTAAATTAAATACATGCAAGCATGACATTTATTATTCTAGAGCTCAGCACATAAATAACAAAACTGCCCATCTAATTCCACTGCCACAAATCCTGGGGATGTGGCTTGAAATAGGACGTTCTTAAGATTATCTGAACTTCTTCCTGCATTTCAGTAAATGAAGGAAAGGTCAGCTCGGGGGGAAACTAAAAAGTAACAGCTTGAAAATGGTTTCATAACCTGCGGCTGTGTTCCCTAGCAGAGCTGCTCAAGGGTACAGCATGGGGCATCCCCGTGCAGAGGACACCACTGCCACTGCTTTTTTAATAGAAGTGAATAAGGGAAGCAGAGCTGTTTTGGTGGTAAGCTGGGTCTGATGTTGACCACAAAGCTGAATAGACCTGGCTCATGGCAGCTCTGTGGGGAAGCTTTCTAGGCCTTTCTGGGGAAGAAACTACAAATACAGGTGAGGTGCAAACCCATGGCCCCTTACTGCCCTCATTTTTGGGGCTGAGCATCCAATTCCCACAACACTCTCCGCCCACGGCAGACAGTGGTGTGAACCTTGCCTTGCAGGCAGCAAGAAGGAGCACCGACCCTTCCCAAATCCCAGTATTGCCTTTGAACTATACTATCCCAGCACCAGGAGAAAGGGGGAGTGAATGGTGTTTGCTTATCTTTTTTATAAAGTCATAGCAGCGTGTTTTGGTTAAAACAAGAATGTTTCAATGTTCAAAATCCTCCACGCAACTTGGCACTTCTGCAGCACAAAGTGCTTCACAGTGATAGCCAGGCTTACCATTTGTTTCTAATTACTGCTTTGAATGATTCCACTGAAATGAAATACATGCAAGTGTAGCATTCCTGAAAGTTCAGTGTTTACTTAAAGAGTTTATTACTTATTTTTACTGGAATGATATAGAATATAGTCCGTAAGATGAACCTTTTCCCAGCTGCATTCTCTGCAGAAAGCCGAGGAAGGAAGGAAGGAGCATGAATATGTTTGAATGATATTACAGCTAAGAGATTATTTTGCTCTCTAGGCATCCACAGTGCCTGGGCTTCACCCCTTTCTGTTCAGGGCAGGGAGGTCTCTCTGTGGTTTTAACCCCTCCACGGAGCCAGGTGTGTTTGTGGAGGCAGGTTAGGAGCAATGTGGTCTGGCATGCGGTCCTATCAGCTGCTGATGTGTGGGGCAGAGGGAGGTGTTGGGAGCAAGCCGGAGATGCGCAGGCAGATCTAAATTGAGAGTTCAGTATAGCAAGCAGGGAGAGGCTTTGCAGTTCTGAAGTGATCACCGTCTCTTTCTAAGGTAGGAGAAGTGTTTTGTCTAACAGCCTGTTGGTTTAGCTCCCTGGCTAACTGGAGCAACTTCAGACCAAAAATCCCACTTCCTCTGTTGCAAATGTCTCAGCAGGACATAGAGGGACACCTGTGCTCCAGCCTTTTGAGGAGCCAGCCAACAGTTTTTGCTGATTCCAGTGCTCTTTTCATTATCAACCAACCCCACCACAGGAAGCACAAGGGGAAACCAGCAGCTCTGGCAGAGTAACTCTGAAAATGGATCTTGTTCCTGCAGGGAAAGCAGCATACCTCCACGTTGGCGAAGTCATTGATGGCGTCGACATGCGGGCAGAAGTGGGGCTGCTGAGCAGGAACGTTGTGATCATGGGCGAGATGGAGGGGCAGTGCTATGAGTACAGCAGCAAGTTGTGCTCCTTCTTTGATTTCGACACCTTTGGGGGACACATCAAGGTAGGGCTGGAGCCTTCCCCTTGCACTTTCCTCCACCCAGCCACACCTTTGTGTACTGAGAAAGTCAGGCTGCAGGAATGGAGGAATCTCTTGTGTCAGCTGCTGAGCAAGCAGCCCCTCCCTGTGGTGCAGCACATCCACCCCACTGCTTCTGCCTGTCCCTCAGCTTTGAAATACACCCCTGCAGACATTGCTCACCCAGTGAGGCTGGTGCTCAACCCATCCAGGATACAACCTCCATATCCCAATTCTAGTTTTCCCCAAATTCCAGTGGTGCTCAGTCCAGGATGTTCATTTTGAGCCCGAGTGACAGAAACTCATGGGAAACATTAAATCTGAATGTTTTTTTCTTCCAAAATAAAGTCAAAAGTAGCCATGACAGCAGTGATGGTATCACAGGGCAGCTATGGTCACCTTAGCCATCATGACACTCTGCCTTACCCTGCAGCCATACACTCCCTCACACATAGTAAATCTCTCTAGCAGATACATCTATTGCTCTACATCCATGCATTGCCCCTCAACACTCTTATTTTTCTTGACTGATGTTCTGTCATTCTCCAGATCAGTCTTGATTTTAAGGCTACGCATCTTGAAGGTCTAGAACTGAAATATATGGGCCAGCAGACAATGGGACATTACCCAATTCACTTCCACATGGCTGGAGATGTGGACGAGAAGGGAGGCTACAACCCTCCGACATATGTGAAGGATGTCTCCATCCACCATACCTTCTCCCGCTGTGTCACAATCCACGGATCCAATGGTTTGCTGGTAAGAAACCCCAATGTCTACCCTATAGATCCAGGCACCAGTCAAATTATTTCCTCACAGTGTGAATACAGCTTAATTACTGCAATGTAATGTGTTTTATTGTTAGAACTAGAATCTGTCTCTTTCTCCTGATTATATAGATGTTCCAGGCATATTTCAACCTGCATCTTAAAAAGGAGGAGACAAAGTGGCACTGCAGGCTGTGTGTGACTCAGAGCAGGCAGAGCTTTTTGTCTGTGTGCAGGGATATCTCTGGACCAGCCCATCTCTAATGAGTAGTTGGACGTAGCTATAGACAGAGCTTGCTATTTAAAGACGATAATCAGAAGGTTTAAGTGTGCTTCATCTCTCCTGTAATAAAGCTTTGGGTTTGCAATGCCATTCAAAACATTAAGCATTCACAGAGCTCTGGTTTGTCAGAATTAATCTCCAAAACAGAAAATCCTTTTGGATAAATCTATATAACGACATATGCTTATCAGACACTTTACAGTGCACCAGAAGTGCTAGGAGCACAGTCAGATCCTCCCTTAGATGTAGAGATTCCTCCTTCTTTGTTATAAGTGTGCAGAGGGAAAACATTATCATACTGAGCATCCTGGAGCATTGTACAGACCCCAGAAGGCTTTCCTCACTGCCACCCCACCTCTGTTCCCTGGCTTCCTCAGAGGGCACAGTTGCTTCTTTGGCACTTCTGGGATAGGAATAAGTTGTCTTGGTCCCAGCCCTTGTTGCTTTATTCGTCTTGAACTCCCCATCATTTTAAGATAGTATCTTTAAAGCCAATTACACCAAGAATTTCAGATAGGGTATTTTCCACCCACCTGATGATGGTAAGAAAACCAAGATCCAAAATGTTCTGAATGAATGCCGTTCCTGAAACTAAATATCCAGTCAGCTCCACTCACAAAACCAGACAGGAGAAAAGAGAAATCTTGCATTCCGAAAGTATAAAGATATCTATCCTAAAAGCAGAGCTGCTAAAGGTGTGGAATAAACATCAAGTTTGACTGTCCAACTTTTTTCCCAAGTATCAGTTCAAATACAAAGTCTTCCTTTTGGCAAGGAATGCAGGCTACTGCCTCCAAAAGTGGCAGCAATGTAAATGGAAGTCACAGGCGTAATTAAAATGCACAGAAGTTAAAGAGAGGGCATTGAAATTGCAGTTCCAGAAGAGGAATGGCTTTTATCTTCTATTTGTGAATCCTGCTTCTGATCTCTGTCCTTCTAAGTTTATAACGTGAAATCTAGTGACTGAACTCATCTTGTGGGGAAATATATGACACTCAGGGTCATATGGGAACTGTCCATTCAAAGTCACCAACACGGGCTGAGCATGCAATGAATACGCAGAGTAGAAGGGCATTGTTTCAGGATTTGTGTGCCACAGAAGGCTCTTACCAGTGGCACCATAAACACACTATCTGTGTATACAGAGTTTGCACAGCTGTTTGTGAACTGCAGACCAGCTAGAGCCCTGCTTATCAATCTGACATGAGATCTTAATTCCTTATTCATTAATAGTTGCCAAAACAAATGCCCTGTGCCTGGCATTTTTTGTACCGGTCAGATAAATAGATTTGTATAGAGCATTTGGAAATAGTTCTGTCTCTTCTGCTTTCTCCAAGTGACAACTGTGCTTCGGGGGATGCATGGCAGAGGGATCCATGTGCTCATGCTTTTCAGCCACGATGACATGATGAAATTCAGACAAACTGAGGCAGCTGATGAAAACAGCTTTCTCTCTCTCTGTTACTCAACAGCCACTGCTCCCTAAGTGACCATGGTTTGCCTTCAGGAAAAGGCACCCTAGAGAAATCTTAGATTTTAGGATGTAACCGTTAAGAGTTTAATCTCTGCTGATTATAATTTATCGAAATGTGTCAATACTAAACTTTACATTTAACCTATTTTTTATTCTAACCTTTCAATTATTGCTAATGGCTGAACTGAAAGCCGCAGTGAAGTAAAGCAATCTGTTTGTTCAGTTTCATCAGAGAACAGGTACTCCATAGGTTGCATCACTTAAATGGTGTTTCATTGCTCAGATAGACATCTGCAGTTAGCAGCTCCAAGCCTTGATTCTTTGTGTGATCCCATGCAATCTCCTCATCTGCTTTCCGATTCTATTTCCCTTCCTTTCCTGTTCCTTCTGCCCCAGATAAACTCACAGGCACCCACATGGGTCACTGGTGAGTACTATGGTTATTCTGTGTATTTCCTAGCTGCCTACTATCTTCTGACTTGGGCAACACTACCTGTTTCTACATGCATGAGCACCATTTGTACAGACAGCAAACAGCTCCTTCTTCCCCCAGGTAACATTCATTCACTGTGAGGTCAGGGTGATCTGAAGCATGCTTTTCTGAGGGAAAACTCTCCTTGATGGTGTACATGAACCAAACTTTGAAAATAGCCATGCAAAACATCCAGCTGAACTGTTAAACCTTAGCATAGTATAGCATTTAAGGATGCGTTTAACTGTAGGCCATTGATTTCCAAGGGGTTTCTCACGTGACTGTAGTTAAGTACCTGTGCAAAAGCTTTGAAGAGCTATCTATTTATTCCTGATGGCAGAACTGTTTTTCTGTGGGTCTGCACAGTGCTGCTGAAAGTCCCTATCCCAACCGTATCTCACTTCCCTCAGTGAGTTCTTCTGTGCTTGTCTACAAATTCACATTCACTGGGAGGCACAGAGGGTCCTTCTGAAAACAAATCTGTAGAAATTCTCAGTATAATTATTGACAATTCCAATAATTACCCAATGTTTTCTTTAATACATTGGCCATAAAACCACCTAGTTACGCCACTGCAATCCCTGGGATCAAACTTTAGTCTGATTCCCACTCAGTCTTCTGGACCCCAGTGAGCAACCTAAAATAGAAACTCCCATTAGTGCAAGAAATTAAATGATGGTCAATAAACACTCTGTCACGATCCAGGGGAGAACTGTACTTCATGGAGTAAGAGGTTGAGCTATGTGACTACTTCAGCAGTATCTGATTTTAGTAATCCAGCTGTACTGCAGAGTGGTTGTTTTGCCACGGAGGGCATTATCTGGCCATAAATTACTCATGGTTAAGGTAAGATTATGGACCATTAAGAAGGTTTTAATCAAAAATTAAGTCCTTTGGAAAAAATCTTTTGGAACATGCAGTTCTTTTGCTATGCAAACATTTCAGTACTGGGCTTGTGCATGAAAAAACATACAGGAAACTAAGCCAGAGCTGAGCGGGAGATGAGATATGGGGAAAGTAATTCATCAAATGGAGGGTGACAGATACAGTAGCGACCAGGTCCCTGGCTGATAACTCTGTGTTATTCTGTGGGCTTTCAGGGATGAGTTAGGACAACACTGGGTTTGTTGGCTCTGAGCCCTTCTGCCAGTGCACATTCCTCTTTCTGCTTCACTCCTCTCTCAACAAACTGGGAGAGATATTCTCCTGTGACATTACTTCCCATGAACAGTGGTGGGTTTCTCCACTGTAGTCTGATTGCCACAGGTTTTCATATCCTAGTCCTGGTGCAGCACTGTGCTGGTTGGAGAGATAAATGACTTTTCCGTGTGGCTAATGTTTCTCTGAGGAAGCCATTTCCATCATCTAAATGTCGCAGCACCATTACTTACATGCTTTTCCAGTGTTACTGTTGTGCGAGAGAAAACTAATTGTCTTTGGTGGCTGTCTGCAATTTTAACAACTCCGAGATTGAAAGGCTTCCTCTACACGTTGGAAATCTTCATCTGAAAAGAGGTCACTCTAATGAGATGTTCTCCTATCCCATAAACCTTTATAATTGCAAGGCTGGGACAGCTCATGTATCCAGGGAGGGATGGTTCAATGTAGTACATACTGTTTATGTCTAAATAAAGAAGCCTCGACCTTGCAAAAGCTGTCATCTAGTTAAATTAGAGAAGTTAGCAGTAAATTTTAGTGAAGTAATTTAGTGGAATGTACCACTTTGCAGGTCATTTTAACTCTGTTTAATTTACTGTGGTGACTTATGTTTAGAGATTTGAGTATTTACACTGGAGCATGGATGATACATAGTAGATGTGTGTGCAAATGTAAGCTGCATTAGATTTGGCAAGCATTCTCCCTTAAGTGAAAGCATTTTTGTAATTATTTCAACACTAGTCTTGGGATTTGATTTGAAATTGGTTCTCCTGGCCTCGAAATGAGGCATGTAGATGACAGAAGAATCTCAGTCCTGCTTACAAAAGTAATTCAGGTGCTTGGGAGTTAAGATCTTTCAACAACCCTGTAGAGAATGGGTTCTGTATCCAGTTTAATATTGTATTTTGTCCCTTCATGATTGCTGTCTCGTAAGAAGCATTTGTAGCAAAACACTGGTGTCTAAGCTTGCTAGAAAGGTTTTGCAGGTCAAAGGTAGGTAACGGGTGAAGGCTGATGGGACAAGCAAGGAGAGATCTCAGGATAGACAGCATTTCACCAGGCAAATGGAGGCTTGAAATTCATTTTCCACATCCTAGATATATACATTAACAACTGACTTGTTGGACTCTGAGGGTTGTTGTTTTCCAGCCAGTCCAAGCTGTAGTCTTTGAGTTCCCGTATCTGCTCCTGAAATTGTTTTTTCAGATCCTCTAGTGAGGTGATGGGTATTGTTCTGTCCAACACAATAGTGTTCTGATGTTAACACCGTTGAAACCACAACCAGAACAGCACTGATTAACTCCAGCTGATTTGTCTCAGGGTCAAGTAATGCTTCTGTCAACAAGTTGGAAAAATGGATCAGGTCAAAGCTAAAACAAGTGAGCCTGTCTGGAAAAAAAGACTTGCCACCTCTCTGATAGCCTGAAAAAATATTTTTTCAGCTCAGCTGCATTTTTCAGACGTATTTTATGTAGCTGCTTGTGTAACTCTATGTGAAGATGAATGAGCCCAGATGTAATTTGAACATCCGACATCCTTCATTCACTTCCGCACCCCATGTTTCTTCCAGTCTCATGCTAAGATAGTCTCTGATTTTGCAGATAGACAAAAGAATGGAACTAGCATTCCCTACATGACAAATTCTAGTTGAATTTAAATTCTGAGAGGATAACAAATTCTGGTTAATAACTCCCACATCTAAATTTGTTTATGCAATGAGCTCTTAAGAGTAAAAGTGATATTGCTTTTATTTTTGCTTTTGCTTGTACACCCTGAGTTCAAGAGGGTACTGGCGTGCTATTACTGTAAAGTCTCTTCTTTATATGTAGTGACTGAAGGATGAAACTTGACCTTTGTTTTGTACATGCAGGTGAAGGATGTTGTGGGTTATGATGCACTGGGCCATTGTTTCTTTACGGATGATGGACCAGAAGAGCGCAACACATTTGATCACTGCCTTGGACTGCTTGTTAAACCCAGCACTCTGCTCCCTTCTGACCGAGACAGCAGGATGTGCAAGCTGATCACAGAGGGTGCTTACCCAGGGTACATCCCTAAACCCAGGCAAGACTGCAGGTGAGTGGGAGCCCTTCTTTTCTTCTTTCTATTTTTGCAGGATTTACCCACAGAAACATTATTAATGTTTAATTATGTTGTCACCTTTACAAGTCTTGGCTGCATGCTCCCAAAGTTTGGGAGATTAGTCTCTTCAGAATCTTTCAGCTTGTGTTATTTAGTTGCCTACACACCTAGGCTGCAATTTTCATTTTTAGCATGAAGCTAATTGTGGTGATTGCTACCTAAGATATTACTGGAAATCTCTTTTGAAATAGGATTATGCCTTGCACATTCAGGAGTTGCAGTTGTTTAATAAAATGTTCCCAGAATGAGCTGGATTCTGACATCAGTGCCCATATGGAATGATAGTTGATTATGAAAATACTCCCATTTATTCTGAAGCTGTTATCTGCAGAGAACAGATATAGTTTAATGATACGAGATAGGCATTATGCATCCATAGGCAGTTTACCCAAACTGTGAAGAATAAAACAAATGTGGTGTAATAAATGCAGTTTAGCACAGAATTAGGGCTTGGCAATTGAAGATCAAAGACTGCATATGCCTGTTGGATCACTAATAGTGTCTGTGCATAAGCTCATGAAAATGTTTCCATGAGAACTTCCCAAAACTTCTATTTTTCAGTATTAAACTTGAAAAATACTCAATGCCTTTCATCTCCCTTTTGCAAGATCCTTTCCTCTAAGTGTCCTTTCAGATCTGCCAACTGAGGTTTAGATGAGGATTATAGAAGCATTTGCAATGAGAAGGGATTTTACAAGTTCTTTTTGCAGTTCTGTTGCCTGTAGAAAAAAATAATCAAATGAAGTATAGAAGAAACATGACCAGCTTAGCCACATAGTTAAGCATTAGAATCTGTTCTTGCTAGAATTCATGGGTTCTTTGTTAGTAGTAATTTTTAGCACAGGTTAGAGAAACACCAGTCATGAATACTGTTGTTGCAGTTGACCCTATCATAAGACAAAGTATGGACTCATTGAGCTCTTGAAGTCCATTCTAGCCATTTTTCCCCTGATTTTCACGCTGTTTTTCTATCTCAAAATCAAGGTGTACAGCCTAGGAATGTGATCTCATTGCTCGTTACTGGCTGCTAGGGGAAACTCCTCCTTTTGATGCATGTTTGGTATCTCATTAGCTTTCTTGTTCTTCTCCCTTCCCACCAACTCTTCTTGAGAGAGCAGTAAACTCTTAAAGTGACACCTGTGTAGTTAACAGCTGGAAAAACAACTGTAATGAAGGGACAATGGGAAATAATCTGGAGCAAATATGTGGACATCAAGTTCGCCTTCAAAAGCTTTAAATTGATGGTGATCATCAAAGCTTGACAGTAAGACTGCTGTGCGAGAGAAGGGAAGTTCCTCCACAGTGAATTTTTGTCTTGAGACCACAGAGCATTGTTGCTGCTCTGATGCTGCTGGGAGAAATGGCTGCTGAGATTTTTCTTTAGGGTTTTCTTTTGCTATAGTTTGAGGGGAAAAAAATCAACACTAAAAAAGCTAATTTCTGACCAACAAGAAGTCAGTGAGAAAGTCTCCAGAGTCAGACTTCTGTCTACAAAATGAGACAGTGAGAAGCTGACTGATGCCTAATAACAGCTAAAAACCTTTGGGTGTTTTCTTTCATTTAAAAGTACTCTTAGGCTGCTGAGACTCTATCACTATCACCCATTCTGTCCTCAGAACTAACTGGGGTTTGGTCCAGAGAAACATATTTTTAGCTTTTTACTTTGGCAAGAGAAAGAGATGAAATTCATGCGGTGCTTTCTTTCACATCTGTGTTTGTTTATAAATGACACTTAATGTATCCATTCATAAAATAAGAGTTAATCAGCTGTTGTTCTCATTTTTCAAATAATTCGCTTAATAGTCAGAGGGACATGTTTTGTGTCATTTGAAATATCATTACAGAAAAATAGCACTAGGAATGATATGCGGATGCATAATGAAAAAGTCCTACTGTACTGTGATCCGCCACGTCTTCCTTAATAAAAGAATTTAAGGACCAATTACATAGAGCCCTTGTTTTGCACTGTGCCCATCCAGCCTGCTAGTGCACGAGTACACCATGGTTGCCCCACACATCAACCCACGCCATCCCCATGGGCAGCAGCCAAGGCACTCAGCACAGGGATGAGTGCCAGCTGTGGCTCTGTTGGCTTGGAAGAGGCAGGCAGGCAGCTGCTGCCAGTAATTAAGACAGTATGGTTGTGCCAAATGACACAGTAACGTGTCCAGTGCACATGGCTTTGAGGAACAGGTCTGGCCTGAGACAGGTCATCGGGAAATACAGCGGGTTCAAGGCCCTTGACTGTGCATTTGGAGGCAGTCTATCAATAATCTCAAGCTGTTTTTTCTAGCCCAGCCTTGTATGTTTTCATGATACAGTCACATGTATGAAATGTTGCCTTAGTTTAGCAAATTCCTTTAGAATATAAACCCCCCATGAAGTCCTTCATGAAAGAGACGTAAGGGTTAGGTAGGTGTATCCCTTTCAGGAGGGTGAATCCCACCCAGCAAATTTAGGGTCTCCTGGATGTTTCGCTGCCAAAGTTCATGTGTCCATTGGTTAATGATTACTTTATGTCACCTGATGGCGGTGATAGATTGATCTTTCCTCCCGGGAATCTTTCAATTAAGAGTCTTTTTATGTGCATTAGGCAAATGGAGTCTCTTTGTCCTGGAAGAAATGCAATGCATAGTGGGGTGGGAGCAAATAAAGTTAATGAATCACAGCAGCTCTGTGTAAAAGCAGGTGCTAAGGTATACTTGGAAAGCCTTTAGAGGTAATTCATTGGGTCCCTTGATTAAACAAACCTCTAATGAACCTGAGGGCTTATTTGGGGGCAAATGCTTTTCTGTAGCTTGTGCAACAACATATTTACCTTATCATAAAACATGACTGACATCTGACAGCTTCATAGCAGGCTTGGAATTGCAATAGAAATTCCTCATTTAATACTCTGGGGTTTTAAGAGATAAGGCCATGTTCTCTGTCAAACCACAAAGGACAAATGTGGTATGAAAAGAGAAAGAAAAACAACAAACAGCCCCTTTGCCCCTAGGCAAGACACCTTATCTGGCATCTTATCAGCCATGCCTGTACTGTGAGGAGCTGAGCTGTGATTCTGGCGTGTGCTCAAAGTGTCATTTTCATCTCACTCTTTGTTTTCCTCATCTGCAGCGCTGTATCCACCTTTTGGATAGCCAACCCACACAACAACCTTATAAACTGTGCAGCTGCGGGGTCTGAAGTGAGTACAGAAGTTTCTTATTTGGTAACAATTCAGAGTTGAGGGCCCTGCAAGGCCAAGGCTCTTGCTGGAATAAAACCTGCTTCTGTTACTCAGGCATTCTTGAAACTGCTAGATAGAGACATATATTAATGTGGTTAGTGCTGCCAATAAAATGTGATGTTTTTCCTTTTGCTCCATACTTCTTACTTCTCCACACTTGCTGTTTCTAAAGCTGGATGGCTTTAACAAAACTTCCCAGCCTTTGCACAGTGTGCAGCCTGAGTAAATGAAATATATCTGGCTGCACAGTCCCAGTGAAGTCTTTGGCAATGATTCTGTTGATTGCTGTACAGTAACATTGCCCTGAAATTTCATCCAACACTAACACTAATTCCACAGAAATCCTTGGTCACATTGGGAGCTTTTAATTTTCTACTAAGACAAATAAACAAGCAAACTAAGCCTTAAACAAGGAGATATGGTCTTTCCAGAAGTTCAGAACCTGATTACTTATATTCAGGTTCCTAAATATATTTTTAGACAGCTAAATAAAATGGATCTGATTTTTAAGATGTGCACATGCACGGATGGGAGGGCATCAGTGTATGTGTTTGTTGTGAGTTAGAAAAGTCGTATGACTTTAAGATAGATGTCACAGTTTAAATTAAAGCAGCCTGATGTTGCTGTACAGGAGTGTGACTGTAAATATGAGTGTGAGTTCAGCGCTCTGTTAGACAGGTCAGTGCTGCTAGCTGTGATTTGTCCTGAAATCTTCTGGCTTACGTCTTGAGGATTTACTGATAAATCCTTGGGCTAATGCAGACCAGCAAAGAGGTTCAAGCGAAGGCTCAGATGTCGTTTCTTTTTCTCAGGAAACAGGCTTTTGGTTTGTTCTGCACCACGTGCCAACGGGGCCCTCGGCGGGCATGTACTCCCCTGGCTACTCGGAGCACATGCCGATGGGGAGATTTTCCAACAACCGCGCACATTCCAACTACCGAGTGAGTCTGCACGCAACTGGAATGCTGCTGTCAAAAAAACACCGCTTTCTCGCTCCAGCTCTTTGGATCTGCAAGCTATTAATGCCTGTGCTTTCTGTTTCGCTCTAAGTTCATGCAAACTTGTTTGTGTCTGCAGATAGAGCAGCTTGCAGGCTGGTGGGTCAGCGCTCTGAGCCAGCCAGCATCCTCTTGGCTCCTGGGCACCAACGCTCTTCCCTCTGCTTGGCTGCGTTAGGCTCATTCTTCGCTTCTGCTTTCCTAAAATAGTGCCTACAGGAGCATCTATTGGCAGCTTGTCTAATTACAGACCTCAACTGCCAATGTTAGCAATTAACTGAACGGCTTCTAAAAGAATAAATACAGCCACTGTGTCTGATCGCCTTCTCTCACTCTTTTCCCTGTTTGCCCTCGGCATGCTGTGTGTGGTGCCGTGGTGAGGACTGCTGGTCCTGAGGCTACAGCTGTGTGTTTAGGTGTATGGGGGTACCTTTAGAAGAGAGCTGCAGTTTCAAGAAATCTTGAGCAGTTTGGGGTGGGACATGCAATTCCTGGTCGTATTGACAATGCTGTTTCATGTGTTATTAGCAGAAGCAGTTATTAGGATTGTGCAATATACTTTGGCTTGGGATAATTGGAGACAGATCTTGGAAGTGGAAAGAACTGTAGAATATGTAAATAAACCATAATATTACATTTCCATTTTCTTTCAGGCTGGAATGATCATTGATAACGGTGTGAAAACCACTCCTGCTTCAGCCAAGGACAAAAGGCCCATTCTGACACTGATTTCTGGGAGGTAAAGTGCTCTGCACAGCTTGGTTTGAAAAAGACTCTTTAGCACTGGTTTAGAACTTTACTGTTGCTCCCATATCAGGAAGCTGATATGAATCATTGCAGTGCTTTTGGGGGGCAGTTATTGAGGAAAGGATTTCACTTAAATTTCATAGAATCATTAAGGTTGGAAAAGACCACTAAGCTCACTCGGCCCAGCCACCAACCCATCACACCATGCCCACTGACCACGTCCCTCAGTGCCACATCTCCATGGCTCTTGAACACCTCCAGGGACGGTGACTCCACAGTGATTTATCACTTTCTAACTTCATCTCCTTGTTGCATGTCGTAAAGGATCCCCAGCACCGCATCCTCCTGTTGTTGTCTGTTTCTTTATCTTGGAGCTGAGTGGGCATGGATATTACATCTGTTCTAGGATATTCTACTGATTTCTTTGGTAGATGACAGAGACAATTAAATGCTGTCTGGCCAATAGCTCTGCTGGATAGAACTTGCTGTAAATTTCCCACAAACAGGAAATGAAAGTACTTCCGGGGAATGCTGTTGATCTTCTTCATTCCTTCAGGACTTGCTCGATCAGGGAACACTTGAGCAGCAGAGCTTACACTTTGATTTCCAATTTCTGTCTAGTTCCAAATCTGACACTGCAGCAATTGTTGTGATTAAATGCGTGGTGTGACCCTTCATCCCTGGAGCTGTGTGTAGCATCCATATGACATAACAGAGTCACTTAGAAACGCTAAAAAACTCTTTACAGAGTGTATTGTGTATCAGCAGACTTAACCCAGGGGCGGCTCCTGAGAAGTCTCACTCTTTTCCCAAAGCAGACCCCAGTGGGGAGGCTGATGTAAGCAAAGGGCTTTTTGCAGGCAAAGTGTTCCAGCGTAAGGGCTGCACTTGCACCCTTTTATCTTGTTAGAGGCTCAGTCTGTCTCTTAACATAGTTACCAACCCCAGGGAGAGAAAAGGACGTACATGCTCTCAAGTTGCAGTTTTCTTTCCTGCCTTCAGTGCCTCCGTGGCACTCAGATGCCATTTTCCCACGGCTGGGTCTCTGGACAGAAGAAACCAAACAGGGAAGAGAAACATCACTGCTCAGGAAAGGACTGTTCAGTTTTTCCTTTCTCCTTTCCATCTCTGGTGTGCAGGTTGCCCACACTGCTGTTTATGCACTGAGAAAGTACCGTGCTGGGTGGGTTCAGCATCTTCTCCAGGAAACTCGTTCTGTGCTCTGCGTCAGCCCAGTGCCCCACTCCACAGCTGGTGCTAAAAGAATTTCAAAAATGAATATTATTAACATTGTTTTAATGCCAAATTAATTGGAATAATTAGCTGAATAGTAAAAATTACCCCTAAAAAAAAACCCCAAAAAACACCTTCTCTGCAAATACCTCTAAATTCTCTTGAGAACCTGATGTTGCTTCTCAGATAGCTGAACGCGTGCCTTGGGAAACTGCTGGTTGCCACAGGCACAGTAAGGGATTACAAAAGGCAATTTGTCCCTTGCCCTACAAGGCAGGAATGACCCCTGGAAGCCAAGCAATTCAATATGCAGTCATGTTTGTGCTTGGTGATTACCCAGCAGTACGGGCTGCAGCTCAGATTATTTGTACTGCTTTCCACTTTTCACTTGTTGAGACTGAAAGACTGATTAAGTGATTATAGCTACACTGGCCAGGGCAGTCTTGGACGTAGGCTGGGCAGTTACAAAGCTGGAGAGATTATTCTGCATTCAGTTACAGCATTAGGTATCTGGGCAGAAGTCTGTACCCTGTAGTGTTATTCCAGATACACATGGATGTGAATGAAAATGGAATCTATCTCAAAATATCTGTATTTAACAATGTCTAGGGAATTCACAAGGGCTGATACTAAATCTCTCTGTGAAAGCAAATTCATAGTGATGAAGCTGCCAAAGTAATATTCATTTACTGGAACCCCTATCAGCCCGATGCTCAGTTTTAGATTGATATGATGGCTTATTAAGCAAGCAAAGAGCTATTGAATATCTGTTAGCGATTTGACAGCTTGGTCTCGCTCCCCTTTGGTGAGGCATGAATTTTAATCTCTGGACCATCCGCTGCTGGCACTGAGTTGAATGCTCAGCTGTCAGGTTCTCTAAGCTGTGCGGAGCTGATGGGAGATGCTCCTTCAGCAGCAAAACAGGCTGCCCAGGGAGGTTGTTGAGTCTCCTTCTCTGGAGATATTCAAGACCCGCCTGGATGCCCACCTGTGCGACCTGGTGTAGGGAACCTGCTTTGGCAGGGGGATTGGACTCGATGATCTCTGGAGGTCCCTTCCAACCCCTGTGATTCTGTGAAAAGGGAGAGCTCCTGGGTGAATGGCAGCCAAGCTCAGCAGTGCCAAATCCTTTCTTGGATGCTCTTTCCTGAGTGGAGGCAGAAGAGCAGCAGTGGTCACATTTTGCTGCAGCTTCCACTTGTGTCTGCTTTTTCTCTGTATCAGGCCAGTATTTCATCATCACTGAGAACTTCAGAGCTAGAAAATCTCTTATGTGTCCTGGGCAATGTGTGGTGGGAATAGCTGAGGAGCTGCTCTCAGCCTCTCTCCAAGATACTTCAGTTCCTCTTAACAGGGAAGAAAAATTCTCATTGCCACAACATAGCCAATGTTAGGAGGAAGGATGCCCAAAACGGGATGGAATGGGGGGGGTGGGGAGGAAGGGTATTTAGCTAAACAGGAATGTGCTAAAGGGCTGGAGCACCTCTCCTGTGAAGAAAGGCTGATGGAGTTGGGCTTGTTCAGCTTGGAGGAGGCTCTGGGGAGACCTCATTGTGGCCTTCCAGTACATGAAGGGAGCATATAGACAGGAGGAGGACCAAATTTTTACACAATCTGATAGTGATAGGACAAGGGGGAATGGCTTCAAACTAAAAGAGGGAAAATTTAGGTTAGATGTTAGGAGGAAATTTTTTACTCAGAGAGCAGTGAGGCCCTGACACAGCTGCCCAGAGGTGTGGGTGTCCCATCCCTGAAGATGCCCAAGGCCAGGTTGTATGGGGCCCTGAGCAGCCTGAGCTGGTGGATGGCAACCAGCCCACAGCAGGGGGTTGGGGCTGGGTGGGCTGTAAGGTCCCCTCCAACCTAAGCCATTCTATGACTCTATGAACAGTAAAGGATTAAAAAATATCTGCGGCTTTTGGGAGCAATAATAAACTTTCCATGCTTTCAGCAATATATCAGCTATACAATAATGGCAAAGTGAAAGGAAAGTTGGAGCTTGTCTTTACAACAGCCTCGCCTGGACCAGCTGTCCCTTGGCAGAGGGCTCTGGCCACCACTGCTTGCCTGGACACGCTGCTTGGATGGACCGTTGTCCCAGAGCTGCTCTCAGCTAGCAGAAACCAGATGTTTAGCAGGGCTGTAGACCGAACAAGGCTGCCTTCCCTTGCCAACGTTCCTTCTCTCTCCTTCTGGTTGCAGATACAGCCCACACAAAGACGCTGATCCTTTGAAGCCCAGGGAACCTGCAATAATTGAGCGCTTTATTGCCTACAAGAACCAGGATCACGGGGCCTGGCTGCGGGGCGGAGATGTGTGGCTGGACAACTGCCAGTGAGTTTTGCCTTATTTCAACTCTCAGAGTTCAGCCCGGTGTTTATGGCGAGCATAGCTGTGGTTCAGACTATTTATACCGCTTTGCACCTTTCATATGGCCAAGATTGAAATAAAGATGAAATGTTACGTAAACACGGGCATTATTTTACACAAAGAAAACCTGTTTTTGTCTGAAGATCTCTGAGGTTATTGGGTTTTTTTGGTGTGTGATTCTGACCAGCATTCAAAATGGTAATGTGCAAACACACATGCACCAATGCAAATAACAGCACCTTTTTTTACTTGAAAAATGAGGTGCTTCAGAAAGAGAGCAGCAAAATCCACCACCTCCCCTGGCCAAGCCTGGTAACAGATCAGCTTTATGTGGTTGGCTGTTATGCTGAATAAGCTGGTAGTGATGGGGCAGACATGAAACTATGCATCACAGCAGCAAGGCAGAGAAACTGGGCACGTGTGTCTTGTGCTCTTTCAGGGCCGTTTCCTGCACTGGTCAGAACAGATATTTCTTTTGCAGTGGAAAACAGATGATCTTCTGCATTTTCTTCTGCTGAGCCAGGTTCTTGATATCAACCACAAAGAAGAAAGAGGAGAAAAAGGAAAAAGCTACTTTACAAGGCATATTATGATAACCGTGCCGTGGGTATCTGCCTCAGCATTATCTGGTGTCCAATTGCTGGCAGGGCTGCCTTACCTCAGAGTGACCCAAACCTCGTGGGCTGGCTCTGGCAACCTGTCAGATTGGCAAGAGCAAGACTGTGGCAGAACACTCTGAAATGTGATGCTGAGCTGTCCTATTTGTGCTTCCTGGGAACTTCTGAGCCAGGGATACCTTGGGCACACCGTGGCCAACAAGATGTATTTGCAGATCTCTTGCATATCATGTAGAGTTTGTGTTGCTGAGAGCCACAGACAGAGGATATCAATGTTCTGAGTGCATTACCTTGCTTTATGAGCTTCCAGTAGTGATCTTATGGGTGTATTGGAATTCAAGGAAGCGGCTTGTAAACTGTAATTGTCTTTATGGCCACAGTAATTTCCGTTTCTGTTGCTACAGTAAGACTTATGTATTGCATTAACAAAACAAATGTTAATATGGCATGCAGCGTACGTTTTACTGGGCCGCAGATATTAAAGAGAAGGCGATGCTGTGTAATGGACTGCCACCTAGAGACAGGAGAAGGACAAGGCACTGCAGTCGGCTCTGCACCGATGGCTTTAGTGTGTGGGAGAGATCGGTGATAGAAGTGTGTATTTACTGGTGTAAATGCCATCAAGATATTAACTCAAACTATTTTATTACTCGTAGCCTCCCTGTAAGCTTGAGGCATGGATCAAAAGTTGTCATCTCATCTAAAAGCTTTAGAACGTCAGCAAAATTGGAGAACATTGCCATTTTTTGCTTGTAATATGGAAGGCCTGATCTCTGTCTTTCTGTTAGTGAAAGAGAAGCCAAGCTGCTTTTATAAAATTTCCCCTTGTAGAGTTATGTCATGAAAGCAGCATGTGATGCACGAACGCAGGGAAGCACAGAGGTGGGTGTAAGGCAAAATATTATTAAATAATAAAAGCTATTTGGAGGGAGAGATGAACGTGCTATTTTTTTACCTAACAGTGAACAGAGTGTGGTCATTAGATACAGGAAAAAAGCATTATCAGACAAGTAAATAATGGCCAACAATCACAGCCATAACTCCCACTTGGAGCAATCAGTTTTTTGTCTACTGCTTCATGTGACCAACAGGTACTACATGATGTACCAAAAAAACATCTTCCAAAAAGGAACAAGCATGAAAAGTCTTGAGTTCTCCCATGACTACTGTTCAGTACCTAAGCCCATCTGCCCTCTACCTCAGTTACATGACTAAACAAAGAAAACCCTTCTGATGCAACTCTCTTCTCTTGGCAGATTTGCAGACAACGGCATTGGGCTGACCCTGGCAAGGTGAGTGTCACACAGCTGGTGCTCAGCCTGGAGCACGGGGACGGTGTGAGCAGCCTTTCACCTCCAGCCCTTTCCTTCCTAGCGGTGGGACCTTCCCTCACGATGATGGGTCAAAGCAAGAAATCAAGAACAGCCTGTTTGTTGGTGAGAGTGGAAACCTGGGCACCGAGATGATGGACAATGAGATCTGGGGACCTGGTGGCCTGGATCACAGAGGCAGGACCCTGCCCATCGGCCCGTAAGTTCAGCTCAGTACATCATCACACTCACTGTTTCCACTCTCAATACCAACTCTAGCACAGTGTGGTTTCTTCAGCACAGTTTGATTTTGTAACTTGCACACAAAGGTTTTTGGTTCCATGCCTCTCAATCCCAAAGTCCTAGCCCAGATGTATTTATAGAGCTCAGCACTACTGTTACTACTACAGCTGTGCTACAGGAATTTAATTCCTTCATTAAATAGTTTCAAAACATCCAGAGAACTCTGTGTGTGGTCTCTTCTTTAGTCCTACAGATTGGTTTGCATGTGAAGTAATGTTTTGCTGTTGTTCCTGAAAGCATAGTTATCCTAATGGTAGCTCTGTGGTGACCAAACAGCTCAGCTGATGTTTTTCTGCCATGTTATGTGTCTCAGCTTTGCTTGTTGGTAGTTATGCAGTAGGTTTTTATTAACCTTAGTGATAATGAAAAGCCAATCTATTAGTACTCTCCTAAATGTCCTTTCCACTTAAATAAGTGGGCATATATCATTGTGAGTGTTGAGTGCCACTCACAGTGGCAGGGCTGCGAATTTGCCACCATTCATACAAGCATAGCATCAAACTAGTTTATTATAAGTGAAATGTGAAACATCATCTTCTCTTAAGGAGTTCAAACATCACATTCACTTAATGTTAAAACACTGTCATCTTTACCTTGCAGCTTCTATCAGAAAAGGCTCTATTTTAATTAAGTTTCACGAGTTTGTGCCCCCTCAATTGTTTTCAACCCGATCAGTGAGATCTTTCCTTGTTTTCAAATTCATTTTTACTGCATTTGAGTTACACAGTTTCTCCTCAAGTTGGAGAAAGATGTGCTGGGACTTGCCCAAGGAGTCTGCGCTGACCTGAGGAGTTTCAGGTTTCGCTGCTGCAGACCTCATTTGTGATGGCCAGCATGAATTTATTCATTTCTAGGTCAGTGCTGTAAGTTCTTTCCCTTGAGGAGTACAGACTAAATAAAGACGATCAGTCTCAGACATGAAAGAACTTGAGATGAACTTGCAAGGTTAAGAAGACTTCACAGACCTAAAAAGCAGGGAAATCCCTTCTCTTCCAAACACTAACTCTGGAGCCTTCCTCACGGCTGTGAAAAAAGACAGCAGCTGAGGATCAGGTGCTGCAGGACTGTCCACGACCAGAACACATTCTCAACCTCATGCCTATGTCATGACCGTGTTTCTCTCTCTCTTTCCAATGTGTTTTAGGAATTTTCCCATTCGAGGGATTCAGTTCTACGATGGCCCAATCAATGTCCAGAACTGCACCTTCCGCAAATTTGCTGCCCTGGACGGCCGGCACACGAGTGCCTTGGCCTTCAGGCTCAACAACGCCTGGCAGAGCTGCCCCAAGAACAACGTCACCGACATTCATTTTGAAGATGTCCCCGTGAGTTGTCCTTCCCAGCAAGGCCTGTCAGTTGACTTGGAAGTGGGTTTATGGGCAAAAAGGGTGTAATGGCCTTTAGGAGAAAACAGGAGTTCTGCAATAGCTGCCCATTGTCTTTGCCAGAAGCAAAGAGAGTGGCAGCTGAGAAAGTAGGATGGATGAAATAATAAGCAAATCTGGTCTGCAGCAAACCAGAAGTATAAAAAAAAAGTAGTGGCATCAAGTGAAAATCACTTCCATTCTTGTTTGTGTCAGAAACTGTTATATAAGGGAGAAGAATCTGCACGTGGACTCCAGTTCTGCAGACATAAATGAGAGCAGAACCCAGACAAAAAGAGGCTGATAAATGCTGAGTTACAATATGAACTTCTGGGTGCTGCTCTGAACCTTGTCTGGGGGTCTGTGCTTTTAGAGTTATTTCTGTGTTTGCTTGCACAAATATGAGCTAACTCATTGCTAATGTTCACCTCTAGCAGCTGTTAAATCCAACTGCCAAACATGACAAACAAATAAACAAAGTGGTTGGGAGCGAAATTATTTGGGTTGCTTAACTTTCAGAAAGTTAGCAGACTTGCTCAGATGTCAGGAAAAGTGCTGACTGGTGGTCCTCATGCCAAATGGGATGGGAAAGGCAAAATTCCCCTAAAAGTGTTGATCTGTCACTCTCTCACATCTCACCAAGCAGGCTGGTGACATTACATTTATTTATGCTGGATAAAAATATCAGTCAAAAGTTGCCTGAGCAGTCATTTCCCAAAGGAGGTCACTGACTTTTCCCAGCATCAGTATGACTTTATGTGGCTTTGGAACCTTAAAAACATATTAGCGGACAATGAGTGAAGTGGCCCTAGTGAAATTGCTCTGTCTCCTGAACCTTCCTCCAGAATTTTAAAACAAACCTTCTCATTGCTACAGCTGCAATTCTAGTTGTTTTAGCCTTTCCACCGAGGTCAGCAGGAAAATCTGCGTCTGCTCTGTCTGACAAATCAGACACACCTTTAAGGAGCATGACCCAGCTCTACGCTAGCTTCAGACTTAATGAAGAGGCAGTGTGCAGGTAAAGGAGAGAAAACCCTAACAGTCCTGCACCAAATGGCACTGATGTTTCTGCCAACTAACAAGACCAACTCAATTGAAAATGATCTTGGTGCTTTCATCTGTGGATGCTCTGTTTCAGAAGTTAATAGTTCTATTAGCATGTAAATGTTATCTTGGAGCACCTGCCACTCCAAACTTCATCTGGAGGCATGGAGCTTCAGTGCCATTGAACATCAGGCCTGCAGTGTGTCGTGCTGAGCAGCCAAAAATCCGTGGCTGTTTGAAGAATGATGATATTAGTGCATACACTGATTTCTCCCCTCCTCTTTATCTAGTGAGGATGTATCAAGCTGTAGCCCAATATGTAGTATGAATGTATTAGTTTGCCCCCAGAGCCAACAGTCTTTCTGGTCTGTTGAGCCATTTCAGTGACTGCAGCTGTCCTTTGCTTTGTACTGTGAGTGATTAATTCCTTTTTGGTGACATGAATGTGTCTCGCTGTTTTGTTTAGATTACCTCAAGGGTCTTCTTTGGAGAACCTGGTCCCTGGTTCAATGGTCTGGATATGGATGGTGATAAAACATCCGTTTTTCATGATGTAGATGGTTCTGTGTCTGAATATCCAGGCTCATACCTGATAAAAGAAGATAATTGGTTAATCAAACACCCAGACTGCATTGATGTGCCTGACTGGAGAGGTTCTATCTGCAGTGGACACTATGCACAGGTAAAGCTGCTTAATTTGATGTATCATTATCACTTTAGTTATCTTGGCATTGTAAAGCATGACTTCTAGAAATGTGCTTTCTACAGAGTGCTCAGGGTTTAACTGCATGTGTGCGCAGGCAGTTTTGAACACGAAGGTCTTGTACTTTGATTCGGACACTTTGGCCTGAAACAACTTTTACTCCACAAGCACTAACAGATTAATATTAATAGATCTACTAGCTGCTTGGTAGGGAAGGGTTATTTCCCCTCACTCCAAGGAGAGAAGTGCTGCCCACAGTACTATGGTAAGCGTGCTGAGGAGTCAAAATTAGACTTTAGCTCTCGTGGTCTTTCATCATCCTGTTGAGTAACCACCAAACCATTCTTCCCACTATGAGAAAGGCTCTTGCCCTACTGTCTGGAGAGAGTCCTTATTTTTCTCTGTTAAGTAAAGTAGTGCCTTTTTTTTTTGCCTTAGGTGTTGAGAGAGTTGCTTTTTCAGCCTAGTGCCACTAAAGTCAAGCTGTAACCACTGGACTGGTTTTCCTTCTCAAATCCAGACAGAAGGGTCCTTGTTTGCCATTAATGCCGTGAAATACTTCAGCTCTACTGTAGGCCTATCTGGGGCCTTAACTGACATACTTTAAATAAGGAAATGATCTTTATTTTTCCCATTTTTAATTTTTTTATTAAAAAACAAACAAACACCAAAACAGTCTATTTAAAAAAAAAAAAAGAAGCTGAAGAAACTGAACATACATGTTTTAAGTGTATGGTGTACAGGTCACTGCTGAAGTGACAGACCTCACACAAGTTCACAGCTGTATAGTAGCTGAACTTTGAATGTTTTACCATAATTCATTAAACACTTGATGATCTTGTTTCATCTAGATATACATCCAAGCCTACAAGCCAGCCAACCTCAAAATGAAAATAATAAAAAATGACTACCACAATCACCCACTCTACTTGGAGGGGGCTTTGAGCAAAAGCACTCATTACCATCAATATCAGCCAGTTATAACTCTGAGGAAAGGCTACACCATTCACTGGGACAAGACAGCCCCCGAAGAGCTGACCATATGGCTCATCAACTTCAACAAGTGAGTGATCCAACTGAATTCCAACATTCCAGCTCAATAATGTAACCGCACATTTTTAATGAGTGAGGTCATTGCTATGTGAACTCTTCCAGAATTAGCATACTTGTTCCAGGAACTCCATTGAGTTCACCATCTTTTCATCTGACATCTCAGATTCCTGTTTGCTCCCTGGGGAAGCCCTGAAAGATAACACAGTTCATTTTTAGAAGCCTAGATAATTCATTCCCGGTGCATAGAAGTCAGAGGTGTAGAAGTCAGGAGCAGATCTGACCTCCATTGCTTAACCAACCCATAGAGGTTATGTCTAATTTACATTGCATTGATTGATCCCAAGCCATTAAAATTTTAACTTTCCAGGAAAAGAATAAGTTACATTTTGGAGTGAATTATTTAGTTTGGCTTTTAACATGCACAGGAAAATAGTAGTAATGTGTCGACTTGTTACTACCTGGGTCTTTGCTATTTCAGGAACGACTGGATCCAAGTAGGGTTTTGTTATCCCAAAGGGACGACATTTTCCATTCTCTCAGACATCCACAATCGTCTCTTAAAGAAAACGATCAAAACTGGAACCTTCTATAGAGTATCTCAAATGGAGAAACTGGAGTACAGATATCCTAGCAAAGGATACTACTACTGGGATGAGGACACCGGGTAAGGAAATGGCTTTTGATGATTTGGACACCCTTTTGAGAAAGCTGCTGGAATTCTGAGCTGTTTGGCTAATGCCACCAGTTGGGAGCACAACAAAAACAGAAATTCTTTCTGGGAATGTGACCAGTGTTTAATTTTCTTGGGACTCCCATGGCTGCCAGTCTTTTGCAGTCTGTGCTGTGCTGTCCTGCCAGTTCCTCTGGGAAATGCTTTGCTAAGTGAATACAAATCAGGA
The DNA here is from genome assembly GCA_016647715.1 of Pavo muticus. Classification (NCBI taxonomy): domain Eukaryota; kingdom Metazoa; phylum Chordata; class Aves; order Galliformes; family Phasianidae; genus Pavo; species Pavo muticus. Next base: position 1,973,611 of record JACDJE010000002.1, on the reverse strand, counting down.
AAAAAAAAAAAAAAGTAAAGAGCAGACCATAGTACTGAACTGGAGACACACCCAACCTTTTTTTTTTTGAACAGCAACCATTTATAAGACCTAAGACAGGGGAGCACAACAACCAAGAGTGCAAAGTCTGTTTTCTTTTACAGAACTAAAAACAATGTGAAAGCGACCTAAAGAAAGAGATCTAAAATACAAACAATGTATTTCTGTGTAAATGGACATTATAAAATAGAGCTCTAAGGCAGTTCAGATGTCAGCTGACCTCTCTTGGGTTTCCTGACCTTCCCAAAACAATTTTGAGGTGCAGGCATCCTTTTAAATGTATGTAACGTTTAGTGTTATAAAGTCCTGAAACCAGCACAGAGGGTTTTCAACATACAGTATTGCAAAGTGTTAGAAAAGAGCCCAACTAGCCTTTAGTCACTTTTTGCATTGAACTCAAGGGTGCTCTTCACTTTTCTCCCCTACATACAGGCTGCTGTTTCTGAAACTTAAAGCTCAAAATGAGAAGGAGAAATTTGCTTTCTGCTCTGTCAAAGGCTGTGAACGAATAAGGATCAAAGCTATGATTCCAAAGACTGCTGGTGTCAGTGACTGTGAAGCCATGGCTTATCCCAAGTACATCGAGACACCTATAGTAGAAGTGCCAATGCCTAAGAAGCTATCTAGTGTACAGCTGGTAAAGTAGTTTATTATTTCCTATCACAAAATTATCTGTTATTCTAGCACATATTGTTCCTCTAATCATGAAAAGACTTTGTAATGGATTCAGTGTATTTCACGCCTATTTTTATGAAATGGATCAGACACGAGAAATTGTACAAAACAGATTCTTGCAAGTGCCAAGTATGAAGGTCCTCGAAGGACATAGCAGTTCAAGACCTCAGCTGAAGTTAAATACCCAGTCTTTTGAGTCTCTGTTGGGAAGTGCTGTGCTTAAAAGCATAGGATAAATAGTGCTGAGGTGGAAGAGGGTTTGGTCCATGGAATGTGATGCTGGAGAGATGCAAGTTGTCTTTCCTGGCCTCCCGCTCTTCCAGGCTATAAGGACAACAGTGGCAGACAGGGGACTGCGCAGCTGAGTGTCTCCTTCGTATAGAGGATTCTGCACAACGCTGTGTCTCCTATATTCTGTCCAGTCCGATTCTGAGGGAAAAAGGAGGATATTTATCTCATCACCCTTGAAGCAGGAACTCACAGCAAAGCCTCAAAGAATTGTGTATAAGCACCACGAAGTGAGGATCACTTACACTTGCCCATTTGGTGAAACAATTTAGATGTGGACAGGATGAGCAGAGGGGTTGCCATTGTGCCCAGTCTCATTAGGAGTGCAATTTGGCAAGTCACAGCTCATTATGTAGCCGTCTTCTTGACTGAATTTTGACGCTTAAAATGTTTACTGAAGACGCAGCACTCAGGTAATGGACATCCTCATTAAAAACTCTTTTTTTCTCTCTTTTTTTCTCTCTTTTTTTTCTGAACAGAAAACGAAGGACCACCTACTAGAAGTGAAAATAGAAACTTATAAGAAACAATACTTCCACCTAAAGGATGACTATGCATACATCGAGGTAAATGGGTCTTCTCAGTAAACTTTATGGGACAAAAGAGTTGAGTCACTTTTCCTTTGAATTTTACAAAAAAGAAGAAAAAAAAAAAGCAGGTCAGCTTGACCTCAGAGATCTGAATTCTGCCCTTTGGTGTAATGAGCAGTCCCCTAATTCAAAGCTATTAGTGCTTCTTAGAGATGATTATTTTGCATTTGTGTTTCTTCAATAAACTGATAATGTTCCTTCCCCCCTCCCACAGGTTGATGGTGTAAGGTATTTCCTCACCGAAGAGGGTATTCAGCTGATAGTGATTGATGGACATCATGGGAAAGTAGTTGATCTAGTAACGTTCAAAAACTCAATTCTACAAGGAATCCCAGCACAGATAGAAAACTACTTCAACAACATCAAAAATCAGTGAGTAATTTGGTGTTGGTGTTGGTAAAAGCATAAGAATGCTGTATAACACATCTTTTTGTGGTTTTGGTCACCTAACAGGGACCAGACAGACTGAGCTAACAGTATGCTTTTGTACCTGCTGACTCTTAGTCCAAATGTGATCAGGACGTGCAGGCAGCTGAGTATGCAGTGTGTGTGATTTAGGAACTGATCGAGTCCCCATTAAGCTACATTTGATTAATAAACTGCAGATCCACACTTACGATGTGGGTTAGAGATAACAGAAGCCTTAAGTTCAGAATTAAACTTGAGCACATATTGGTACAGATGTGTACGGTTTACTTTTTCCTACTGCCTGCACACTTTCTCAAACAGCAGAAAATCCCACTAATAAAATACATCCCTCTTTGCACGTGTCCCCTGCCCATACCTAAGGTCTCTATGCTTCATTTTTTAAAGTATGGGCACCCAGAAATGCAGAGTTTTTCAGGTGGGCGCTAATTACCCGCCAAATGCTCTTGCATCCTGGAGGACAGTGGGTTTGTTTGGTGGAATAGTGAAGGAAACAACATCAGAAATCCTTTATCCAGAAAGGGGCTGTTCCTACAGTGGTTTGTGGAGTGCTATGGGAAGTGAATACGTTTCCTTGCTATGAAATCTGTTTTGATTTGAAAACCAGTACATAACATTTAATACAAATGTGATCTCTTTGCTGATGAGCCACCTGGTGGGCAGATTGACAGGGTGCTGTTCTAGGATTTATTCTACAGACTCGGAGGAAGTTTTGTCATGGTACCAAACTTGTCAACACAAAAAATGTTTTAAATAACCTTAAAGGTTGCAAAAAACACTTCAATGGTTACTGCAGAAAAGCATGCTAGTTACTCACTTTTCTTTCATTAAACAATCAAAGAAAAAAAAGGACCCATCATTCTTTGCAAAGAAGTCCCATCTCAAGCCTGTCTAAAGCCTGCTGCTTGGGTTCTTTCTTACTTTAGAGGATGAGTTGTAATTAGGTTTTAGGTGCATTTAAGTCTAGCTGAGCCTCATTGTTTCATCTTGATGAGTGTTAGAACTGGATTAGGATTGGAATTAGGATTAGAGTTAGAGTTAGGACTGGAACTGGATGTAAAATAGCCGGCACCTCGGGTTTCATTCAGCTGTGTGTCCTTGCGAGGGCTGAAAGCTCAAATCATTCTCCTCCTTTAACCAAAAGCTTTCCCAGACCTCCCCCTGCTGGCCTTTCCAATCCCATCAGGCAAAGACTTCAGCTATGACCATGAAACTTCTTTAATCCATTTGCTGCATGAGGTGCCATCCAGCTGCAGGTGGGCACCAAGCAGTTGGAGGGACTGGACAGCTCTCTTCCCTCCGCAGCACAGAGTCCAGAACGCCTTGCCAGCCTCTCATCAAGAGACTGCTCAAAAAACGTTTAAATGGGTTTATAGCTTTGGGGATGTGAGAGGAGGTGTTTCTAGCAATAAGTCTTTCAGTTCATCTAAGCAATTCTCTTCAGGCCAAATTCCATTTTTTTTTTTAACCAAAAAATCCATTTTTTTTGATAAGTTCTCCAGGAGTAAGAAAACAAAACATTGGGTGAACTTATTTTAAAGAGTATGCTTAATAGAAATTAAAGATTTTACTGAACTGAAAGTAGAAGAAAGAGGTGATCCAGCACTCACAAAGTAGCCAAAAGCAGCTTGGCAGTGCAACCCATGGATTGTTTAACACATCAGGCTTACTGTAGGAAGAGACCTGATGGCTCTTAATTCTTTTACTTCTCTTCTTCTTTTGCTACCACACAGTGCTGTTTTCCCCTGAACGGTTCCATATCCAGTACAGGTGTTTGGGTGTAACTGCAGCACTCAGCAGCTCAGGGTTGGAGCTCTGCAGGCACTGCTGCTGAATTAATTTTAGCAACTTGTGTCCACTGTGCAGGAAAGCAGACCCAAAAGGCTCTCGTTTTGCAGGACTGCAAATGCCAGTTGAGCCAGGCAAGCTTCAGTCATGGAAACCTGCAAGGTGGAATGAAATTATTGCATCTAGGCAGGTTTTCAATTATTCTGCCCCGCAGATTTAATTAAGAGCTGAGCAAGAATGGCATCCCAGCCCTACTAAACATCATAGCAAAACTTCCACTAATAATTAAAAGAAAAAAAAGAAAAAGGAATTCTTTCTGCTTCCTAATGGGTTTTGTTGGCATTATTGGAAAAGTGACCATATGACTAAGCTGTCAGCACTGACAAAAGCCATTAAAGCAGAAAGCATTGCAGCTCATAGGTGACTTGGGGTTGCACAGACAGGAGTTAGCAGAGCTCAAGCCAGAAAAGCAAGGAATGGTTCCTAACTCCTCACTTGTTTATAAATGACTTTTTTGTTTCCTTCAGCTCTATAGTGCTGGTGACATCTAAAGGAAGATTCATTTCAAGAGGACCATGGACTAAAGTACTGGAGAAACTTGGAGCAGAAAAAGGTTCTAGTTTAAAAGGTAACTGCATCAAAAAACACAGTTCTAAAAACCCTTTGATTATTCCCCTACGTGGTTCCCATAGAGGCACCTTTTCTGGGCTTCTAAACTTCACCTTGCCTGTCCTATCAGCATGTGCTCAAACATCCTGGGAGCAGGCATTTACTTACTGGGAAACGTTGTATCTACTGCAGCGTCAAGTGCAGTAGATTTACTGCAGAAATCAAGTGTCTTGATTACTAAGCATCACACACTGTGCTAGTATATAATTCTTCCATGCATATAGCTCTGGTCAGCTCTAACTGCAAACCTTTTTTTCCTGAGCATATGCAAACACACGAACAACAATAGCTTCAATAGTCAGCTCTGAAGGGGGATTCCTGGTCTCTTTCTTCTCTGCTATATATCACATAGTGGCTACTGTTAATTAATGGAAGCACAGAAGTTATGTATACAATTTTAATTAAACTGATACAGAAAATATTTCTTTAATACCTCGGTAACACATCAGCAACATTTGTATGCACATTTGTGCTCCTGACCACCTGCATCGGTCCAGCAGTCTGGGTGTAGCCACACGTGGGTGTCTCTGTTTGCAGCCCTGATACACTTCTGATCTATTCGTTCTGATTTGCAGAAAAAATGGCTTTTGTTGGATTCAAAGGCAGCTTCCGTCCTGTCTGGGTGAAGCTGGTCACTAATGAGGACTCAGCTAAAATCTACCAAGCACTGCCAATTCCTGTGGTGAAGAAAATGAAGTTATGAGGACACAAAGCTTTGCCTTCTGGCTGCCAGCACTGCCCCCCTGGGTTGGACTACTGACTGTTCGTGACAGGCACATTACAGTGTGCTCCAGAAGTGTAGCATTTTGTTGTTGTTGTTGTTCAAAAAAGAAATCTTACTGTAAGTAGCTAAAGTGGCCACATGTGATGGAAACGCATTCCTCTGTGATCAGCGCGTGTTCTGTGATCGTCGGCACTTCGCCAGTTGACTTCCATTGATGTTGACGCTCGTGTCACTAAGCAAGGTTTGACCTGATTTGCAAGCTGCTGGTTTTATCAGCATGCCTATGGCATGTTGTCTCTGCAAAGGTGAGCTCTAGGGCTAAAGGCCACTGAGGATTGTTGTTTGTACCAGCCTCTAACTTGTCCAAACACTTTTCTTTCCCCCTGGAGTAACCAGCCAACTCAAAGCCTGGCTGAAAATCTAAGGCAGAAAGTGTGGATTTGAATGACTACTTAGATGCTAGGAAATATAACTAACTGGACAAGAAGACTTTAAATTTTCTGGGACAACTGATCAAGCTCTTTGGGGTCTGTGTTGTACGTACATGGCACATAGTTGGGGAAGAGAGGGGAGAGGAGCGAAGCAAGCATACAAGAAGAGACTGATGCAACCTCATCTTTCCACTTGCTCAGAAAACTGTGGTTCTCCTGTAGCTTCAGATCTTTTAATGGTGGTTTCTCAGATGGGAGGTTTTCCTTCGACAAGCAGGCATAATCTAGAAGGAAAGACCTGTCAATCAGCACCAACACTTCCAGCCCTTTCCCTTCAGTACGACCATATATATATATTCAGGGCTAAACTAGAAGGTGTATGGTTGACAGTCAAAAAGGGCATCCTGTTCAAGATTTCCAGTTCTCAGCTGGAAATACTGAGACTTGTGTTTCTCAGCCACAAATGGGTTGAGCAGCACTTACCTTTCCAGATTGGGTCAGTCTGCTGGGTGTCGCTTTCCAGCCAAGTCCTTGGCCTTTGGGCCATGAGTATCTTGACCTCCTGGAAGAGTTATGTGAAATCTGAGTGGAAGGTGGCAGAGGAAGAAGTCTTTGAGGTCTTACCAGATAGCTGAAGAATTAGACTGGGAATCCCCCTATGCTAGTTGGATGTTGTGTACCTGCTTCCCCCTTCCTTCAAAGCATTAGGCTGGTAATGAAGGCAGATCAGTGAGAGTCGGGACTCCTGCACAGACATCTCCTGAAGATGGGAAATCAAGCATTGTCTTGTCAAATATTTTAAGCACTTCCGATGTTCAGTGACGTTTCTGTTTGTTGCTCAGAAATGCCATGAAAGCATATGCAGAGGCTGTGGCTGTTATAAGGAGGTTTAAGAGAGAAGTTTTAGAAGTAAATATGAAAGTCAATTTTGCCAATATCTGGGTTTGTTTCCCCTCTTTGTCTCCCTCTCTACCCACATTACTACAGAAGTTATTCTGACTGCTGATAATTACTTCATTCTGCTCTGTTTTAATTAGAACTCCAGTAACTAAATTGCTTTTTTTTTCCGCCACAGTATCCAAAATATTGTCTTTGAACTAGAATGAAAGCGCAGTGATGCTGCAGGTCACCCACAACTGGGCTGATGCTGAACTCTGTCAGCCCTGTCCCTACTTTTTAGATCAATATCTCTGAAAGGAAAAGCAATTGTGAGAAAAATAGCACTGTAGGCCATATTTCCTTCCAGCCTCTCCTGGGTTTTGAAACTGGAAATGTTCTTTTCAATCTTATATCCAAGCTTTCCCCTTTCCCTCCCTTGCTTCTCAGCAAGAGCCTGTTAATGAAGGAGCAGCACAGTTGTTTTTGGGTTTTAGGCATTTGCGCTGTTTCTGGAATGGATGAGCAAGTTAGTTAAGTGGTGGTGTTGGGTTTTTTTTTTTTGCCAGTCTTACGATGGTTTGGGGAATTTCACCCTCAAAGCACAAACTCTTCCTTGAAAAGGTCCCTTTATAGTTCAGCCATGGTGAGCCAAACGTCACTTACCTGACAGTCTCTGATAGCTGAAACAGTCAGATTCCTGAAGTCGAGAAATACACTGAAAAAAGTCTCTGAGTGTGTCAGGCTGGTTTATCTACACAACTTCGTTCCTATAATTGCACCTGTACCAGTGGAGTAACCGTGCTTCCTTGAGATGGACCAAAGCGTGAGCATTTCTTTCATGAGCACTTGGGCAGGAGAGCGAGGTTCGGAATGTACCTGGTTTGGGATCTGGTTTTCCACACCCCACTCTGTGAAGCACTGCTTCCCTGCGTCGCTGGAGGCTCCCTATCTATCTGCACATGTGCAGATGCCCAAAGGCTGGTTTCCTCAGCTACTACTAGAGTGCTGCATTTGTGCTAGAGTTGTAGCTTCTGGTTTTACAGTTTTTGGAATTCTCAGGGTGAAATCACAAGACTTGGCTCTAGGAAAACTTCCTAAGAAAATCTTGTCTTTTTAAGAGAACACTTGTAAGTAGCTCGTTCTGTCATGCAAAGCTTGTCACGTGGGGCCTGTTTGGAGCTAGGACTGGGTCTCATGCTGTGAATACTTAGGACAGGATCACTGCAGTCTGTAAGCCTGAGGGATAATGGAGCATCATAGCAGTGTACCGGGGCAGAAACTCCTGTGAAATGCAAAGGGCTCCCACTGACGTGAATCGGATGAAGTCAGTGGGTTACTCTGAAGTCACAGCTTAGCCTGATGCCATCACCAGTCAGCAATAGTTTTGTGCCATATGATTCCTTTTTAATCTTCTACTGTTGTAGAAATTGCACGTGCACATTTTGACTAGTGAATTAACTGGCTGCTTGTACTTTGTACGTCCTTTTAACAGACCCTGCACCAGCTGCAATGATCCTCTTTATAAGGTTTTATTACTGCAAATGTTCCCATCTCTGCCTCCAGTTGCCATTGTCAGAGTGATTTTTTGATTGGGTTTTGTTTGTTCAGATGTTTGTTTGTTTGGATGTTTGGGTTTTTTTGTTTTTGCATTCTGTTCAAATGCTTGTTTTACCTGTCGCCGAAATAGCTGGTCCTTTTTCGGGTTAGATGTATAGTGTTTTGTACATTTTCTTAGAGACTTTCCAATGAAAAAGATATATTTTCTATTTATTTATTACAATGGCACTAAGACAACTAAATTGCAGACATACGAAGCACCCTTACTGGAGTTTAGCATTGGCTAGGTTGTTAAGGAGGTCGGCAATATGGCTTTTCTGATAATCTGCTTTGCACTTGAAAGCTCTCTATGTCCGCAGAATGTGGTAATGCATTGACTGTCTGTTTTGTGGTGACAAGAGCTGTCGGGACATTCGTTCCAAAAGATTGTGGCTTACAACTGAAATAACATGTAGTTGTTTGGAGTACACAATGTTTATCAAAATAAATATTCAATGCAAGTTTCTCATTTTACTTTTGTGTCTTGCCTCTTCGGTGTACATCTGTAATGATGAGCTGGTGTTTGCTGGAACAGCTCCTTCTGCAGCCAACTGCGTTCAGACCATTGCACCCAGTGTCTCAGCTTTGCTCTTAGCAGCTTTCCTAAGGAGATACAGGTAATGCAGTGGCACTAGGTCTGGAGTGGAGACCAGCCCAGGACTTGTTACATCATCTGAGAGAGAAATACACTGCTCCTTGGTTACATCCAAAGACAAAACTAAACATCTTTAGTTTGCCATGTGAGGACCTGGGGAGGTCCTGGTGTCCTCTCAGCCCCATATCCTCCCACCCTATGCTTCCGGCACACCCCTTGTTGCTGGGGATGCTAAGGGCACTGAGAGGAACCCTGCTGCCATGGTGGCAGAGCTGTCACACCACACACCACAATGCAATGAGGAGGCTGCTGGTAGAAAGCATCAATAGGCCAGGAGCACCTGAGTCATTGCATATTTCCATGGGTGTGGGTGGTTAAGACATATGTTTATACAATATAGATAGGAAGGTGTGTATAAGGTGCATAGGTATGTTTCCATATCAAGGTGTGTGTATGTATGTGTGTGTATATAAGTGTGTCTATATTTAGGTATGCATGTATAAGCTGTGCATGTTTGAGTGTATAAAAACGTGTGTTTGTATACAGTATATGTGTGTACATGTGTATATGAGCTATGCATACGTGTTTGGGTTAGCACTGCTGGCACTGACAACAACATGGCTGAGCATATCTCAGATGAAGTCCTGCAGAGGTCCTGTGAGAACAGAGCCAGGGGACTTACATCAAGCAATACTGTTCAAATGGTGATGAGACACAGCAGTGTGGGCTGGTGAGAAAAGACAGGATTGAAAACAGGGTGATATGGCCTTGCCCAGGGTTAGGGGACTGTAGCAGAAATGCTAAGTAATGGCTTGAACCAGTGATTGAGCACCTGGTAGGAAGGCAGGGACAAGCCAGGGCAGCTCAGGTGCATGCAATGCAATGCACTGAGTGACTGGAAGGGGCGGAGCCAGGATCTACCCCTTCCCAGACCTCATTAAGGGTTGGCAGTGGAGATGAGGGTATCTTGCTGGAGATCCCTGCTTACCTGAGGTTTTCCAAGGGTAAGCAGATTTTTTTCGCCCTTTGTTTCTGTGGCCATGGCTGCTACATTTGGGCTCATCCACACTTGCTGCAGCCTAGGACTTTGCTACCCTGCTATTACTGCTGTGCTTTCCATTGCATTATAGTGATACAGGAGTTAAGATCACAACAAACAACTCCCATCCTCCCATGTGAAATGCTTTAAGTAAGTTAGAATGAAAGAGCACAGCTTTTCTAAATCCTCTATTCACTGTATTAAATGCTGTAGTTGTTCCATGCCTGTGCTTCTCCAAGCTCCCTAGCAACTCCTTCACATTATAACCACAGTTATCTGAAGTGCACACCACTACTAACAAGATTAACAGCACCAGAAAGACAAGAGCTGAAAGCAAGAATGGAAAAGCAGCAGGCTGTCTCCGTGCATACAACAGGGAGGATGAATAATATCCATAATGCAATGTGAAATATGTACTATTTAGGATACTCATGAGATTTCACATTAGATGGCACATGGAGCCACGTTGCCAGCAGCAGTGTGAGGGCTGCAGTGTCTCCAAGTGCCTCATTCCATATGTATGTTCAACACCAAAAATAAGCCATTTCTTAAAAAAAATTCTTTAGTAGAATTATTACCATTAATTTAAGTGATGGTAACAGACCTGCTTTTGCTATAAGAAACATCCATAGCTGCAGTGCCACTTACAACATATTCCCAACTAACAGCAACATCAACAGCAAGGACACTGCCTTATTAAGTAGCATTACACTGTTCCAGTGTTCTGTTACCTTTACTGTGAAGAAGTTTTTTCTCATATTTATGTGGAATCTACACATTTCAGCTTGCACCCTTTGCCCCTTGTCCTACCATAAGATGTCACTGAGAAGAGCCTGGCTCCATCCTCCTGATACTCACCCTTTACTATTTATAAACATTAAGATGTCACCCCTCAGTCTACTCCAAGTTAAAGAGACCCAGCTCCCTCATTCTTTCCTCCACTCCCTTAATCATCTTTGTGTCTCTGCGCTGGACACTCTCACACAGTTCCTTGTCCTTCTTGAACTGAGGGGCACAGAACTGACACAATACTCCAGATGCAGTCTCACCAGGGCAGCACAGAGGGGGAGGGGAAGCTCTCTCAACCTACCAGCCGCAGTCCTTGTAATACACTCCAGGATTCCATTGGCCTTCTTGGCCACAACAGCACACGGCTGTCTCATGGTCATCCTGCTGTCCACAAGGACCCCAGGTCCCTTTCCCCTATGCTGCTCTCCTGCGGGTCAGTCTCCAGCCTTTACTGGTACCCAGGGTTTTTCTTGTCCAGATGCAAGACTACACTTGCCCTTGTAATAAATATTCCATTAAGTAAGTTTCTCCCCATCCAACTCTCCACCCTGTCTAGGTCTCGCTGGATGGCAGCACAGCCTTCTGGTGTGCCAGCCACACCTGCCAGTTTTGTGTCATCAGCAAACTTGCACTCTACTCCCTCATCCAAGTCACTGATTATAAATACATATAAATAATATATATATTTATATATAAATATAAGCATAGTACTGGTCCCAGTACCGACCTTTCAGGGATTCCACTAGATACAGGCCTCCAACTAGACTCTGTCCCATTGACCACAACTCTCTGGCTTCCTTCCTTCAGCCAGTTCACAGTCCACCTCACTACCCAATCATCCAGACCACACTTTCTCAGTTCAGCTGCAAGGATGCTGTGGGAGATGCTGTCAAATGCTTTACTAAAATGGATAGACCACATCCATTGCTTCACCATCATCTATCCACCTGGTTACCACTTCAAAAAATGCTATCAGGTTAGTCAAGCATGACTTCCCCTTGGTGAAGCCATGTTGACTGCCACTAATGACCCTCTTATCCTTGATATGCCTGGAGACAGGACCGAGGATAAATTGTTCCATCACCTTTCCAGGGATGGAGGCTGACTGGTCTATGGTTACCTGGGTCCTCCTTCTTGCCTTTTTTAAAGACTGGAGTGACATTAGCTTTCCTCTAGTCCTCAGGCACCCCTCCCATTCCCCACAACTTACTTAAGATAGTGGAGAGTGGCCTAGCAATAACTTTTGCCAGCTCCCTCAGCACCCATGGGTGCATCCCATAAAGACCCATGGATTTATGGATGTCCAGATTGCTTAACTGGTCTCTAACCCAGTCCTCATCAACCAAAGCAAACTACTCCTTTATCCTGATTTCCTTTGGGGCCTCAGGGATACAGGGCTGTGCAGGACAGCCTCCAGCTGTGTAGACAGAGACAAAGAAGGCATTTAGTAACTCCACCTTCTCTGTATCCTCTGTCCCCAGGGTACCCACCTCATTCATCAGTGGGCCTATGTTGCCTCTACTGTTAGTTTTATCTGCAGTGTATTTGAAGAAACCCATTCTGTTGTCCTTGACCCCTCTCGCAAGACTTAATTCTCCTTAATTCTAAGGAGGCCTAGTTGCCTCACTATATCCTCTGACAACAGTCTTATATTCCTCCCAAGTAGCCAATCCTTCCTTCCGTGATCTGTAGACTCTCCTCTTCCACTTGAGTTTGCCCAGCAGTTCTCTGTTTAACCATGCAGGTCTCCCTGCTCCTTTCCTTGACTTCCTACCTGTTGGGATGCTCTGATCTTGAGCTTGGAAGAAGCAGTCCTTGAATGCTAGCCGACTATCTTGGGCCCCTTTACCTTCAAGTACCCCGTCCCATGGGATTGCTGCTAGCAATTGCTTGAAAAGGCCAAAGTTGGCTTTTCTGAAGTCCAGGGTTGTGATTCTGCTTTGTATTCTGTTTCTGCCACATGAAATCCTGATCTCCACCATCTCACTGTCACTGCAACCAAGGCTAACTTCAACCTTCACTGCTTCAATCAGAACCTCCCTGATAGTGAGAACAAGATCCAGCAGCGCCCCTCTCCTAGTTGGTTCATCCACCATTTCCATCAGGAAGTTATCATCAGTGCACTGGAGGAACGTCCTGGGCTGTGGATGGCTGGCTGAGTAGGCCTTCCAGCAAATATCAGGGTAGTTAAAATCCCCCATGATAACCAGGACCTGTAATTGTGAGGCTGCTATCAGCTGCCTATATAAGGGCTTGTCAACTTCCTTGTCCTGATCTGGTGGTCTGTAATAGACAATCACAACAGTATCAACCATGCCATCCTGCCCCTTAATTCTCACCCACAAACTCTCAACTTGCTCCTCATCCGCTCCTGGACAGTACTCAATGAATTCCAGTTGCTGTCTCACATGAAGAGCAACTCCACTACCTCGCCTTGCTGGCCTGTCTTTCCAGAGGACATAGCCATCCATGGCCACATTAGTCATGTGGCCTGTCCCAGCATGTCTCTGTAATTGCCACCAGATCATAATCTCCTGCCCTAACACTGATTTGTAACTCCTGCTTATTCCCCATGCTGCGTGCATTGGTGTACAGGCACTTCAGGGAGCGAGCTGAGCACACTGATTTCACCCGAAGGGGATGGGAAGCACCCTGGTCTTCATCAGAACTAGAGTGCTGCCCAACCAGTGCCAGTCCAGCTACAACCCCATCCCCCTTTGAATCTAGTTTAAGGCTCTCCAAATGAGCCCTGCAGATTCCTGTCTCAGAACCCAACCAGCAAAATCGTTAAGAATTAGAAACATAATAGCACCAATGAAACAGGGATTTGTAAAAGCAGAGGCAGCTCCATGGCTCTCTGCATTGCTATAAACATGCCATGCAATCAAGGAAAACTCTGAAAAAGGTAAAGTCTCCCTGAATAAAAAAAAAGGAAACGAGCCACAGAAAGAGTAGAAATATTTCCCAAGCCTTATTAGAAAGCCCAAGATAACAGTGGCCAAATATCAAAGAGAAGTAGGCTGCTCCATATCTGAATGGAATGTTATTTTATGATTTCCTTTTTGAAAAAGAATTTTAAAGTTTAGTAAGAGTGACAGGGATCTTTTTGAAACCAAAGCTGACCTGGCTTCTCAAAGAGAAATGCTTTGACAGCACAAGTGAAAACCAGAAATCCTGTTGGCTGCAGAGCGGCTAAGTGTGTCCTAACAGATAACAATGGAACGTTAAAAATGTGTCCTTCACCTAGAATGAGAGAACAGTGCTGGAGACAAACTAAAAGAGAATCTTTCCTGCTAGAAAAGATGCTGAAGACGACCATGTATCAGATAAGACAGAGATAAAAGCCTGCTAACAGATATGGTTTCACAGTAATCCTATGACGCTGAAATTTATTACCTGTACATCTTAGTGATGTAGTAATGACCACAAATGGAATTCTCATCTTTCCAGAAAGAAGCATTTACAATGCCTGAATGTCCTAAACAATAATGTTTAGTCACTGCTGAGGGTGTTTTGTTCCATATTCAAGCACTAGCATTCACTCGTCATACATCTAGCTAGGTCTTCCACGTAACGTAAACACCAGCTTGCTTACTCTCTTTGCTCCATGAAGTTAGGTCTCCAAGAATAGGGAATGCACTTGTTCTCTTAGAAATTTCTTAGCTAGAAATACAAACTAGAAAAATAAATCCATTCAGTAGAACAGATGAGGCACGTGGTATACATCAGACTTACTTTGAAAATGAAATCAGATGCTTATTCCAATATTATAATCGATAAAATCAACTGGAAATTTTTCACAAAGTACGACATCTTCTGTAGCATCACTGCCAAACTACCTTCTGAGAATGGCAGCTGGGTTAAAATACAAAGATAACCCAGCAAATTTAGTTATGGCATTAGAGCAGAGAAATAATTAAATGGAGTAGAGAAAGGTGGAAGTTTAGCTGTCATGAAAGCAGGATTTTTTCCACATACCTCTGTGTAGAGCTTAGATAAGGAGGCAAGAACAAGAGTTATCATTTCCAACTAAACAAAATTACCTTCAAGAAGCTCAGTTTCAATATGTATATATATATATATATATGTATATATATACATACACACACGCATATGTATTGTGTTTGGGTCTCTTCAATCAATACAACATAACACTGCTTATATAAAGCTGCACCAGTCCAAGTGCCACGGTCCCAAAGACTTTTAGAAGGCAAAAAAAGCAAATGAGTCATTATTTTTTAATTAAAAAAAAAAGTGGCAGAAAACATTACTTCATTTGGCATATGCAAATTAATTACTCAGAAACAACTAGTCAACAGGTGGGCTGAATTTCAGCAAAGCTGCCCCCACTCTATTAAACACTCAGGGAAGAGACCCAGCCTGCTGTAAATGTAGTTTTGACCGACTACAACAAACAGATTCTCAGAAGTTGGGCTATAGTTACCGTGTAGTGATCAACCCTCCTCCTTAGCTTTGATTTTCTATTATTTGTATACCATCTTGCATTACTTAAATAATTAGCTCAGTAAAAAAAACCCAGTTTGACCAAAAAAAACCCAACCAAACACAAGCCATAAAGCACAGAGCATTTCCACACGTGTGATGACAAATGGAACTGCCATCTCTGTACCATAGAGTTGTTGTAAAAAGAAAAAAGGCAGCAACATCTCATATTTACAGTTTCATTTCACATACTCATCTTCTCAGAAGCAAAATTCTGAAACAAAACAGGGAGGTACCTGAAAGTGTTACAACATGGTAGGTTAGTTATGAACAAGAAACAGACTGCACATCTCTCCGCAGTGCAATATCCAAGTTGCTAAAGACCTACCTCAACTCCTGTATACTTTTGGAATATAAAAGCAATACGTGACTTGCATTTTTCCACTTAGAAAACTGTTTAGTGAAGCGTGGCAGGAAAGGTTTCTTCAGTTCACACGCTGCCACTGGAAGTAAGGAAAAATGATCGCCTGCAATTTTAGTCAATTAGTCCTTATGAGTAACTAAAGAAACCAAAGACAGGTTAGTTTCCCTCCCCGAACATCAAACTAAATGCACCTTTATTTAAAATGTTTTACTACTCAGTGAAGCAATAAGTTTAGTGACATCCTTTTATTTTGGAACAGGCACTCAGTAAGTCAGCTTCCCTCTTTTGATAATGAAATATTCCACAAGAGCAACCATTATGGTTCAGTTAGGACCTTTCACCCCAAACACTTGGATTTTAGCACCTTGTAAAAAGAGTGAAAGTAATATTATCTTGGTACTATCGAATGGAGACAGTTAAACTGTGCTCATCCTCTGGAAAATGATGTGGACCATAAATACTGGGTGCATTTAGTCCTGAACACATAGAAGAGGAAAAAGGAAAGCGCAGCTAAGCCATGTGTTTGCCTGAAAACTGCTGGAATTATAACAAAACCTTCCTGACCACACAAAGGCTTTCGAGGAGAAATCAGACCTGCTCCCATACATCAAGGTTCACATTATTTAAACCACCGTTCCTTTACAATCAACCATGGCACGCTCAGGAATTCACAAAAAAAAATAAATCTGGTTATTAAACATCAGTAAGAGATACGTCAACCTCAGAGTTTAACTCTGCACTGTAACTAATGCTTCTACAAAGATTCAAGCAAACCATTAGCAAAACAAATTAAGTCCAGAGTTAAAGCCATATCTTCTAACTCACTGTCTAGATAATGGGGCACACATAACATCTGCATCCAGAGGCACGGTTCTTTGGCAGCAGTAGCAACCTGAATGCCATGAATGTGACTTTTCTTTTCATTCTAACACTGTCCACGTTGGCTCTGTAGCTTCCTTACACTCAAATGCATCACATCTGATGGATGCAGAATCTCTTCTCTGTACTCGTTTGGAGTGCATTAGCTGAGTGTCTGCCTAGCTTCTATTATGTATCAAAGCACTTCTGTGGATTTTCAGTGATAAACAGAAGAGTTTTTGTTCACAGAAAAGCAGCCTAACCAAACCCATCCTAAACCTGGCCATTTCAGGCATCTTTGGCCACTGTAACATTGTTCTTTGCAACTTAAGTCGTTTTGCAAACTGAGAGTGGCAAATTGGCTTCCTAAAGTATCTTTTAGCAAGAAACTGCAACAAGGAATCAACGACCAACTTGCATATCCAAGACGAACAGCAGCTACTACAGATTTAACACTAGTGTATTCTGAGATTCTATTCCTTCCTCTCCACCTAAGTTCATAACCTCAGACATAGATTTGTATGTTAACTTTGAACAACAACAAAAGCGTAAAGAATTACAAACTAAAGTAGTCAATTGCTGGTATTAAACATTACCGTTTCTGTAACTAAACAAACAGCCAACATTAATAAGTAAACAGGTGTATTTCAACACAGAAGTCTTTAAACCTCAGTAACATCTGCTTCCTTCCTTCTCCCCTATAAAGCCAGAAATTGTAAAGAAAGTTGTTTCCCTTCACGGAACAGCAGAGCACTATTCAGTCTGGTTCATGCATCTGTCATAGATCTTCTCTCTGTTTGGTTGCACGGTTGTCCTCTTGGCTGCTTTTAGATTTCTTCTCTGCATCTTTTTTCTTCTTTGCTTTCTCAGGTTTGGTTTTGTTTCTTCCTTTCTCACTTCCATCTGCTCCTTTGCCCGGATAAACCTGGCCTTCCAGAGTAACATCCGCACACCTTTCCTGACTTATCAGGAAGTCTTTGATCTCCCAGGCATAACCGCCATCACGGAGCATAAAGATGGCACGATTTGAGCCAACAATAAACCTAGAGGAAAGATGCATAATTCTTCTGTTAGTTCTGTGCTTTTCCAGTGCTAAAGCATTTTATTTCATTCAGAGCCCCTCCAAGACAGATATCCATTTAAAAGCAAGAAGTTGGTCTTGTTGCTTGGGGATGTGGATGAGAACAATTTACTAGCAGGGAAGAATAACAAGTGTTAAGTTTGGAAATAACCAAGCAGGAGAAAATCTGAAGAAAATGCTAGAACTGATTTGATGCTATACAAAATCCACTGACGGGCATTAAATCTGATTGGTGCTCTTACTGCAAACCTCCCCAGTCTCAACTCAAGACTGCAACATTCCTTTGTTTCAAAACCATCCTCTCTCAGACAAAAATCTCATTTTTAGCCAGAGGAACAGAAAGCCTTTGTGGTTACAAGTCTTCCAAGTGGGATGTCTTCCATCAACACAAAGGCAAACTACTGCAGTTAAAACTGATGAACAGCTAACTATGAGATAAAAAGCAGCTAGGCTATATACAAACCACAAATAAGTGTTACAAATATTTATGCACCAAACCTAAATTTTTCTAGAGCAACTTAGAAGAAAAACAAATTGGTGTATAAACCGATGCAGGAACAAAGAAATAGTGGGAGCTGACAGAGCTAGAGAAGAGCACAGGATCAACAGTTGAAAAGACTTTCAGGAAGAAAGAAATAAGATTTCTGTAAGAGCAAAACTTTACCCTTGCATACAATGGCGTACCTTTGTACATCATAGTTTGCATTGAAGAGACTGCCCTGCCACAAGCTAGTAATTTCTTCTGTCTCTTTTTCCGTGGGATTTCCTGACACCGTGACAAACATCATCAAAGTCTTCCCTTTTTTTGTCAGTTTCAGGATACTTTCAGGCTTGCCTGGATCAATTTTTGAGAAATCTATTGGTGCCGGAGGCCTCTTGTGCTCAGGAAGATCCCCCTCCTCAATGTCATCGTCCTTCTGTATTGAAAAGGAAAAGGCTGCGTTAAAATTAACTGTTGAAGAAAACTGTTCTTCTCAAGAAAACACCACTGTTTAGAGAATAACTCTGCTTTGATAAGGAGAAAGCACTGAGTAGTTTAAAGATGGAGACCCCCACATGAAAAGAAACTGTGAACTTTGCCTCAGGATAAGTCACTTATAAACCCTCTCCTCAAAGCAATGCGCTTCTCACTCCAGCAGGTAAAATCTCATTTCACCACATACTGAGAAATATTCCTTCCTCATGGCTAATCCAATGCAAGCCCACCTAGGTGCTTCACAAAATAACACCTTTTCTTTCAGTTTCATGGAATTCTATTAAGCACACAATGGTCTGTTAAATACAGAATCTTACACGATTGAATCATAAATGTTCTGAACACGTATGAGCAAATTATTAACCATACTTTCTACCAGTTTGGACAGCACAAAACCAATATATTCCACAGCCTTGAAACAGAAAGGCAAAAACAATGTTTACAAATATTCCTTATACAATACAGAAATTGACTCCTACTTTAGTGAGGCCTCAACGTGATGATATACATTACCTATTTTACCCTTAACTATTCAACCAAACATCCATAAAGAAGTATTGCTAAAGCTTCAGTTGAAATAAGTGGTCAAAAGATCCCCTATGTGTCACTTCCCTTGACGATCTTGTGCCAATTATCACATTTTTTATTAATTAAGTTAACTACAAAGTAAAAGACAGAAAGAAAAGTGTAACCCTTTGCTTTGCAACATCTAGCAGACTAATTCATTTAAATGCTAACGTGAAGCTTCAACAGGAAAGCATTACATACAGTAGCAACCTGCTCCTTCTCTCTCAACCCCTCAGCTCCCATTCTCACACACTTCTCTCACCAACATCTTGGATTTTTATTTTTAAAAGGATCTGCAACATGTGTCACCCAAATCCATAGCCCATTAAATAACCACAGCTCAGATTCAAGCCTGAGAACCCCTGAACTTCAGTAATAATCTGTTTTATAGGATATGTTGTTTTAATAACAGAGCTGAGAACCTGGTCCAGGGGTTCTTCTGTTGCCAACTCCTCCAGACTCAAGGAGAGTCCCTTACCACAAGGTTTCTGCCATGTAGAGATTTCCCTTGTGGTAAGGGACTCTCCTTGAGTCTGGAGGAAAGGGGAAACCCTTTCACCTCCCTACCAAAAGCAATGACTGAGTACAGCAAGTGCTGTAAGTTGTGCAAGCTGAAGCTCACTAACTGATCCCTCTCGGAGCAGCAAGACTCCAAAATTAAAACCCTTTAACACTGGCAAGCCTGCACTGTTCCAACCGGCAGAAATCTGAAGAGATGCTCATAACAACTTTGTTTGCTCCCACCTTGGTGCTGCCTAAACAAGCTTTTAGAACACTGAAGATTGCAACAAAGTCTCTAACAAAAATTGTTCATAAGGAAGTGTTGTTTCTGTCCTAATGGCCACAAAAATAGAAAATGTTAGGAGTCATTTCACTCTGCTGAAACCAGGGAAACTTGACTCTGCACAGATCTATGCCCTGTGCCCCCTCACTCCCGAGCATAATTCCCGCTCTTATCCAAATCCATAATGGCTCTTTTGTTTCTCTCATCTCACCCCTTCAAGCCAATTAATCCCTTCTTTATGTTCCATCCACCCCACCCTCGAGTCCTTCCCGTTCCCTGTAGGCATCCCAACAGCCATTGGGGAAATGCCACGCAGCCGACCATCCAGATGCCCAAAGAACTGTTAATTGTTCAGCTCCCACTTCCGTAACTTGTTGCTCCCATGGCTGTGCATGCATGTCCTCGGCTGCAACGCCAATCCACGCTGCCCTGCCACAGCTGCACACAGCACGTCTGTGAGCATTCGTGCAGCACTCTGTGCAGTGAAACAGACACCTACTCCAGCTACAGGGAAAAAAGCAAAGAGCTGCTGGCCACACAGCATAAAGCAGGAGAGTCCCATAGGCACTAACCCTTCCATCCAAGCAACTAACTCACCTTCTCAGACAACCTTTCCTTTATGATTTACCCTTCTATGCCAAACTAAGCTGAATTTGCCCACTACAATCATTTTTTTTTAGCAGCCAGGACTATCTGCTCCTTGGCTGATTAATAAAAGGTGAACTTTGGCTTTTTAGTTTTCTCCTTTAAACGCTGACTCAATTTTCCAAGAAAACACCTTTCTAAAGGGAGAAACCTGCACCGCTCCATGTGATGACAGAGCTCACCGCCGGCCCCACGCAGCCGACCCTCCTTCCCACAGCTCCCGCGCACGGAGCTGCTCCTTTCCGGCCGGCAACCGTCACCCCAACCGCGACCTCCTGCAACAGGGTCGCCCGCACCCCCCGGGCCTCGGGCGGCCCTCCCGCCCCGCCAGGCCGCGCCCGTGCCCGGGCAGAGCCGCCGCTCCTCCGGCCGAGCGCGGAGACCCCAGCGTGGGCCCCCAGCCCCGCCCCACACCTCCCACTGCTCCAGCAGCCGGGCCATGTCTGCGTCGTTGTAGTCCCGAATGTCTTTCTTCTTGGCCGGCCCCGCCCGCCGCTTCCCCTCCGGCTCCTCGGCGCGGGCCGCCGCGCACAGCCATAGCGCCAGGCCCAGTTCAGCCCAACGTGCGGCCGCCGCCATCTTGTCCGGCAGCAGGGAGGGGAAGGAAGGCGGCGCGGCGGCTTTAAGGGGCGGGGACACGGGGAGGAGGGGCTGCGGCGGGAGACGGGCGGCGAGAGGCCGGGGGAGGGAACGGGGACCGGGTGCTCAGAGTGCTGTACGGCTCCGGCTGCGGGATGCCTGCTACGGGAAGAGTCGGTGCTGTGCTGTAGACCAGCTCCCGAATAGAGACTGGGGCATTTATTCTTATTTCTTAAGCAGGATGGCAAGTAGCTGTGTTCATCGATGGCTGTGATGGGAACCGGCCCCAAGGCACTGTCTTCTAGCTACTATCTCAGGAATATCCCTTTTTTATTAGAAGATCTAAAAATAAAGCTGGTTTCATAAAGTATAGCTCCAGAGCATCTGACCACCACATTCACACACGGCTTCTTCTTTGTAAATACTTTTTTTTCACTTTTCCATTATCCAAACCAATCATACAGATTAATGTCTGTATTGGCCTATTCAAGTCTTCATTTTTTCCTCAGTACAAGTCACGTTAATTATAAATATCGCAGGCTTTTGCCGTTGGGACATGGACTCCAGTAAGGTCAAACATGGGAATAGGAGGAAGCATGAGAGTAACTGCAGGGGCTGGTACACAGAGTAGGGCACCATGGGCAGCAGGATGGACTGTACCAAGTGAATATCCAGTGCAGTTCTGTCATTGCATCCAGGCCTGAGGCAAACCAGGAGCCCGCTGTGCTGATGACACAGAATAGTCAAGGGTGAGGGTTTGGGATGCTTTCTGGATCCAGGACTTCTGAATGGATTAAGACCCTGATGGGAGTGGCAGCTTGTGAACTTCAGGGAGATGGCTGCCAAGGGCACATGCAGTAGAAAAAAACTGGAGTCTCCAAGCCTTAGCAAGCACTGGAGGATATGGGATGCAAGAGTGTAGAGCCCCGATAAGCAACCACCCTTCTCTGCAACCTCCATCCCACAGATTATTGTTTTATAACATTTCAGAAATACCACCAGTATGGCTGAGAAACAGGAAGCTGTTAGGCCATAGCTATTCATGGAGCTTGTTAAATATACAGTAACTGGAACAGGGTTTTAGTCAAGTGCCTCTCACAAAGCTGTCCAGTAAGTCACTAATGAGCACATTCGTTCTGTGCCTTCTCATTGAATATAACAAATATCATATATACTACATCCCACTGCCCTGATTAATGAGGTTTTAGTGAAGTATGTTCCCACTAACTTTGTTATTATTGGATCATGCTTAAATTCACTAAAATAAAAAAAAAAAAAACAGTTTTTGGAATGTTGGACTAAGCAGTATAAAAATACATTTTTATTGAATTTCTACTGGGAAATATTTTCTTCAACTGTTTTCTGTTATTAGAGCAAACCAGGCCAACTTGACATTCATTAATATCTAGTGCTACACTCACACGCAGATCTCAGAAGTAATCCAATTTTCTTCGTTAAGTGAACAAGTAGTACAGTTTTTCCAGCATGGCACCAAACAATCCTATGTATCTGTCATGCATATAAAAACTTTAATTTGAAAGGAGGGTATTTTTCATGCTTGGCTCTAAATGTGCAACTACCAAGCAGCGTTCTGTGCTCAGGAAGAACTTGTTTAAAGTACATACGCTCTCTGTGGAGTCAGCTGCAGTTCAAACACCTATTCAGCCTCTCTTTATACTCCACTGTTCTTTCGTGTACAAGAAACAAAAGCCACGCAGCTAGAGATACGTATCACTCACAGAGTATATTAAATCTTTGTACTGAAACATGCTGTGTTTCATTCAGAGCATCTATAGAATCATACAAATATGCTTTCTTACCTTAAGCATTCTCATATTCCTTAGAAGTTTTCATAGTCTTAGCAGCTAACGCTATTATGGTTCCAGTACAGAACATACTGGATAATAAATGGCTACTGTCCTTGTAAATTGCAAATACAAAGTGTTCACTGCTTTATTTTGAAAGTCCCATTTGTCATGTCAGGAGATGTCTCAAGCTGTAGGTGTCTTTTCATCTTCTAAAACATACAATTTTTATCTTAGTATTTTCAATGATAACATTCAATAAGAAGTGCAAATCTACCTCCCCCTCTTGATGTAAAATGTCTTCACTATTGAGTAGGGTTGGGTCAAGTTGGAATTTGAGAGGATTCAAGCTGTCCTAAATTTCTGCTAATGAAGTTTGGGATTCTCTGTCCCATTGCTTTTTTTTTTTTAATCTAGGTGTTCATTTTTGAAACTGTATTTCTGCAAAATGTACTTCCTGTTGCATTATTTATTATGAGTTAGAACATGCATGTTTTTATGTGCCCAAAGCTCTTTCAGGTCCTTGCGGGTGGTAGGTTTTTGTATGCAATTTTCTATTTTAGTGTGGATGCTCATTCATCACAGCTTACTTTTCTTTGCAAATAACTACACAGTAGGGGAAATATGCAGGATCTTAAAGCTTGTCCCTTGACAATCAACCTTGGAAAGAACAAACAACTTGAAATCATCAAGGAAAGGAAAGGGCTGTCTTGGAAGGGCATACAGACAATTTAGAGATTAAAGGGAACTAACAAGATCAGAAGATTAGCCCTAAGCATGCAGAAGGGAGGAAGAACATGCAAGGGCTACCTGCTATCAACATATTCCATGTCTGGAAGAAGTAATTCATTTTAAAAACTCTTCTAATACAAGAGAATGTTTAACAGTGGCCCAAACGAATGAGGTGTTGCAGAAGGCAGTCTGTAAGCGGTTACTTAGAATATCTGAAATGATTAAGGTCTGGTGTGCAGCTGTACTCTGACTGCAGTCAGATAGGTGTTAGAACTGCTTTTGCACCTACATGCTTAGCAAAGGACCATGGCAATACGATGTTAAATAACACAGAAGACTCAGTCAATAACATGCCAGAAAACTTGAAGCAAATTCAGAGTATTCTTACTGCTTATAACATTGTCAAGTATTTTACAGGATGTCAGGGCATTCTAAGTTACTTTCAGTATAACGTTCAAAATTAGTGTTTTAATAGGTGAAATTAAGCTTAAGTACTCAAAATTCTCCCTTGCAAATGTAATCTAATGCATGAGCTCTCATGCAAAGACAGTGCATATGTTAAATCAGACTTGTAAACACGGCCTGCTCAGGGAATAACTTGAAGAAAGAGACCTGAACATGTTCCCTTTAAAAACAACAAAATATTTCTACTTCTCAAGAAAGGGAAGAAAATATGCTTTTTAGTATAGAATATGCTGTCATCCAGAGCAAAAAACATTTGAATGATTCAGAATAATATCAGTCTAAATTAAGTTAAGGCATAAAACAAACACTCACTTGCCATCTATTAAGAGAATAAACATTTTTGTTCTAGAGCTAATCAGACCTTTAATTGCTGGGTCCAAGTTGACAAATTCTCCCCAGTGTGATTTGGATATAAATTATGTATTATAAATAACAATTTATGGACTGAATGGAGGAGATGCTTGGCAAATGACACGTGGGCTTTATAACTTTACCTATCTGATCAGGTTTGGGGAGGGGGTATGACATCTGACTGTCTTGTCAGCAGCCATAAAGCTAGACACTAATCCTTAAACTCAGAAATACCACTGAATGTTCCTGTTAATACTTGTCTTACTGCACAATTTGCTAGAAACATGTGCTGGTTAAAACTATGTATTGTTATACAATTTAAAGTTACCCTCTTAAGGAAAGAATTACATTAAATCAATGTCAAGGTTTACACAGCTCCCAAAGGAATTCTATTTCTAGCCTAATTTCCACAATCTAAGTGAAATTAATTTTGTAGTCCTAATTTAGTAGTAGGTTTACAGGTCACTTCTGGCACCTACATCCACTGTAAGTAATACATCACACAAACTTCTGATGAGTTAAAGGTGCTGGATTTAAACTGGCAATGATCAGCAGCTCTTCTCACAGACTACACGGAAAGAAGTGTAGGATCAGAGTAATCCTATGAAAACATCTATTAAAATTCTCTTGTGATATGTATTAAAAAAGGAGAGGAGTTTAAAAAAAAAAAAAAAGGAAAAAACCCTTCTGTGGAGTATTACAGCTGCAGGACTGAACATATTACCAACAGTGCAATTCAGGAAGGGTGGGCCCTTGCACGTTTTGTTCAAAGTTCTCCTTTGATCTCAAACACACACATACACACAGGAAAAAAAAACACAACCATCAAACAAACACCTCAGACCTAAGACTCTGAAGGGAGGATCTGGGATTCCTGTTTATGCCAGACCACTCTAAGCAACGGCATTTACCATTCTTCCATTAAGTGCTTACAAACCTGTGCCTGGTGCTGCTCACCCGCTCCCGGAGGGGGAACGGACACAAGCAGCTATGTTGCACCTCCTGCTCCTAGCACTCACCTTATAAAACACCTGGCATAGGGTGGATAACTGTATGTGTGGATGGTAGACAAGAATATGAAGCACGAAGCCATTAATGGCTGTTTTATTGGCATAAAACATGGCACAGCCTTCCATCCTGTGAAGAGAAGTTTTTTAGCTGCATTTTCCTTCTCATAAAAACATGTCTTCTTTCAATTTCAATGTACTAAATATCCATATTAACAGCAGGAGACAGCCAGTCGATTATATATGGTAAGTGGTGAGAACAACTGTACAATAAGCAGTGAATAAAAAGAGAACAAAATAAAACCCACTTCTGCTGTATTATCTTTCAGTTGCAGCAGCTAGCCTGTATTTTAGACATAACTGATATTTACCATTATTTATGCAATATATATATTTTTTACCTTAGATACTGTTTTTTTTTTAACTATGCCCTAAAAAGGAAAAACAAAGCATCCAAACACCAAGTTTAAGTCTGCCCGAAAGCCTACCCATTTTTCTATAAACTGCTTAAGCACAAAATCATTCTCAAAGAAGAAAAAACAGAACTCGTGTGTTTGCATTTTGTCCTCACAAGAGATCAGCTAACTGTTCCTCCAGATCTCACGCTGTCTTCTTTAGCTACATGCAGAGCAGTTCTCAGGTTGCTTCCCTGGTGTCTGAGCCATGATTACCTCTGCAGATTCAAGACAGACCCAGGCCTTGCAGTTTTAGTCTCTCATAAAGTAATGACAGTAAGCACCGACCACAAAACACTTACTTAGCACCAAACCATTTAAGACAAAATAGATCTTAAAAACAATAAACCAGTCAACACACTCGCCTTTCCTTCTGTACGTCATACCTACTGCTCCAGTGCTGGCAAAAGGAAGGCCCAGCTTCTTCCAGCCTCTTTTGCTAAGTCCTGCTCTGTGTCAAATAATTTCCTTTGTCAGCCTCTGCCAACATCATCCTCCCCTCATTTCTAGTTCCCAGCCTGACAAGCCAGCCACATCCCCTGGAACTGGAGCTATCATCTTGTAATTACCACCTTGTGGGTTTAGTCACATACAGCTGACACAGGGAGCTACTGAATTGCCTTTTATTCCTTCATCAGCTAGCTCCCTATTATGTTAGATCGATACATCCATACAGCAAAGTAATATAAAGTAGTGTAACCCATTCTAACATAGCTTCCTCTCACCAACATGGCCACATACAGTGATCATAAAATTATTACAACTCTATATTCTTCAGCTATTACTTAACATTGGCTACAGTGGCAAAAAAAAAAAAAAAATCAATTTCTTAAAAAGATTTTAATACGTAATAAAAGGGACAGGTTGTGCGAGATGATTCATGAAAGAAGACTTCAGTCTCCAGTTTTTGTTGTACTAAGCACAATGCAAAATAAAGATCAATGTGACGAAAGAAGATCTATCACAAGTAAGCCAATCTTCTGTACACTACTAAGCCACACTAAAAAGCCTTTTAATCCCTTCTATCTGACAATGCCTGCTGTTTCCAGCCCCACAGTGTTATTTCATTCAGACTGACAGCAAAATCTTTCCACAGCCAAGCCTCATCACCTCATTTTCATGTCTCCTCAGTCTGTACACTAATTCATAGAGCTGCCCAAGTCCTGCAGGTCATTTTTGAACTCAGTAGCCATGAAATCAGGCAGGTATACACAAATCCTCCCAGAAAGAGATGTGCAAAGAACTTAAGAAATACCCACCCCAAAAATCACTGAGTAAAATTTTCATCCTGAACAATGCAGATACATCTGCTGGGCCCTTAAGGCATATTGTAGCTGTTCTTCGATACTACTCAAATTACTAGACACAAGCAAATCTGTCTTCAAGGCTCCCATTTACAGTAAGGCTATGTGTTTATGGTCAAATAATGGCCTGCAAATTGTATAAAAGTAACAGAAGGAAATAACTTTTCACTAGAGGGTCACTATATGAGGGGTGGAAGAGAACTGGTTAGTTATAGCTATACTGAAGACAAGTGTGAGTGGTTCGTACCCCTTCTCCTCCCCGCCATCCCTCAGAGCACAGAGAGATTTTTTTTTTTCCTTTTTCTTAAACAATGAGCAGCTTGTTCTCACAATGCATTTCAGAATCGTGTTCATCCTGCTACCTACTCAGGTGCACCAAAAATAATCAAGGGCTTATTCCAGCAACTAGTGATAACACTGAAAAAGACTACCCCATAAGGGCGAGTCAAGTCAAGCGGACAGGGCCAGGCTCTCAGTGGTGCCCAGCAATAGGAGAAGGGGCAACAGGCACAAACAGGAACATAGGCAGTTTCATACAGACACGAGGAAAACCTTCATTACTGTTCGGGTGACAGAGCACTGGGACAGGCTGCCCAGAGAGGTGGTAGAGTCTCCTTCTCTGGAGATATACAAATCCACCCAGATGCTTTCCTATACAACCTACTCCAGGAAAGCTGCTTTAGAAGGGAGTTGGACCTCCAGAGGTCCCTTCCAAACCCTATGATTCTGTCTGTTTTCTATACTTTTTAATTTCCAAAATGCAAGCCAAATGAGATAGCTGGGTCACTCTTCATCATATATTTTATATGCAAAAGAACAGAACACTTGAGGCTACTGCTGGAGCAAAATGACGTTTGGTAAGAGGAATTTGGAGACAAGCAACTGACCAAATTATAATAATTACCACTTCTGCCCCTTGCTAATATCAAGGCTGGTAAGTAGCACATCAATCCTTTGGACAGATTAAAGAAGCTCAAGGAATATTTGCTTTATATCAAAGCGGTTACTAACAGCTCTGGTAGCCCTTTCTGCTGCTAGGAGTTGCCAAGGGTTAAGGCCTCGCTTTGTTTCTGATGTGAGCAGCTGGGATGGAGGCTGTGGAAGAACAGCGGCAGAAACTCTGTCCAAACCCTGGATGTCTCTTTTGTCCTGGAGCAACGAACACAAACCATATGGAGACTCGTGGTGGCAGCATCTAAAAATGGAGAAGATTATTAGGTCATTTAACACCTCTTCTAGCCAGGCATGAGACCTAATGTTTCTAAAATGAAATACTCAAAATCTCATTAAATGTAGTCACTACTCATTAAAAGAAACTAGGTTAATATTCTTATGAAAGGCATTCCTCGTGCTACATAATTTCTCACTGCCTCACTTAAGGACATATCTGGAAATATTTTTAACACAATTCAGCTGGCTTCTGCTGCCCGCTGATTTTTATTTGTCAGAGTATTCTGAAATCACTCCTATTTATAGTTTTGAAAACGAGCTGTTGGCAGCAAACCAAAATTGTTTAGGCCCAATCCTTCCGTTAAACTGCTATAATCTGATTTAGGTAAACAGAATCTCCCTCATGCTGTTACTGTGAGGAGAGGTAGGTGGAGAACTGCCCATTTTCAACACACCCAGAGCTGCCTATCTGCCCTTCCATCCATCCCGGCTCTACAGCAAGGGCTCCCCCCCCACCCCACAAAGAGCGCACCCTGTTAACCCTACCTCTCCCAGAACTGCGTTCCTCCTGCTCAGTGCAAGCAGAGAAGGCCAAGGGCTCCTCTAGGCAGTGGGTGAGGAAGTGTACTTATTAGTACTTGTTTAGAGATCTTAAAAAGTCTGCAATTAGGTGGACTCTGCTTGTGCCAGGGTGACACTGAATTTGGCCTGCAAGGTACTGCAGGTCCAACTTCCATTTACAGCAATGTCACTCCTACCCCTGCAATAGTATGAGTGTAGCAGGACTTCATGTAACATAAGCATATATTCCGGATGCGTGCTGCCTGCTACATGTACGTAACCAACTGCCTGGAGTTATGAGGCAGAGTTGGACAGTCTGAATGAAAGGAGCAAAAGAGCATTATTACTTAGCTGCAGAAAGATGTGTAACAGATGCAAAATGTGGCTTCAACATGGACTCATTCTTTTGGTTTATTTTGATGGAGACACTGCACGACAGCAGAGAGCCTCATGTGTGCAACATCAATATTCTCATCACCATCATTTACCAAATGATACATTCCCCATGAAAGCCTCCCAGGGAACATTAAACCCATCTTCCTAAAACTCATTCCAGCACAATTAGTAGCTTTCACTTTATTATTTAATGGCATTTACTCATCTGCCTCGGACTCCCTGAGCCCAGCACCCTCCCATTAACAGCTATCAGTGCACTCCAGAGCGGAAATAGGCAGAGAAAGTGCTCTTTTCAGGGCTTCCCGTGCACAAAGTTGGCGTCAGGAAGATTACACTTTCCCTCCTCCATTCTAACCAATGGCAGCCGATCTTCAAACAGGGACAGAAACACACCAAATTCATTTCCGATGGTTAAAAAAAAACATGTTTAAGCCTCGTCTCACGCTGCAAGCAGCTAAGGGCAATATTTACATGCAAATAAAAGCGTAACGATGTTTATACCACCGATTACGGCTAGCAAAACATAAGACTTTTACAGTAAACGAAAGCAAGGGAAGCCTGAGCCCGGCTGTCCTCTCACTCTCCCTCCCCCCCAGGCCGCGCACCTGAGCCGCAGCCCGAACCCCGCCGCTCCCTCGCGACTGCACGCGGCCAAACTCACCTCACAGCACGGCTGCTGCCTGAGGGGGACCGCCCCGCGCCCCTCCAGCCGCTCCCATCCCCACCTCCTCCTGCCCGACGGGCCCTCCCCGCCACGCATGGTATTTATTTACTTCATCCCTCCGCTCACGCCACGCGCCGCAAGGGGGCGCCATACGGAGTGGCGGCCCTTGAGGCCGTCGCGGCCGGCGCTGCCGTCGGCCGGTGCCTGGCGCGGGCGGCG
>JACDJE010000002.1:1875915-1942559 GCA_016647715.1 Pavo muticus | reverse complement strand
AGAAAAAAAAAAAAAAAAAAAAAAAGAAATTGATAAGCCGCACGATGCCGGAGCGCGGCCCGGGGGCTCCCGGTGAGCGCCGAGCCGCCGCCGGAGAGCCGTAGAGCGGAGCCTGGAGCCGGAGCGGTGCGGGAGCCCCGGCGGAGCTCGCCCCCCGCAGCACGGCAGCCCCGGCGCCCAGAGCCTTTTCTTGCCTCCCGGCGATTAATGGAATGATGTTGCGGAAAAGGCAGAGCGATCCTGCCGGGCTCAGTCGGGACTGCTCGGGTGGCGGCAGAGGCGGCGGCAGTGGGGTAGCAAGCGGCATGCGAGGCCCCCCCCGGCGCTATGGCTAGCGGCGGCTCTGGCAAGTCCAGCAGCGAGGTGTCCGGCGGCGGCATCCCCAGCGGCAGCTCCCTGCAGAGGAAGAAGCTCATCTCTATCTGCGACCACTGCAAGATCAAGATGCAACTGGTGGCCGATCTGCTTCTGCTGTCGAGCGAGACCAGGCCGGTGAACACTGAGAGCTTGTCTGTCTTCGGCGAGTCTTTCGAGAAGTGCAGGGACACGATTATCGCCAGGACCAAAGGACTTTCCATCTTGACCCACGACGTCCAGAGCCAGCTCAATATGGGACGCTTCGGGGAGGTGGGGGAAAGCCTGATGGAGATGGGGGAGCTGGTGGTCTCCCTGACCGAGTGCTCTGCCCACGCTGCCTACCTGGCTGCAGTGGAGACTCCAGGGGCCCAGCCTGCCATGCCTGGCTTGGTGGATCGCTACAAGGTGACGCGATGTCGGCACGAGGTGGAGCATGGCTGCGGGGTCTTGAAGACCACCCCTTTGGCAGATATGAGCCCTCAGCTCCTGCTGGAGGTTTCGCAGAACATGTCCAAGAACTTGAAATTCCTGACAGACGCCTGTGTGCTGGCCAGTGAGAAATCCAAGGATAAATTTGCTAAGGAGCAGTTCAAACTCAGTGTCAAATGTATGAGCACCAGCGCCTCCGCCCTCTTGGCATGTGTCAAGGAGGTCAAGACTTCACCCAGCGAGCTGACCAGGAACCGCTGCGTTTTGTTCAGTGGACCTTTGGTGCAGTCTGTGTATGCTCTGGTGGGCTTTGCCACTGAGCCCCAGTTTTTGGGTAAAGCTGCCACCATCAATCCGGAGGGCAAAGCTGTGCAAACTGCTATCCTAGGAGGAGCCATGAGTGTGGTTTCTGCTTGTGTGCTCCTGACCCAATGCCTCAGGGATATAGCCCAACACCCCGAAAGTAGCACCAAAATGAGCGATTACAGGGAAAGGTTGAGGAACTCAGCTTGCGCCGTCTCGGATGGTTGCAACCTGTTATCTCAGGCACTAAGAGAAAGATCTTCACCCAGGACTTTACCGCCAGTGAACTCCAATTCTGTGAATTAACCCCCACACCTTCTGTTTAGATCTCAGTCGTTGCTAAAGGAAAATAATATCCCACCTCCTCACCCCTGTTTTGTATACCAAAGAATTTGCTTGGATGAGCCCAATCGTTTGATTTCATGTGGTGAAGAAGCAGAACAGCATATTCAAATTATACGTACTAACAAAGGTAGCCAGTTTGGGCTTCTTTTTACTTTAAAGTTGAGCAAGTACCTGCAGATAAATGTTCCTTTATTCAACCAGATCTTCACACAAATGGTAATAGCAACTGTTTAAAAGTTTTATATTTGGGGAGGTGGGGGTATCTGAACTGAAAAAAACAAAAAAAAACAAAAAAAAGGAAAAAAAATAGCTTTAATCGCGCTGGGTGCGGTTTTTAAAGTTTGTCTTGTCTTGTCTTCCGAAATTTCCCTTCTAAATTTTACTGTTTGGTTGTGCAGGAAAAAGGTTACCTCAGTTCTCACTCGTTTTAAAAATGAAAAGAAGAAAACACCACCACGTAGATGATGGATGTAGCTACTATTTTGTTTGTTTTTGTTTTGTATGACTTTTTTAATTTTGCATCAAGTGTTAGGTTAGAAGTGCATTTGGTGTGTAGGAGTGGAAGGACTGGAGGTTGTGATTATGTTTTCCATGTGTTGATTTCCAAACTGGGGGAAAAGCTACTGTGAGTGTTTAAACAAACAAACAAAAAAATTACACTATAACAGAAGTGATTTTTAATTTTTTTTTTTTCCAATGTCAGTTTTTATCTTGCATGTACTGGAGTATTTATTTCATCTATTAAAATGTTATGTTTCTCAGATGTCTTTCTGTGAATCTCTTAATACTTGAATAATTGAACAACGAGGCCTGTTTGCATTCTGTGTCATTTTCCCCAGGGAATGGGTGGTACAAATGTAACTAGTGCTAGACAGCAGCATACAGGCTTCAATTCAGTTCTTTTATTTTCCTAACTGCTGTCCGGCCTCCTCAGGACGGGTGTCTCTGATAGAGATACTCTTTCATTGTATTTGTGAAGCGCCAGGCAGTGCTGTGTGCGCTGGGATTACTCTATCTGCAGGGCCCTGGTGGTTGCTGCGGAGTGACATAGGCTGGCTTTGTCTTTATTCTGTGTTATCTTGGAGATGCTTGTGTATTTCAACTTCTGCAGATGTTGTGGGCCATGTGCATGAAGCTTGTGAGTTTTCATTAAGGACTTCTTGGGATGAAAAAACCTACCTGCTGGATAGCCCTGCTTATTCAGTGTAGGAGTGTGAAGGTTTGGGCTGGGCGCTGATGGCTCAGAGGTTGGTGTTGGAGCTGTTAAGTGCAGGTTTCTGTCAAAAGTACATGAAATCTGATGCTGCAGGTGCCATCATAAGTTAGCTAATCCTCAGACCTGGTCCACCTCCAGTTGGATTCCTTGGGAACTGTGAGTGGACCTAAGAGAACACCACAGAGTTCAGAGTTAGTGTAACTGCAGTGATGTCTGTGATATCTGCAGCCTGATATTTGTGGGCTTGTGCCATCTGTTGTGCTGTGTATGTTCTCTGAAAAGTAAATGCTGTTCAGGTGAGTAGGCCTCATCTGTCTGCCCAGCTACATTGCATAACTGGATTTTTTTCTTACAGGTCTGCAAATTGAACAATGTTGAAATCTATTGGAAAATGTACCTTAAAACTGTTGTTACTGTGGTTTAAACCTGTACTGTACAACTGCTGTCCTGTTTGTTTCCTTAAAGAAGTGGGTCTTTGGTTATGCATATAGAACAGTCAGTGAAAGGTCCTTCCTTCGTAGCATTTGTGTTTACCTTGTCCCACGTGTGGTGCTTTTACTTAATTTCAAACATGAGTAAAATGTGTATTGGACAAATACCTCCTGTCAAAGGAGATACACCCTAAGCTTATATATCCATATCTTCAGGGTCAGAAAAAACAATTTTCCTTCAGTATAATGGACCCCGGTATTAGGTCTTTTGCTTATTTTGAAAGGAAACTTTTTGACTAAAATGAATTGCACTTATCTTTGTGGAGAATCCATCCAACCTGTGTTCCCATGGGGTGTGACTTTCACACTATGCTCCTTGCCTCAGTCTAACTCCATCACTGTGTGCTGCAGAGGCACGGATGCAGTGTAGTGAGAAAGTTCTCTCACATATATATGTATCTGTCTGTCCGTGTATACATGCACATGCACATACAGGCGGACACATACTGTTCTAACTTTGACTTAGATAATCCTGTTTGCTGGAATATCCAGTGGAGGAGCCCTCCCCAGGTATTTCCTCAGAGACTCTCGCATGCGTGCATGTGCGTTTTCCCATCTGGATGGCAGGAACAGCTGTAGGGCTCCCAGGGGACTCAGAGGAAGCCAAGGCCATCTACAGGGAGGTCCTGCGCCTCCTAAGTGTTTGCGGCTGTCTGCTCAGCTATCCTTTGTATCACCCTCCCTTGCAGCATGTCTGCGTGGAAGCCGAGATAGTGTCCCAGCCTGCCCTTCCTTTTTTTTCTGCAGTTAGACTGAGGGGAAGGAGGAAAAAGGGGCTGCAGCAAACATAATGCTTTCAGGATGTGCTATCTTGTGTGGCTGCAGAAGGGAGGTGAGGAACCGGCTCCACCCTTCCTTTGCATACATCCTAGATGGGGCAGAAGTTCGTGTGGGACGTGTGGGGACGGTGCTAGAGGCCTGCAGGGCACACGGCTGGGGCAGGGCCTGCTCCACACATGCACCCTTCATCCTGGTCTAGCCTGGTGCTTTCACATTACTGTGCCCCACATTTGGGGCTGCTTCCAGATATACCAGGGGATGCTGAAGGGCAGCTCTGCAACACATCTGACAAGAAAGAAAACACAAAACAAAACAACAAAATGTCCTACTGGTTCTTTAATTGTGTTTCTGCTTAACCATTTTTGGCACCACTGAACTAATTAGATTCTTTTTGATTCATTGTTACATTATTAATGAGGTTGTGTGGATCACAGCACAGCTTCTTTATTACCTCTGCCTATGAAAGGCAATATATTATTAATGATGATATTGCCATTTTGTGTTGTTGTGATATTTTAAGTGGTTTAGTACATTTTCTGTTTGTAAGAAGGGTACTGCAAATTCTACTCTGCCCCACCCCAACTTCTGAGTGTATTTTGAAGTAAATATGTATATAAATATGTATATAACTTCCTCATTTCTTTCCAGAGTAGAACTCCCGCTGATGACAGAGGTAGCCGTGCACTGCTCTGGCCTCAGCTCAAGGCAAAATCTGTGCTACACGTTTTTAACACAGCAGAGTTCAAAAAAGGGCTTTTGATTTGAATGCAAACAACTGTTTCGGTGTATTCTGAGTGGATGGTTAACAGGAAAAAAACTTTATAAAGACTTGATGTATATTGCAGTAATTGCTTTGGAATGTATTTCTGTAGAATATTAATTCTGATATGAGACATCATTTCAGTAGGGATCTTCATACTTTACTTTGTATTTTCTGGGACAGAAAAAAATGTGTGATGGACTTTATGATGGACTTTTTTTCAGTGTGCAATTTCAGGCCACATAGGCTCACTAACGATCACTTGGTCTCATACTTTGAGGTCTTTGTTGCTCAGATGCTTACACTGTTTAGGTAGGCAGGTAGTGTCACTATTTCAACATAGGGTTAGACAAGCATTGGAGTCTGACTTAGAACCTTGGTGATTCTAAGAAGAGAAAAATATTTCAGGCTGCTTATATCACATACATCCCAGATCTCTTCTAATAGTGTATTTAATAAAAGGGTTAACATATTTCTAAACACATTATGCAATGCATGTTGGTAGCCAAAAATAACACTATCCCCACCAAAAGAGAATTAAGCTCATTTTTTAAATGTGAGAATTTTTAACAGGGTAGACGTTGCTGC
This sequence comes from Pavo muticus, assembly GCA_016647715.1. NCBI lineage: Eukaryota > Metazoa > Chordata > Aves > Galliformes > Phasianidae > Pavo > Pavo muticus. The sequence continues at coordinate 1,937,290 of JACDJE010000002.1, read as the reverse complement.
TTTTGTGTTGCTTGTGAATTTGATACTGCCTTTTGGTTGCTTCTTCATCGTAATGAAGTTTAGTGTTGATTTAATGCAGAAGTTGAATTGCAGAATTTGACATCAGAGGGATGTGTTTTTTGATTCTAAAGTTAAAAGCTCTGTGAGACAACCAGTAAACCAGCAGCAAAGTGCTATTGAAAAGCAACTGCGCTATTTAAGGGAACTTGCAAATGTAAATCCTTGTTATTTTTCAAAACTAAGAGGGGGAAAAAAAAAAAAAGACCATGGGTCAGATAATTCCCTTCACTTTTTACCACAGGAAATGATCAAAGTAGCAGAAAATCTGCTCTTTTTGGCCAAACTTCTGTCAGAGACAGAAGGGGTCGAGCCAACACATGGTGTATGCAGTCTTGCAGCAAGAGGGGATGTGGCTGATGGGAAAGGAGGTGGAACCAGAGAAAATCTGTAGGGTAATACCTCCTATTAAACCCACAGGAATTTTCCTGTTCTAGATACAACAGAGGTTGATCCAATAAAGCAGATTTCAAACAACGGATCTTTTTTTTCCAGCCTGTTGGATGCTTGTGAATGAAGACATCAGGCTAGCAGCATTTGAGATGCTGTGTCAAACAGCTGTACTGCTGTAGGGAACAGTGGGTCTCTAGGGCTGATGTGAGAAGTATAGGCAAAAGTGTGTACCTCCCAGAACAGTGTGGTGGTAAATCAAGGTGCTTTCTTGTTCTTTTTTTTTCCTCTTTCCCTCCTTACCCCCCTCCCCATTAGGCTCTTTGTGTAGACTTTACAGCGGAAGCAGATGGTAGGGAGCAGAACATTTTACTCCAATTCTTTGTTCTTGCTACCCATGTAAGGTGCCAGATGGGCAATGACAAAGATAGAAATTCTCTTCCTGGAGCCCAGGAGAGCTACAGGAAGAGCAGAGCTCCAAGTCTGCCCTATCTTCACAGGATCAGTACAACGTGTTTTTCTGGGGCCCACTGGTGTAATTCGTGGGCTCTCTGCCAAGACACTTACAGAAAATCTGAGTGGCAGCTTGAAAGTGGCATCCAGGCCATTAAAGTACTTTATGCAATGAACCAAAACACCACCAGGCTTGGTTCATTCACAAATGGGGCAAAAAATGTACAGGCTAGGTATGAAATGGAAGGCCAGTTCCTTCCTAGGAATAACTTGGAAAATTAAATGTGGAGAGGTGGTTATTTACTTGGAAATTATGAATTATCAAAATTTTATATAAAGAGTTATTCAAAGGTATATTTAATGGACATAATTAATGGTATTATGAACCATTTTCTTAAGGAAGAAGGATGTCTATGGACATGAAGTGTCTCCATGACTCAGTGAAGTCTGGGTAATTGCTTATTAATATTTTCCACTACACTAAAACAATAGGGGTCCTCTTGTATTGCAAAGTGAGGAATAATGTATTGATTTTAATGAATCTGAATCTTTTCTTAGAACTGGTTTTATTGTACTACAGTTGTTTGAGCTGAAGGGTTTTGTTTGTTTGTTTTGTTTGTTCCTTTAAACCGCACAGTATATGGCACTACATGCAGACAAAGTCAAAAGCTGCATTTCAAGATTAATGCAGAGATTCCTGGGGTCCTTTGTCAGCTTGCCAGACTCTTGTTCCTGTTCTGACTTAATTTTTTTTTATATATAATTTCCTTTTATGTTAATAAAGGCTTCTTGTGGCTGTAAAAGTTGAAATTGTCTTACTCTACAGACAGCCTGGTTCTTATGTAGATACTATTTAGATTATTTAGAAATCCTGCTGGCTGCCAGATGGAGCTCTTTTGGGTTTTATGTTAAATAGTTAGAAAGCTAAATAGCTTGGTTTTTCTCTTCTCTCTCCCTTTCTCCTTCCCTTCCTCCCCCAACAACAACAAAAATAAATACTTTAAAAGTAACAACTAGCAACTTGCTTAACATTACTTTTAAAATCAAATTAGTTTGGGATGAAGTGACCCCAAATATGGGATATCTCCAAGCAGTTTTTGGCAGGTTTGACTTATTTAGCAGTATTTTAAACCAGCAGTTTTTCAGAGTTAGTTTGAGCAGCAGGACTCTACTGAAGCCTAAGGACAGAGAATCCTGAAAAGCGCAGAACGCGGCCCTGCATGCTGCAGTAGCATTTCTTACAGGTTCTGAACTTCAGATGGAAACCCCAGGACAGACTACAGTCATGTTAGGATTTCTGGAAATAACTTGAAGGGTGTGGTTCAGTGGTATGCTAGGCTGCTGTAAGCAGCTCGGATCCCTGAATTTGTTCAGCCAGCCTTTGGTGTGAGCGGCTGTGGTAGCTCCCGTGTCTCTCACCTCCCTGCTCTGAACATTTCCATGAGGCAGTGAGGAGGAGGAGAGGCTTGATAGCTAGAGTCACCATTGCCACAGATTGCTTTGAGGCTCTCAGTGAATCGTACCGTTGGCACTGGGAGCCCTTAGGGATACCAGACTGAACTCATAATAGGGTGGTTTGGAGCTGCTTTTATTCCTCAGCCCTTTGGGATGCTTCGCTCTCTAGTCCATTCAGTCAGTTGAGTTCATCGGGTCTTGGAGCACACAGCAGCACCAGGGCTGGTCTGGTTGTCTGGACTTCAGGAGCTGTGTCACTTCCTTTGGTTGAAACCCAGGTGCACCACTAGGAGCGTTTCTTGAAAAAGCAGTGCCTGTTGTGCACTGTGACTGCAGCGCTGCTGCATGGAGGGACCTTATTTCACACCATCTATACAAGGTGCTCCTCCAGTTCTCACAGAAAGGTGCCTAGGAAACACTGGGGGTCAACATTCTGCTGATTATACTTCTGCTGTCATTAACTGCCAGGCAGGGTCAAAACAGTAATTTTGGCCTCCAGAGTTACATTTTTAAAGTACAGAGTGAAAAACAATGTGATTTGCTGATCACTTTTTTCAGTATGTATTGTTTCTGTCTGGGTCATGTTAAATAAAGGAAGTCTCCCGAGTTGGTAGGCATGCTGCTCAGGTGTGCTTTGGCCCCTGTTTGCATTCTAAATCGGTGCCCTATAGAAAAAAGTAAAGAAAAGCCAGGGAGGTCTGTTTGTGCAGTGTGACAAATTATAGGCCCTCTGGCACTTCTGAATTGCCACATAGTTAATGCGATGGTCTTATTTAAATGCTTCAAATTTAATCTGTTTAAAAATTTACTCTCTGTTTAAAAATTTACTATGGAATCAATCTGTTCTGGCAATGTTAGATCCATAATTCAAAAACTTTTCCCCCTTTTATTACCTTAAGGTAGCCATTAGTCTGAAACTTTTCAATCTCTGGGTCTGGCTTAAAAAATAAAAAGGAAATTGAACCTTATATTTCAGTTTAGATCCTTCTGAAAGCTTTAAAGTCAATTGGTTGACCTATTTTTGAATTACAGAACATGGAAAAATAGTGGGTGTATTCTTTTTTGTGTTGAAGTAAGCTATTGTTTCTCATCTCATAATTAAAAGCTTGCTTTTTGAAAAGCTGAGATTGGTCCTCAGCACTGTGAGAATCAATGAGCAAATCTAGCTGCTTAAAGTGTTCTCAGTACTGAGCTTAGGCAGTAACTCATTCAGAATCCGTAATCTTGTCTTGTCCTGTGACTGTCATAATAGAGAAGTTTGTTTCAACAGCCTGTAAGTGGAGTTGGTAGCGTTGGAGCAGGCTGACGAGCAGCTGAAGTGAGTGGTACAAACTGCAGAGACACATCAGTACTATCTTTGAAACTTCAGAGATAGTGCTGCTGGCTAAGGCACTGCAGGTTGTAGTGCTCACAAAGAGTTGCAGTGAAATGCAAGTCTGAAAAACGTTACGAGAGAAGGAGAGTTGCCTCAAAGTGAGGGCTGTACCTCGTGCTTAAAAGAAGGGGGGAAAAGCCCAACTTAAAATATTTGGTCAGAACTGTAAGGGTATTTAAAGGCTGAACTCCCAGTGAATGTAATGGGACCTCTAGGTCTGGGTGTTTTGTGGATCCGGTCGTTTGTGATGAAGCATGACTGCATACCTTTTTAAAATTAATCATAGAATGTTTTGGTAGAGTTTTAGTTACAGTCTCTAAAGTTGGAAGTTTTCAGTTGAAGTAGGACAGCGTGCTGTAATTCTGTTCCTACCATCCTGACCTCCCAGTGGAGGTTACCAGCTCTTGTGATCCCTGCATACGCCCTAGCTGGCGGGCAGCCAGGGGCCCAGCTCTACCTCATTTGCTCTTATGGTTGCCAGATGCCAGCATCTCGCATCTTTCCTTCCCATCAGAATCACAGATTTCACCTCCTTCCCTCCGCCCTCTGCTCCTGGTACAACACCCAGATGTGGAACAGAGATCCCTTTGTGCTGTGTGCATGCTATCCTCATACAGGCCGTGTACTTAAAGATAGTTCGTGCCAATTGAGGTTCAGCTCGCATTACAAATATACCTGCTCTTGCTCTTTCTATATGCAACTTCCAGCTACCTCAATACCACATCCATCCTTTCAAAATACATCTTGAAGAGCTGTCTGTAATCCATATTCCTGGGAACTGTGTTTCGCACACAGTTTGTCAGAGAGCTTTAACCCTATTCAGAAGAAAGGGAATTCTGACCTCAGGTATTTATGGGGTGTTCTTTAGTTGGGGTGGTGCTGAGTTAGCTGGAAAATGTGAGATGTAGGTTAGTGGCTAGCAAAGTTCTTGCAGCTCAACAGAGTAGCACCTAGGCTTCGGGTGGCGTTTCCTGGCTCTCTTTGAATTAACTCTGCTGTTCTGCTCATGTTGTGCATTCAGTTAATCAGCAATGTGAGTTCAGTGAGAGGGAGGCAGCATCTGGATTTGCGCTGCACTGTAAAATTTTATTTATTGCTGAATCTTTTATGAGTGGGCCTTGAGCCTCCTTCTAAAATTTTGCACGTTAATGGTGAACTTTACCTCATGCTTAGCTTGTATTGCCACAGATTTTTAATTTTCATTTTGATTCTAAATCGCCTGAGTTTTTTCTCCAACTGACAAACAAACAAACAAAACCCTGTTTGGTGGATTTGTCCGATTCTTTTCCTATCTGCCTTGTATGGACAGTTTCAATATCATAAAGTGAAAATCGCTTCCTCAGAAAAACAGTTTTCATCCTACATTTCAAAGCCTCGTTCTGAAACGTGTGAGCTTTTCATTTGGCCTGTGGCTACAAACACACTTCTCATTTGGGTAGACCAGAGGAGAAGTCATTCTAGACTAAAGCTTTTTTGTCTTGGTACATAAGGTAAAATGGCAAATGCCCTTTGGTTCTCTTGCATGATGGCTTGTACTGTACTACATAAAAATCCCCGTTTCCTTCAATATTGCTATTTTGGACACTCGAGTGTTCCTTTGATTACAGGCTCAGCACTTTGCAGTCTCTTGCATTTAAAAAATAAATTGTGAATGATTCTGTTGGCATTACATCCTATGTTAAGCTTAGTTTTGTTTAAGACAAGAAAGCTCAAATCAGAATTGTGTACCAATTCTTTATGAGGTCCCTCTCATTTGGCAAAGGAACTGCTTTAATTACATCTTTAATTACATCTGTTGTTTTCTGTACTGTGTCACTGTAAAGGAGAGAACACATTGCACTTGTAAGGGGATGAAATAATTCACTCGCATCTTTGAAGCTTCTGCTGTGTTTTTTTCCCTTTTCCTCTGAAAATACCAGTGGCCTGGAGAAGACTTGCCAGGATGACAAATGCTCTTTGCAAATCTAGAGTGGTGCTCAGAAGTTGAAGTAAAACAGACTTGAAAAGTTATTAATTCTATCTGATAGAAACATGATAAAAAATCATAGTGACTATTTCATAGCTTTTCCCAGAACAATTGCATTAGCCACAATTCCACTCATTTGGTTTTTGTTTTTGTTACATTAATTTGATATTACTGTTAGATATTTCCTCTCCTATAGATGATTTTATAAGATGGAGTAGTTTCACATACATAAGATGCAGTTGCTGGTTTGGGATCCTTCTTAGGGCTGTGATCTTTGAGGTGCTGCATGTTCTTCCCTGCTAAGCTGCACTTTGCTGAAGTGGAGTTCATGTGAATCCCTGAAATCAAGGGAAGATCAGTCCTGGCCTGGGAATAAAGCTTAAATAATGTTTAGAGCACGTCTACAGGAAAATTCTTTAAGTTGGACAACTCTCAATAGCTGTCTGAGCTAGTTTGCCTTCCCTCCTCTGTTTTGCTTTCAGATGTAGGCTGGAAAACAATCAATATCCCTTTTGTTCATTAGATGCTGTGTAGTTAATTTATTGCACTTTGAAATACCTTTTTTTGCACTGACAGTCGATTTGCATTGACATCCTACAGTTTTATTTTAGAAAACCCCTCAGCTTGTTTATGTGCTCCAGTTGTATCGACTGCGTATGAATTCTGCCTCAGAACTAAAGAATCCCGGCTAATGACTGAGTGAAATGATACTGAGTTCATTTCAAGCAGAAAAGCCAAAGCTTTGCGTAAGTCTGTTTGATGACAAATTCAACCTAGTAATTTTAAAGGCTCTTTGCATTTGTAGTAGCGTGTCTGAAGATTCTTGCAAGCCCAAAGCAGATTGTTTTTAAACTGTTTATCAGTATTCTAGAGAGCACGGAGTTGTCTCCTCCAGACCCGGTTATTAGGGAATTAAAGCCTTTTAGAGCATGCTTAGGAAGAAAGATGCTGATTAGATCTAGTTTGCGGGGCTAGTTCTACTTCTGCCTGCAGATAGGAAACTGGGATGTACAGGTTTAGCACTTTGCACTCGAGGTTTATTGTAATGTTACTTCAGAACCGCTGTACTTCTGATTGTCATATCTGAGATTTTTCAAAGAAATCCACCTTACATTTTTGTAAGTTACCATTTACATTTATTTTTGTGGGTGATCTCACCTCTCTGTTTCTCCTCAAATGCTTCTAGTGCTTCTAATACAAGTGCCCTGTATGACTGTTATCCACTGATCATGGTAGCAAATCATCAGCTTTCAGCACGGATTGATTTTGTATCATGATTCTCTTCACTGGGTATATACTTCATCTCCAGCCCCCTATGTGTTACTGTTAGTCTTAATGGATGAAGTCTGAAAACAATGAACTTTGCTATGATCCCAATACACGGTGCAGCCAATAGGGATTTTCTCAGGCAGGTAAGGACATACCAGTTGTGGTAGATGCAGAGGATTAGGTATGCAGGTATGAATACAGGCAAAGAAGACTCTTTCTGAAGACTGTGGCTTGACTTTGAAGCAGGTGCTGTTGGGAAGAAGTTAATCACAAAGCAGGGGCACTGGGTAGGCAGCAGGTCTACCAAATTACACAGCAAAATACTAACGCTTAAATAGTAACTACTTATTAAATTACAGAATTAGCAGCCAATTGAGAACTGCTTAGAGGCAGGAACCTACACAGGGGTATATTTGAGGGTAAGATTAATCCTTTTCATCATGCTTTGTCAGGGATTCTGGGTCTCTGCACGTTAAGACTAGGGAATCCTGAGAAGTTTGGTCAAGAAGTATACATCAGTTCTCAAGAAAGGAGAAGGCCCTTCTAGAGTTAGCTTGGATTTAGCTGATGCGTAGGGAGATGCAGCTCTCAGGCCGTAAGGGGATTTGCAGAGCACTGAGTCTCGGTACCTGTTACGGGCACTCAGGCCATGTCTAGCTCATACAGCAAACCTCTCTTCTTCAGCAGAATGAAAGCTTTCTTTTTTTTACCCCTAGGCTCTTACATATCCATATGTAAAGGGCTGTGGCTGTTCTAAAAGCAGAGATAAAAATAATGCACTTCTTTCCCATGCTGCCTTAGTTCTGAGCATGGTGCTGTGTAATGCTGTCTACTTTGCTTTTATCTTGCATCATCAGACTAGGAGCCATTCCTCACCTCTGTTATTTCTATTTCTCCTATAATGCTTCCAAAAATCTCTCATACTGACTTACAAGACCAGCTGGAACTGCAGCATCACTCCATTTTAAGCTCTGAATTGTGTTAGCCATTACATTGGTTCCACATGCTGCTTGGGTGGAGACATCAGCTGAAATTCCCAGCACAGTCAGTCAGGCCAGGAATTGCTGCGCTGTGTAAGCGGTGGTGACTTTCTAATTCTTGATTACATTATGCTAGAAAAGAGGATTGTTCCCAGAGCAATTTACCAAGAGAGGAAAAATGGAAATAGAGTTCAAGGATGACCTTCCACCTCAGTGATCTATTTGGCTGGCGTCTGCTATTGCTCAGCTTCCCTGTCATGGGTTTCGCAGTAGTCCAGTGCTTTGTCATCGCTAGTAAGTGGAAAACTCCTGAGCTCACTAAACAGTTTGTGTGAGGGGCTTGGGTAATGGGATGGATTTGGGAATGCAACTACAGAACGAAGTATTCTTGAAGGTTACCTGAAAGAAACCTAGAGCAGACATTGAGTGTGTTGAGTCTAAAACCTCACTCAACCTAAAGCGTTATTTCTAAGCCTGAGATCCTGAGATAGATGGAGAAAAGGAGGGAGGAAAAAGGGAATTACTTTGCAGCAATCCGGCATGGGAGCAGGAAAAGTGTTGTTGAGATCGTCTCCAAGAGAGGCAGTGCTGTAATCCTGTTTCGTTTTCGTACACAGAACTTGAAAAGATTTTTCCTAGAAATGTGTAATGGGACTGTCAGAAAACAGACCACTCCCCTTCCCAGTAGTTTCCTGCTGAAGTCATTTAAGGCCTCTCACAGCTTTCATCTGTGTAGGCACTGAGAACTTCTGGGCCAAGTTTTTTCTTTTTTTTTTTTTTTTCTTAATGGAATACAAGCAAAAATGAAGAAGTGTTTAAAAAAACCCCAAAAACATCAGGGAAGAAAACTGTAAGTTTTTCAGCAAGTAAAGCTGGCTCACCACTTAATCAGGTTCTCATTTCCGTTCTGTTGCTGTCAGTCCCAGTGAAGTGGATCTAGGTGTTTTTCTTGTTTTAGGTATTGCTGGAAGCACGTATGTGAGCTGCCCAAAGGGGCGGGGAGAGTTGTTGTTCCTTACTTCACTTCTGGGACTGTCTGTTCAGGGCTTTACTCAGGAGGTGACTTGGATAGGCTCGTGAATTCCAGTTACTGTGCACTCAGACCTGATGATCACAGTAGACTGAACATATAAAATCTGCTCTGCAGGCAACAGCCCTCGCTCAGTAGCTGTTTAAAAAAAGAAAAATTCCCTTTGTAGAGCTGGCAGATAGCCTGCATTCACAGAGATGGGAATTTTTGTTGGTATATATGCCATGTTTAACACAAACGATGAAGGCGATGTGCTTCTAAAAGAAGCCATTCCTGTCCTGAATAAATGGATGCTACTCAGCATGCATTTTGCTGTTGGATGGAATTCAAGCCTCCCATTCTGAAACGGATAGCTTTTTTGGATTGCATTCACTTGTCTCTCAGACAAATCTGTGGAGTAGATTTGTTCCTCAGATGAATGATGCACAACTCATCTGGTTTCTTTCAAACCAAACTGCCTGGCAAGGGAATGATAAATGTTTTTTTTCTCTTTCTCCTTCTGTCTAGAAGACCATGCTGCACTGTAAAAGACAAACTTAATTCTCAAGGCAGATGAACTACTACATTCAGAGGTGTTACACGTTTGTAATGGTAGAGCAGTGCTGTAGGCACCTCATCAGGCTGACGTATGCTGTGGTAATACTGAGCCTTAGTCACGTTCCACAGATCAGCCCTTCTGTAGGGCTTTAATTGGAAGTTGTCCTTCAAGCCTTAGAGAAATCTGCTCAGTAGGGAGTGAATTTTCCTATTTTCTTTTGGTATTATTCTTTGGGGATTGTGATGTATATCACATACAAGTCTTGAAGCATGAAGAGCTTCATGAAGTTAGCAGGCTATTATGAATTACATATGCATTTCAGAAAAGCAAATGCTGGTCTTTAAGTAGACCTCCAGCATGCTTGAATGCAATCCACTGTATTTACATCACATTTAAAGTATGTATTTGCATTTGCTATGAAATTGTGCATACCTATGTGTAATTTTATGCAGTTTCCTTGATCCAGTGGATAAGGAAGTGGATAGAGATGAGTATGTCCTACAGAAAAAACTTCACAACTGCTTTGAATTAAATTTCCCATCAGACCCCTGGAGCAAACTTCAGACTGATGAACAAACTGACGTACTCAGAGAATATTCAACTTTGCTCCAAGCATCTAATTCTTATGCTGCATTGCCAGCAGGCTCTAAGCATTACCTGGCCCCATCACCTCCCTGTGTTCCAGCTGCCCTTGTGCTGAGGCCATACGTTTGAGGCTAGGCAGCCGAGATATCATGCAGCCTTTCAGACAGAGCCTGATGTGGTGTGATGCGAGCAGACACGGCGCTAATAGACAATCTATCTGCATTGGCAACCTGGGCAGGAGAAGTTGGGTCCTGTCACAGAACCTGCTTCTGGGAGTGGCCATCTCAGGTACAGTTTAACTATGTGTCCAGTACTACAGCTATGTGCCTGTTTGTGTTGAAGGATTAGCCAGCCTTTATGGCTTTAGGATCCAGAACCCTGCCTGTTTGCTAAGGTATTTTCGTTGTCTGGTTATTCACATGCATCTTGTTGCTCAACTACAGTATGGACAAAAGTTCTTGTCATACTGAAAACAAGATCTGAGCTGCATCCAAAGAGCGTGGAGTCGGTGCAGCTGTGTGATGGGGAGTAGCTGGAACATGCTTTCAAAGACTTGAAACTATTAAGCACATATTCAAGGAAATGACATCTGAAATGCTTTTATTTCTGGTAGTAACTGATGATTTTCTCCAAGTACAGCTTTGATTACTAATATAACCTCTTGTATCAAGATTCTAAGACTAGCAGACCCTAATTTCATGAGTTGCAGATGGTAATTAGAGATACTCCATCTGCTTTATTGTGATATGTACATACACCAGTATATGTTAATAATGGGCAGCCTCTCATACTGAGTGCATTCTGCTGAAATCTGTGTGCTGTTTGGCCCATTATGTAGAGGATGGCACAAGTGACTGGCAGTGACGTAATGACTTGTCACCACACAGTCTTAATGCAGAAGCATTTTGACACAGAATCCCTTTCTCTATGCGTCAGTCCCTTTAAGACTCAGCAGCACCCAGCAGCTGGTTGAGTATCCAAAGCATGCGATGTACTGAGGGGGCAAAAACTTATGGAAGCAGTATAATCCTGCCTTCCGATCAACGAAGGAGAGTTGCTGGCAGAAGGTGATAACAGTGTTAGTGGCTGTTTGAATTAGGGAAGGATTGGATGTGTTCAGCGAGGGGGATATTGTTTGTTTAGGTTTTCCCTCCTGGGAGTAGTTTAGTATTTCAAGCACGTTTGGGAACTCCTTTTTTTTTTTTCCCAGTGGGCTGAGATGTGAGCTGGACAGTCTGCTTGGACTTAACAGAATAAGCCTTAACAATGCTTCAGAACAAGCAGTTTCATATCCTATAATGCCAGTTTTGTTTCTGGATGCCTGTATAGACTCAGTATGTGTTCACTGACTTTTCTTTCAGCTTAAAATACACACGAAGATGCCTGTTTCAGCCTGTTGGGGCTGACAAAATACTAAAAATAGACAAAACCATAGAATAAAATGCAGCTGAAGCCAATTCTGTGCGGGGAGTCCCTCTGTGTGCTATATCCAAGGGAACAGCTGGAATCCGCTACTGACAACACTCCTATAAGTGTGGGTTTTTTTCTGTTGACTGTGTGCTTAGCGTGCGTGTCCTGTCCAGCAAAATGGAGAGCTGAGGCTTTTTTCTTTTTCATCCTCTGACTGCAGAAAGGTTATTTACGGCGGCATTGTCTGAGTCATTTTGTCACTAGCTAGTTCAAAAGCATAGGCTGTGTGTAACACTTGCTCCAAGAACAGCACTCACAAAGGGACTTGTATAAATCACCATTCAGAGATCATGAAACATAAAAACACATCGCTCTGAAAGAAAAGGCTAAGATCCCCAAAATAATTGGCAAGGGCAATGGAAATTATTGAAAGAATGAATGGGAGCAGCTACAATTGTTGCCAAAATCATTATGGTCATCAAGCTGAAGAATGAGCCTGGCAGCAGCCATACAGCCAGATGGCCAAACAACACAACTTATCAGTAATCCATCCATTTGTCTGATTGGAATCTCACCCACCCACCAGCTCAGGTGGGGACTAGAGAAGGGCTCCTGAAATGAGAGTCACTGAGCTCCTGCAGATCTCAAAAAGAACCACCCACGGATGAGGCCGCAGGTTTGATGGAGCCCTGTGCACAAATGTTGCATTACTATGTTAAAACGGATTGATTTTGAACACTGTAGATCCCGTACTCCATGTGGCTGGGATGAGATGCTGTCAGTATGGCCACGTGTGTGTCAGCAATTAAGGAGCCTCTGAGAATTTATGTACAGACTCACGTAGCTCACCTTGCAACATAACTTTTCCCAGCAGAATATGACTGCTATAATATAAAAGGGAGCTTTGCTCTACATATGTTAAGTACTCTTATCTCTCAAGTGGCCCGAAAAACATAACTAGATTAAACTAAGGGCCTATTCTTGGGGCCTATTAGGGCTATTCTTGTTTCTAGCTTGGATTTTGCCATAATATTGTTATCCTCTTCACAACACATCAGTCCTCTTCAAGAGGCAACTTTCTCCATAGAACATCAGCTTATTTTTTTAGAACAAGCTATCTAACATCTAGCTCACCTAGCAGGGTAGAACCCAATAAACATTGACAGCAAACCCCACCATCTTTATTTGTAGCCTTCTCTTTAATGCTAGTATCTCAGTATTATCTCTTCTTTTCACTGACAAACATCCTGACAACCAATGGCAAAGACTTGGTGTAGTAACAATAAACACTGGAATAACTGAAACTGTCCTAGATGTCCTTTAGTAAGACGTCAGCACTGTGAAGTGAGGTACACGTCAGCAGTATTAGCAAAATAAATGTGCCAGGGACTGGTTCTCCTTTCCTCTTATGTTTAAGTAAACCTTTAAAAGACAAACAAAGCTCCCTTTCAGAATGGAACTGAAATGCAATACAGAATGATTCACGCCAAATAAATAAATGCTTTTCAGTTGCAATCATTCCCTATTGAGTTGAAGTGGTATAATGCTGTTTCAATCGCATCACTTCCAGAAAGCATGCACAAACAAAAGAGGTAATTTTAACACGAGGAGGGGGAATGGCAGCTCACACGGAGCATCCAGCCAAAGGATCGGGAATAATTGTATGATGACAGAGCTGAAATCTATGCCAGTTTACAACTTCCTCTACAATTAATTTCATTTCTCTACTTCGTTCCCCAAAAAATTGACCCTGAGTAATAATTCCCATGCGTTTCATCTCTCTGCAGTTTCCATGGGATTTGCCACCGAATAACTCAGAATACTGGTAAGAGTATTCCAGTTTAATCTGATTTCCATCGGGACTCCCACCCACCTTCATGTAAGCATTCAACTCTTACTCCCGTCTGGAACACCAATCCACCTTAAAGAGTATCTGTGAACACATACAACAAAATTCTTAATGGTCATTTTGGGCACAAATGCATGCGTAGGAATGCTCCCCACCTAATGCTGAACCACAACTGCTATCTGACAATCTGACAGCTATGTAGCAACACTAAATAGTCATTCATCTACTTAGCCGAGAGCAAAAACTGAAGCAGTGGGAATGTACAACATTTGAATCAGCATTTGTTAGCAAAATATTTCCCTTGTGATGTACAGAAACCCTACTGACTGCAAATGTTCTTGACTTTGATCATGCTTAAAGCTGCTAAGTTCAGCCAAAAGTGCTTCACCACACCGTGACTGGGACGGGGATTTTGTTAACAGTGGCAGTGAGCTGTCCCTGTGTGAATGACCACTCCTGCTGGCAGAACCTGTGTAGTTCCATGGAAGTTTCATAACTACCAGGCTCCTTCTCTGAAAGCTTGTCATGTGTACAACAGGAAGCTCCAGTCCCACAAAACATGTATATACTGATGAGACTGCAGTATGAGATGCTGCGAGTCACGACACTCATTTGTCACATGCAGTTTCTACTCTGCCTGAATGAATCTCCTCCCCTTTAGACTCAGCCCCCAGTGAAAACACTTTGCTTCGGGTCTGCATTTGTTCTTTCCTTTAATTCTTTCATATTCCTTGAGATGTGAGGGCTGATGCTCTCCCAGCATAGAATCTAATTTCACAGGGCGTCCTATTGATTACAGCAGGGTCATTTGACATAAGATGCAGCATGTGTATATGTTACAGTTAGCATTTCAGCAGTTTGCCCGTGTTGGCAAACAATTCTGCTCTGGAATTTGCTCATTAAAACAGCAGACCTAGGTGAGACCGGAGTGCATTTAAGTTTTTGGGTATGCTAAAACAATCAAAACAATATGTAGGAGATTTTTGTGAATTATCGTTAATAACACAAATGTGTATTTTTAATAGTATTTGAAGTTCAGTTTTTAATTAGGTTTGAGCTCTACGTTATGCCTTTCCTTAGTAAAACGAAACAACAGCCTCTATATTTCCCAGTGGTGCTCATTTCTGATGCAGACTTGCTGTCAAACTGACACCATGCTGCAGAAATACATACAAACAGAAAGCCTTCGTATACCAGAAAATTAACAATTTAGCAAGCAGAATGTATAATTCATACAGCCTAAAAAGACAGTAGGCTCCAAAAACTAGAAATACCTTGCCAGCTTGAGGGGTTTGGGTTTTTCTTTTTTACATTTTAAGACATTTATGAACATCATATTAAAATAAATATAATTCTTACATATTGCCAGATTGTCTGAAGTCAATCCTGCCATCTTAAATGCTTTCTGATTGAAAAAAAAAAAAAATAGATATGAAGCCATTTTAATGATCTGCTTTCTTTTTATGAAAACCTACACAGAATTAGTTGCCATGATAAAATGACACATCAGTCTGCTTAAAATTTAGTTCTATACATACACATAAGCTATCAATGTTGAAAAGTCTAAAGTTCTAAACAGATGAGTTTTCATAGTACCCAGTTGTTCTGCACTAAACATGCTGCACCTCTCTACCAGGAAGAAGCAGATAATTCTCTTTGTAATTCAGATCCAAATCCTTCTGAAGCCACTGGAAGGATTTCTATTAAGACAGCTTACTGGGACCGCACTGTACACTGTTTGTCTCACTGAGGTGAGTTCTCACTTCATCTTGTTATTTCAGGACTTCCAATCTCAACACTACAACTTGTAAAGCTTTTTCTCCCCTTGAAACTGAGGTTGTATATTAAGAAGAGAGCTATTGGATAGCAACAGATGCTTGTTACTGGTCCATGGCAAGATTTCAAACTGCATACATTCTAAGTATATGCTTTCAGTAAGTTTTGGGATAAGAAGTCATACTGATGGTAAAAAAATGTCCTTAGGTGACACCAAGAATGGAGGAGATTCGCTTTTGACAGGCAAAAGGCTAACTGCCGTCCTTGCCCTTGCAGGTGTGTTCTCACAAGGCTGGGAAAGTCTTTATTTTTGGGGGTTTCCATGGTAATGTTGGCAGTCCTAAATGGAAACAAAAATATTTAAAAGGATATGTTAAAAGAAAGTGGGATTCAAACATGACTGAGGTTTGTGTTTTTCTAAGGGTAGAAAGCAGAAATATTGTTGTACATGGATTTTAAAATTCCATCTAAATTAAATCCACAGAGAAATTCAGGCACATTTTTACAAACTGTTGTGGGTTTGGCATTATAAAAAACATTTTACCAAAGGCCTTTCAAGGGTTGGCAAGCAAGGACTGACTCTTTTCATGCTTTGTTTTCTGAAATAGGTGGCTGTTTTCTACAACTTGAATTTCCATACAATCAAAATGATCATTGCAGTAAAAAACAGCTGCTGCCAAAAATACATAACACAAATTTCTAAGCAGGTCTCATATATTTTAGCAGTAGCCTTTAAATGTTTTGAAGGCTTAAAAATGAAACTTACGCCACCATCTTGAAAAGAAGCCTGCAGTGCTGAAGAGAGCTTTCTTTCTTGATTTCTTGATTTCTTTCTTTCTTTTTTTTAATTTTTGGTCCTGAAAATCAAATCCTGTAAGAAACTGCAGCTGTGTCACATCAGGGTGGGAGAGCCCCAGTGTGTCCTCCGGTGCCTCCAGGAAAGGAGGGCACTGGCCCTGCAATGCAATGTCTGCCATCACAAGTCTCAAGAATCATATCATCACAGAATGGCTTGGGTTGGAAGGGACCTTAAAGATCACCCAGCTCCAGCCCCCTGCCGCAGGCTGGTTGCCCCCACTAATCAGGCTGCCCAGGGCCCAATCCAACCTGCCATTGAGCACCTCCAGGGATGGGGAACCCACAGCTCGCTGGGCAGCTGTGCCAGTGCCTCACCAGGCCTGGACACAGATGGGGCCTCACGAGGGCAGATCAGATGGGGACAATCCCCTCCCTGCCCCACTGCTATCTCCCTTTTAAGAGAAAGAGTTCTGGAAGCCTCTGATGCTGTAACCAAGTACCAGGCACCAGCCTGTTTCGTTTTGTGCCCTCAAGAGCAAGAGAGACAAAATAACTCAGACAACGAGATGCGGATGTGAGGGCAGCCCTGGCACTACATCACCACACTGGTAATAGTGGGACAGATCCCAGTGACCTCAGGAAATGACAAGGGGAAGCCACCTCCTTTCTTCTCCTGCAGCAGGCTGGGAAGAAGGCCCGAGGGAGGAAAATGTCACCTGTGCCCTTTCCCTTTGCTTGCTTTTGCTTCCAATGGAAGGCAGCAGACAGATGGCTCAATGCTGAGGTGGACTGGGGACCTGGTGGCAGTGCTATTTATACGCCAGGGTTGGAAAACAGCACTTGAAAGTGCCTCAGCTATAAGGTCCTGCTTGAAAATAATCCCAGATCTGTGAAAACTTCCAAAAATTGCTTTCCTCAGTATGGAAGCCGGATATATATTTGTTGAATCAGGCTCTTAATTAGGTTGGATACAAAGGGCTTTTCCCCCCACGGTACTTCCTGCTCAGCAGCATTGCCCCTGCTTCCCGCTAACCCTGATGTGGCATTCTGTGGGTATTATTTACTTTCACAAACACACCGTAGCAATCAACAACTGATTTCCTTTCTTCCCCCTCCCCCTTTTAATGTATTAATTATATTTTTCAGGCCACATTTCTTCCCACTTACTCAGGCTGCTCTTTCCATTAAAACACGTTCTCCAGCTGCCCCCAATCGTTTGCCCTTCCTGTCCATTCTTGGGCATGCCAAAACTGTTAGTGCACAACAGGAAACCAATAGCTTTTGCTATCGGGAGACATTTCCTTCACAGCACAAAACGTCTGAATAATAATTTCAAGCAAGGCTTCACCCATTTCCTGTAAAAGGAGGGAAGTTTGCCTATCCTAGTCCCTCAGAGCTCTTTGTTTCCATCCCTTCATGATGTAATGCTTTCTGCACAGGGAAGATGGATCGTTTTCCCTTAGCAGCACTGAATTCAATATCCTGTGTAAAGATTTGATACCAGTCTTCAGCAATGAAACATGCAATGCATACAAACAATAAAAAAGATGTGCTACAGTTTATACTTGTGACGTCTCTTTTGAAACATAAATCAACTTTTTGGTGTCTGGAAAATAGCTGAAATGAAAACATGAATGCTAAAGACAGCTTGTTTTATTAAATGTTTTAATGCAGTATTAGCACTGCGGGTGTCAACTACTGCACGCCCTCCAGCAGATGTGACAGCCCACCTGCATCAGCTCTTGCTGAGCACCAGAATGCCCCAGACTGAATTGTCCATTATAAGGCTCTGGATTTTACAGGAATATTGTGGATAAACTGTCTCAGGCACTGAGTCAGTACATCAATTAAGCGCATGCTTAACTTCATTGTTGGAGTTGGAAGGGACATTTAAAGGCCATCTGGTCCAACTCCCCTGCACTGAACATGGACACCTACAGCTGATCAGGTGCTCAGAGCCCCATCCAGCCTGACCTTGGGTGTCTGGCGCCTATATGGCAAATAAAATAAAATAAAAATCACTTAAATAAATGCTGAGGAGTGACTAACTTTGTTAAGTATTATGCTACATCAAAGCCTAAAAATAACGGCACTGCTTTTGGGATTGTTAAAAAGGGAACTGTCAAGCAGTGTGCATGCTAATACTCCAGAGCTGGAACATTTAGAGATGTTTAGGATGCATAATTTTAGGAAAACTGTCTTAAAGTGCCCTTTATCCAAACAAAATAGACATAGAAAATTCTACATATGAAATGCTGTTTCCACCGAATCCTACTAAGATGCTTCTTAATCTATTTTTGTTAAACAATGCAACCTGGAATCAAGTTATGCAGATATTATTTAATTTTCAACAGTTTTTTTTAACAAGCTTAATAAACCTTGTGGATATGACTTTTTTATCACCTGCTGCAGCAATCCGGAAAGCTTAAAAGGAAAATCTGTCAAAGAGTTTAAGTACCTTAAAAATAGCTATTGTCACAATTGTTATTGTAATGCAGTCTTAATTACATTATTTGTCCTCACACTAGTATAATAAATGTCTCTCTCCATTATTCTGAAGACAATAAAACTTTCATTACATTTGTGTTTTCTGTGTGTTTGTCATTTGAAATGTTCAGCCCAGTACGAAGTACTTCATCTCTCTCACTCTAATTCCCTCGCTTCAATCAAGAGGCTGAGAATTTATCATTTTCGTCCCTCCTCCTTCAACACGCATCGCATGCACTCCCCAGTGTCTGCCTCCACAGCTGGGAAGCCACAGGTAGAAGGCACCTTCCTTCACACAGGCTCCAGACACATCTGTGTGAGCTAAATAAACCATTTCAGCAGCTTTCTGCTAGGAATCGCATGTAAGAGCAGCAGCTTTGTGTTTCAGTTTCTCTCGCTTGAAAGGCAGGAAGGTGTTTCCTTGCTGCAGGCAAGCAGGACCTTTGCATTTCATGGCTTCCAGAGCAATTTGTCACTTTGGGACCAAAGCAACAGGGAGTCCCTGCACTGGGAAGGTTTCATCCACTCCTACAACGTTCAGTCATCAATTCCTCCTGAGTGGCTGTAAGATGTGGGACATCACCACTCTCTCTATTTGTTTCAGAGGTCCTGTATGGGTTTTGATCCACTTCACTTGGGGCTGAGGGCAATGTTTCCCCCCTCTGTGTCTTTCACAGATCACAAGACTGCTTTCTAAAGTAAAAAAAAAAATAAATAATAAAAATCCGCAAAATATAATTCCTTTTTCTAATTTTATGACCTTAAATTGGGCCATCTTGTTGAAAAACCTTCCTTGAAGGTGAGTCTCCAAAGCTATTATTGCCATTTGGGTGTGACTAGGTTACATTTAATTAACAAGATCCCAGTGTCAATACTTCATTCAATGGTTGTTAAGGTGAATCAGTTCTGGCCACCTATCCACAAAGCAGAATACCAGGTGAGCCAGGGGCGCTCTGAGGAAAGCAGTGCAAACATTTGATGCCCAAAGAAACCAGCTACGAGGAGTGTGAACATGCTGAATACATCTATCTAATTGTGCCTAATGGTAGGAAAAGCTAATGGTAGCGTTACCCTTTTGGCTGTTTCCAGTGTGTAAACCAACATTTGCAAAGTGCTCTGGAAAGGTCTGTGGGTAACACTACGGACTGACAAGAATTGACATCTAAGTCCTCTTTTTCCCATTATTAACCTCTAATACTGTATATGCTTCAGCAAACTTCACTAAAAATCTCATGACAATAAGATTTTGTGCTGTGGAATGGATTACAGAACTCTGTCCATCTGTCAAAACACACAGGTAAATGACACTTAGGCCTAACTCTCTTCTTGTTCAACAGAGGCTCAGAAAAATTAGGAGACTCGATGAAGGTCAGAATGGAATCAGTGAGAAAGAGGAGGCTGACAGCAGTCTAATAGCCATTACAGAGGCTGTAACTGCATGCTAGGCCCTGTGATAGAACACACAGTGCCAGAGTGCAGATAGCATTTGCTTTCTCTACTATGTATACCCAGATTGGCAGAGAAGGTTGAGTGTCCTCTGCAGCAGCAGTGATGACATGGCTGGTGGGGAAGGGGGGGATGTGATACAGACACTGCCCTAACAGAACAATGTCAGTAGCCAGGAACGATCAGATGTCCCCACTAAACTCACGGAGGCACAAAAGGAGCTAACAGCTGACATTTTTAACACTGGAATTTTCAGGCAAGTCAAATCATAATTTTATCAGAATCATGATATAAGCAGCGTATCATATATAACTGCTGCCTTAGAGTCCTGCTAGGCAACAAAGCGGCCTCAGAAACAAGATACCTGTATAATCTATGTCCCTTAAGTAGGTTAAATCCCCCTAACACCTTTCATGCCAGCATTTATTCTGCATGGTGCTCAGGCTCTCATTATGTTTGACATTTTATCTCCGTTATTGAATTGTCTTTTCCTTGTTTTGCTCATTCACAGTGCATACTGGCCAGCCTACAAAAACGTAATTTGAGTGTTTTAAATGAGACTGATATATTTTGACTGTGTCCTCGCTGACACAGAGGACTGTAATGCAGCCAGCTGTTCATTGTTACTATATTAAATAAAGTAAAATTCCCTTGTGATATACTATATACTAACAAATGATGTAATGAAGCTCTGGCCATGTGAAAACTCTGTCATGATACCACCCAGCATCCCCCTGAGCAGCCAAGAGGCCAAATCACTTGTCTGAGAAGCCCCGTTAACACGTCGCCCTTACAACCCAGAGCTGTAATTGGTTTAACTTGACACGCTGCTCATTTTCTGTCCTGCATGCTCCAGTACGCATGCTCCAGTACATTTCTTTCCTCTCTGCTGGAGAGAAGGTGTACAAAACAAAGCCAGTTTAACACATTTATCTGCCTTCTTCTTTCCACCGTATGCACCAGGGTGGCAAAAGGTACAGTGCAAATGGATGGGGAGAACTGGGAGCAGTGTATGGCCTATGAGACCCCACTACATCTGAGAAGCAGGAAAGGAGGTAAAAGCAGGCACTGCTTTTACCAAGGGGATTTTCAAGCAAGAGAAACCAAATCAAAAATAGCAAACTAGGTTTAAACCTTCAGAATGCACTGATGGTGCCCAGTCCTTAAAAGGAAAACTCAGATATGTGGGGTGCCTTCCAGCCAGTCACATGCTGCATGGGGCCACGGTGATGGAATCGTGTCACCTATATAAGCCAATGGCTGTGGAGATTGTGCACTGCAATACAGCTGTAGCTGAATTTGTAGAAGGTTTACACAAAAATTGGCCTTTTGTAAGTTTACGCTTACATCAAATTTGAAACATTTATCTCTTGCCCTTTTCAGAGCCCATACAATGTAGTAGTTAGCAGAAGGTTCATGCTGTCTGGGAATGGTGGAGAACAGGACTCAGGGCACCGCAGTGACACAGCTGTACTGTGTGCTGAGATAACTTGCTTGGAACCAGAACAGGTATCCCCACTAAGCAATGTAGACATACCTCAAGCACTGAGATGAACAGAAACTGTGATTCCACAAACACCAGTCCCATGCATGAGTTGTGTGGTTAAGGATTTCAGACAAGGAATAAACTCCCATCTGAACTCCAGCCCTGCTCTGCGGCAGTTTTGTCTAGGTGCTACGTGTTCTCTCCTAGAGGGTTCATTGCAAAAACATCAGTGGCCTTTCACTAGCAAGGAAGGGGAGGAGGAAGAGCACCATATGGCATTTCCCCAGTGGGTGCATACCACATGCCTTTCCCATGTTTACAGTTCTTGGCCATGGTCTGAGCCCAACGTCAGGCTAACCTTGAACCTTGCAAACTAAATACAATCCTGAGAGTGCAGCTGGAACAGGTGGGAGAGCCAGATAAAGAGTTCAGTTTCCAGAAACAAAAGAAAAAGAATTCCCTCCCAAATCTGTGCTGTTAAACCTATCCTTGCTGCTCTGACAACATATCATTCTGGAAATGGCAGTGGAGTATTTTCACCACCACACATTGTGAAGCTGAATGCAAATGTTCTACAATTTCGTTGCCCAAATAGCATGGTAGGATTCTCACACCTTCAGGACACAGACTGCTGACTCACCTGTCCTTGCTTCCGGCCATAGGGAACTGTGCTGCAGAAAAGCCATTATACAGAACTGCTCCTGCTCCATAGTCTGCCTGGAGATGATAAATACACATTCCCTTCCTGCGCCCTGGGTGGTGTCTGCTGCCAGCAGTGCTGAAGCTGCCCAGCTCCCACAGAGCCATGCCTGTGGAGCTGCTGACCCAATTGCAGCACCTGGGGAACGCTGTGTTAAAATTCCCACGGGCAGGTGTGACTGTGGAGCTGCAGGCTGTGATCCAGGATCCAAGCCTTCATGGAGCACTTTTATTTCTGCAAGATAATTAGTGGTGTAAATGAATTGGCAAGAACCATTTTTGCATGAAAGTCAGTTCTGGGCTCCCCAGTACAAAAAAGACAGGGATCTCTTGGAAAGAGTCCAGCAGAGGGCCACAAAGATGGTGAAGGGCCTGGAGCATCTCCCCTGTGAAGAAAGGCTGAGAGACCTGGGTCTGTTTAGCCTTGAGAAAAGAAGACTGAGAGGGGACCTGATCCAGGTCTACAAATATCTAAGGTGTGGGGGGCAAAGTGGCAAGGCCAGACTCTTTTCAGCAGTGTGTGGAGACAGGACAAGGGGAAACGGCCAGAAACTGGAGCATAGGAAGTTCCGCACCAATGTGCGCAAGAACTTCTTTACGGTGAGGTGACGGAGCACTGGAACAGGCTGCCCAGGGAGGTTGTGGAGTCTCCTTCTCTGGAGATATTCAAGACCCGCCTGGACACCCACCTGTGCGATCTGGTGTAGGAACCTGCTTTGGCAGGGGGGTTGGACTCGATGATCTCTGGAGGTCCCTTCCAACCCCTACGATTCTGTGATTCTGTGAATAAGAAGCATCCTTAAATGTTCTCATGGCCTCTGAGACTGTCTAATCATGAAATACGTGTTCTATGTAACCTCTATTTTTTAATTCCCTTAATTTTTGAACAAACAGAACTCCCCTCCCCATTCCCTCTGGAAGACAGATAATATGTTATGAAGTATTTTGGCAGAAGACACCACTTATTGTATTTATTGGCGACATAATAATATGTTAAAGTGAAAGGGGAAAAATGAAAGCTGCTAGAAAGAGGTCAAATTCCAGCTATTTCTCAGGAGTAAGGTTCAGTTTTGAAGTCGTTTTTCAAAAGAGGTTTTACATTTACAAAATCTAATGAGGTTAATTTGAGACTGAATGAGCTAATCATCAGTTTGGTATTCTGGACACCACAGATTTATCGCTTCCCTCAGTGTGATAATATCATTTGTCATCTTTCTTCTGCTTTCACATCAACAGAATAATTTCTACTTCAGACAGAGGCTCTGACTTCCATGCTCCTGAAAACCTGTGCTGTTCCATTATCTTAACTCTGGAGAAAGCATTTCTGGGAGGATCACTGCCTTGATGTGAGCAGTTCTGGGTCTCAGCTTTAGTGCAGGAGCACTGAGTGACCTGCTGCTGCTCATGGCCATGGGACTTTATTGAACTGTTCTCTGGTATCACTTATAGAATAATTCCCAGGAGGTTCTGAGTTTGAGTATTTCCAAAATGTGCAGGTTTCACACTATGGCTTTGAATATATATAAATTCTACAAGGTAGGAAAGGGGAAAATAATGACTTGCCTTTCACCTCTTTGTCACAGAATCGCATTGCCATGTAAGAGCTGCTCACTGCCATACTTGCAGGAGGCTCGTGGTTTCCTCACATTTCCTGCTGTGCACCTCCCAAGCTCTTTTCCCACCCTGCACAGCCAAAGCCCATTGTCAGAGCTTCCATGGAGTGAGAGCTGAGGGGGGCCGCAGCCCCCTTGCAGATGTTTATTATTTGACTAATTAGCTTGGCGTTAATCACTTGCACATTCAGACAGTGGAATCATACAGGAAGAGGACAATATAAAGGAAAGTACCACAGTGATGATTTCCATTTCAATGGGAGGAAAAAAAGAGGGAAAATTTCAATCTGAAACCAGTATGCTTTGTCCATGACTCAAACCTGCCAATATTGCTAGTTTCCATCTTGCCACTGAAAGCCAACACGTACACAGTCATTAATCATGGTGAAGACCCAGCATGAGCAGTCCTCCTGCCCTCAGTGTATGTTCCTTATCATGAGGCTCCACCATGACACAGTTTTCCCCTTTCCCTATTCCTGTTTCTGCCCACCTTTCAGAGCACTCATGAATCAGCCAGAATCCCCTTCTGCCCAGCTCTTTTCAGATGCACCTACAGAAAGATCTGCTTTGTTCTTGAGTATTTTGCTGTCTGGGCCACAGTGTGTTGAGCTGTTGTTGCTTAAACTGTGAGAAAATAGCTAATGTAGTACAATGGCTATCTCCACCCTACAGCCTGTGGTTTTCCAAAACCACAAAACATGACGACATGGCAACCAACTTCCCTACTCTTATACATATAAACGTATATCTATGTTTGCATTACAGTATATTCATAATTAAATGGACAATGAACAAATCTACTAATTACAAGTTTTACACAGAAGATGTTGGTATAGGCCCCTTTGGATGCAGCCTGCAGAACTCCAAGAACTTTGAGAGGCAAACCATCAGAAAAGATCTCTGTTACGTGGTTAACTGCACTTATGAAACTCCCTGACCAAGTAACTCTGCACATTGGCTTGAAACTACAGCTGCGAGCTGTACAAAGGAAATGACGACAGGATACAAAGGACTAGGGAATATTCAGTATTTACTAAACAAAGATCTTCATTTCAGCGTGTGTCCAGTCATACCACAAGTACTTGACAGAAACAGCTCCCTGAGCTTGGACAGGTCACAGAGTCATTGCTGTTATTTTGCTGTGCACACGCAAAAAAATCACTTTGCATTAATATACTTGCAATAGCAGATTCTTTTTTCCCCCTTTTTAAAATTGCCATTTTAAGCTAGAAAGGCAAGCCAAAGGGCAAATATGGGAATAAGACCTGAAACTCTGAAAATGCCATGATCATTCTGAGACATACATTTCACGCCTTAGTTTTTCAAAGGAACTCTCTTCAGAAGAAACACTTTCAAGCTCAGGCCAAAACTCAGGTTAGAATCACACCAACTTGCTGAAAGGGATTTTACAACTTCATCTGGGGTAACCAGAGAGCAGTTTGGGTAATCTTTAATATTACCAGATGAGAGCTGTTCCTATAACACAATATGTTATGTCTTTTTCTTGGGATCTGAAGAAAAGGGCTGTTGTAAAACAGTATTATTTATGAACTGTGTTACAGTGTTTGCCAGACGACAGTGTACAGGCGGTACATCTCCAGCCAGGCAGCACGGAGCTTGGGGCTGCAAGGACAGGCTGCCACCTCCGAGGAGACTTCAGTCTGAAGAATCAATAGAGGCAAAGGGCCAGAGATGGGTAAAAGTGATTCGATGGCTTACCTGGCTTCAGAGCTAAAGTAGACTCCACTGGAAGGGGGGGTGGTGGCTCCATG
The DNA here is from genome assembly GCA_016647715.1 of Pavo muticus. Classification (NCBI taxonomy): domain Eukaryota; kingdom Metazoa; phylum Chordata; class Aves; order Galliformes; family Phasianidae; genus Pavo; species Pavo muticus. Next base: position 1,911,856 of record JACDJE010000002.1, on the reverse strand, counting down.
CTGACAATGGACTTGTTTCTGTTTGCAGTTTTTCCTGCTCTCAGTTTACAAGGGACCTCTGTCATCGTTGCATTCTCTGAACTTTCCCATCCTTGATTTTTGCTCAGATGCATCTCTGCTTCTTTCCTCAGCTGCTGTTTGGAACAAACTGACAAACAAACATGTGCTGCTGGATCGGTGTAAAAAGTATTTGCTTGATTCCTAACCACAGTGGACTGAAGAGACAAAACAAAAATAAATAGCAGTGAGTCATGTTTTATGTTCTTTTTCAATACCTTTTAAATGCAACCAGTTCTACTTTCACCTTCATAGTTCAACTAATCGGAACAGATTTGTTCTCGTGCAGGTAAAGCTCAGTCCCTCTCTAAGACCCCAGTGTGCTCCATTTTTCTTTTACCCCTGTGCTTAACATTCAGCCTGGAGCAGCTGCTAGCTACGACACAGATGAGGAAGTTGTGTTATTTGTGCCTTTCAGGACTGCTAATTTTCTCGAGTTGACAGCCCAAGATTAGGTGAAAATTTGTTGTAGGAGAATCTTTTTTTCTTTTTTTCAAGTAGTGCCCATGCACATATAGCAACAGAAATAGCTGCACAGCATCCAGCTAGCTGTACAGGGACCCCAATCATTACTTGGATGTTAGCTTTGTATTTTATGATCTCATTTTTCCTTGTAAGTGTGGAAATATCAGAGTTTCACTCAGCCCTACCAGTTTGTTCCAAAGTCAGGGGAACTGAAATACAGTATTGAACAACACAACAACATGTCAGGAAAAAATAAATGGAATGGCTTTGTGGTGTCAGCTTGTGAAGAAATGAGATGAAATATTTTTTCCATGTGCTGAATGAGCCCAGACAAAATCTGTCTCAATGCTAGGCTCACTGCAACCTGCTTGTATCATTTTTGGAGACATGCGAAATCTGCTTTATAGCAGGTACTTAACCATGCTATACACTCTGAAAAATACTCCCTTTCCTAAGAATAAAAATTTTCACTGTTAGATAAGATAGAGCTGAAGATATTTGCTGGAGTCTTCTGGTACAGCCAAGCATGTTGGCTGTGACTTTAGTCACTGGAACTCTTCCTTAGGCTCTGCCTCCTCTTGAATCAGAACTAAATGAATAAACCCCAGTAAAAGGAGAACTCAGAAAATGGAGTGGTAGTTCCAGGTAACATCATACGTTGGAGAATGAGTTCTGGGTGATTGTGGGTTACTGGAAGTCTATGCTGGGTGGATCTAAATGTGATTTTTTATCTTTCTTTCAGGCTGAGGATGCCTCTAGCTTCCACTAAGTTGATTTCAGGTAAATACATACTTAAGGATTAACATTTTGGCTCACAGAAACTTCAGGCCATTACTTCTAATTAAAACAAACAAGACCCTCTGAAAACTTTATGGCATTCCAAGGAGTACTCTCATCCATGAGTAAAAGGCACTTTTTCCCATCTCTGACCTACCCGTATTCCTGTGAATTTCATTCACTATCAAACCACTCTCAAACGGGAAAGGGCATTTTCTGCAAACATTATGCACATTAACACCCCTAAAAATGCTTATTCCACGGTTACATTCCAAGCACTGGCAGGACACTTTATTCACTGCAGTAACTGAGAGCACTGCCTGTTCTCACTGTATCTCCCAGGCCACAATCGCGGGTGTCAGATGTGTTTTTGCTAACAAGGCTGTGGAACTGGTGAGCAGAGTGCTTTCCCACCCTTCCCTTCTCCCAAGCATCCGTCAAGCCGCAGTTTCACAGCAGCCACACCCTTCTTGTTATTGTTGAAGTCAAATATTAAAGGTGGGTTCTTTTTATATTTTCCTTAGCCTTTCACCTTTATTTAGAGTGCATTCAAGGGACATCTGTGTTACTGGCAATAACATCACGTGAGGGAGCTTTCTATAAATAACACCACTATTAAATAAACTGCTGGAGCACGGCATTCACTAGCACGATGAGTTCAGAGTTGTAGTATTTATTCTTGCCGGGGTCGACTGTTAGTGAAGCATCCTTTTATTTTCATTTTGGGACAGTACTTTTAATGTGCAAATGAAACTGAAAGGCGAGATCCCGAAGATGCACTGCCAAATCTGCCAAATTTCCTAGGCGACACTGGCAGGATGGCCAACATCCAGCGGTGGTCAATAACACCTGATGAGTTCACAGAAGTGTTATGATGGTTAAAACATTCATGTGAATGAAGTACATTAAGTTTCTCTGACTGAATGAGTCATTACAATACAGAGATTATTTCAATTTGAGATGTTTGGCATGCGAAGGAGTAAGGTAAATACTAGATCATGTTCTTCTGTTTTCACAACTGAAGAAATGTGAACTCCATAAAACTGAGTCCAGACTTGCAAAGAGCTACAGAAAATCCATCCAAGTATACATTTATAGCAGCTTTCTTTGAATAACGTAGACATACCCCAAATCAGTTCTAAATTGTCTTGGTCAGGGTTGGCCTAGGTCTAGTCAAAACTGTGATTTACTGAGGAAATTTAGTAAATTGTCTTCCCATGCTCCTCACTCTAAACTATTATTCTTAAATAAGATCTCTATGTAAACCTAGCTTGAACACTCTAAAGAAATGACTGCAGTGAAGACAATATAATTTAACCAAACAACGTAATAAAAATGAGGTTTGTCTGGGAGAAACAGACACAAGAAAAAAGAGTATAAGACAATGTAGGAAGTGATAATAGACATGATTTCACCAAGAGGGCCCAGAAACAGCAAAGAGATTATGGAAGAAAACCTACAGAGTTGATTAGAATAATATATTGTTTTCCTATTCCCAAATATCCTGTGGAATTTAATAGACATGTTGAAAGAAATAAAGTGGTGGTTTGTTTTGCTCATGACATGAGGGAGTTTAATGGGAGCTACATAAGCCACAGGTTGGCCAATACTAAGCACACAGGTTTCCCAAGCATAATGCCTACAGTCCAAATGATGTTTTCATGTAATGTTAGAAGTTCCTCTTGTATACGACATTCCTTTAAGGGAGAAACTGACTCAGCTGAGAGGCATGAATGTTTTATTAAGAGATTTGTACAGACTTTGGAAACACATATAACTCAGAGATGTCTGTTCAAAAACTGGATCCATTATTCTAATTATATACTACAGAAGGAAAGCTACGTGACTTCTGAAGATCACATGGAATAAGGATATCTACATCTTATTGTGCTGACCCATTCAAATTAGGTCCCAAATACTCACCACTTTTCTCACTTTATTCTTTGGAAAACCCATAACACATCTCTTAGAATAAATTTACTTTAAAAAGCATATGAAAGAGGAATCAGGAATGAATAGAGAACATAACAGGAAATCTTGCCACCATACAAATCGACTACTAACCCACACCCTAAGTGATGCGTGCAGTTCTGGTGCCCTCATCTTAAGATCTGGCGAATGTTCTGAGAAAGGTAACAAGGATGATTAAAGGTTCAGAAGAGCTTTCTTACAGAAAATTATTAGGTGGGCTCGGAATCTTCACGCTGGATAAAGAGGGGAAGGCTGCAAAATCCTTAATGACATAAAGGGCTTAGATAAAGACTTCTGCTTCTTTCAACACAGGACCAGGCACGAACAAATGAAGATGCAGAGAGCCAGGCTCAAAGAAGAAGTGTAGATTTTCTGCATGCAACAGGTAATAGTGAAACTCAAAAATGGATACAATGGATGCAAGAAATTTATACATGTTTGTGACAAGTCTGAATAAGGACATGGAAAAGAGATCCTTAGCGGCTGCTATACAGACAAATCTCAACAAATTCAGAAAATTCCATAAACTAAAAATAGTTGGAACACAGGAGAATACATGACAGAAATATCGTACATTCTTACTATTCTTACTCTTCCCTGACACTTCTGTTTTATTCCAACAGGTCTGGCACTGGACACATTAATGTTCAGTGTTAGAGCTCCCGAAACAGTCACATTCTCAATGCTCCTGGGTTTTCCCTAGTCACTTCAACTCTTCCTGCAATTTATCACTGACTCCGCTGGCCATGATCTATAGTTTCTGCCATTCTTGACATCCTTCTACCTGATGAGGCACAAATGAAGAACCCTGAACTGATGGGAGTTCTGCCTATTGGTGAAAACATGCTCCTCCTTACCTTCTGTCAGCATCCTTTCTTTTTGGTCAAGTCAGTCTTTGGTCCTCAGTACCACATCTGTCTTAATGCTGGCCCAGAACACTGGGTGGCAAACACATGTACAATCACAAAAATGCAGTATTAGCACAAGTTCATTTGTCAATAGATTCAAAATCAAGAATGGAGATCATACTTGTAGCAGTCAGCTAATGACTGATATTTGGTAAATTTCTCATATAGTAGAGGCATGAAATTGGTTCTTCATGGCTAAAATGAAGATTTTCCTCTAGATCAGTCCCTGGGAATTATGCTTCATGTCATGAGAGTGACATTTATTTATATATATATATATATATATATATATATATATATAATTTTTTTTTTTTGCAGGACTGATTGACTGTTCTCTTATATCTTCTGTTGAGATGCAGCATTAAAAATACTGAGTGCTGAAAAACAATAATGTTGGAGGAATACAATGGCCAAGTAAAATAAAACAGAATTAAACATAAACTTCCACCATAGAGCTCCCATGTGTTGGTATATGAGCCTTAGGAGAGGAGTAGGCAGGGTAGGCCTAACAGAGATTTGTTTTCTTTGGCCAGTAAACACCGAATCATTTTTTAACTTGGCTCTTGTTGGAGATATCACATTCTATATTGACTACCCCTTTGTTCCCCCTCTTTTAAGTCTTTTGAGTTTCTTTAATATATGACAAGGTCTTTTAATTTGTTATCGGGGTTTTTTTTTAATTCAGAAGAAGGTAATATACTGTGCAGTATATTAAAGGGAAGCTAAATATTTCTGGTGACAACTCAACACCTACAGAGTCCAAACCCACTCCCTGCTAACGCTGGTTATCCTATCCCCTCTCCCTTAAGCCACACGGATTTTTGATTACAGTATAACCGCGGACTTGCATAATAAATCAGTCACTGCAGTAACACGGCAGTAATGACACATTTAGAAGTGCAACTTGTGGCACTCAGCCACCAACCAGGGGTCTGTGGGGAGCTGTGGTACCCCGGGGAGGGAGGGCTGCAGCAGGCCCCACGTCTTCAGGGCAGCCTCACGGCACTGAGGACAGTGAAGCTTGTACTCTGTGTTTTAAGTTAAGCTGTCAGCTTGTGAACTGATGTGATTGCAAAAACTGATTTAGACACACTCAACAGAATGACTGTTCAGGAGCAAACTTTTATGATTTACCTCAGGCTGAGCACAAGCTCTGGCTGGGGCAGACTCTTGCAAGGTGCTGGGCTGTGGGGGTAGCTGGTCTCCTTGCCCTCTCCAGAGGTTCATTTTAGAATCATAAAATCATTAAGGCTTGAAAAGACCACAAAGATTATTTAGTCCAACCGTCACCCCACTCGTACCATGTCCACTCAGTGCCACATCCCCACGGTTCTTGAACGCCTCCGGGGACCACCATCTGGGCAGCCTGTGCCAATGCCTCACCAACATGCTGGACTTCTGAGGGGCTTCGGTGAGATAAGTCTTCGTGGCCATCTATGAAAAGAAGGTACTGATCATTTGACAATTTGCCTTCCATATGGCAACTACCCTTTGATTCATTTGAGCCCCTGCCCTACGACAGCACGGCTTAGCTGGAAGATCATTAATTCAGAGCCACTCTGTCATTTTTCCAAATTTCTAAATAAAAATCAATACATCCATACAAAAGCGCTCATTTGTGTAATATCATTGCCAGGCTCCATATGGTATTCCAATGACTGGTCTGGATTCATAGGCTCCTACCTTATAGCTTCACACCTACCACACCTATAAAAAAGGAGTTACAACATCACTGTATCCAAGCATATTGTATAAGCACACTGGTTAACTCAGACAAAGCACTGGGAATGTCTATAACACAACCAAACCATTGTATTTCATCTAAAGCTGCATGTCTGCAGCGTCAGCTGCAGATGCTGAAATGTCCCAGATGTGTCATTGTTGAATAGGATGATGCTATTGGACTGTGGCATCAAAAGATGCCACGTTTCTTGAGACACATCATTAAGAGGCAAGGCTTTAGTAAATCATATCGTATGGAAAGGAATATGAGAGTGCAAACACTTCAAAAGGAATAAGAAACAACAACAAAACTCAGCATTGCAGCTTTAGGACCAATCCAGGGTGTTACACATTTTACATTTGGAGAACTGTCAGGATTTATAAATGTACAGCAGACACCAAGATTTGCGAGAGTTAAAAGAGCAATTCAAACCTCTTGAACTATATTTAGTGTTCGTAAAACTTGCTACGGTTCATGGACCTGTTTCTTCCATCAGTTAAGTTCGTATTTCTTTCAAAGAGCAACTCCCTTTTCATACTTTTAATAACGCTGGTTTTCTACTAACTGAACTTTCATTGAAACAGAGCAGTCTCTAAAAACTAGACTGGCATAGACACTTACTTGGATTAAAATATTCATTTTCCCACTTTGCTTCTTTACACACAGGCTTCTCTTGATTCATTTTTTATTCCACTCTTACTTGGCTCTGTCTGCAATTTCATTGATTTTTTTTCCCTTTTTCTTTTTTTTCTGCCATCTCTCTGGAACATAATGAAAACATGCAGCATTAACGCAGACTTGGAAATAGCATAACAGGACTGCTCATCCCAAATATAAACACATTCCTTTTTCTGCAGTTATCTGACACCTTCCTTAAAAAAACAAGTGTACACATGGAAACAGAGAGCGGCTGTCACTGTGGTCCAGTAGTTTTATTGTAAGTTGTAATGTCTGGTAACTTTACTGCAGAATTAACTTTCTATGTCTATACAGAATGTTTACTTATGCATTTATTAATGTGCACAAAAACACAAATATTTCTAAATTAGGGGCTACCTGTTAACTGAATATAGCTGCTGCTACAATCCCATGCTAACAAAAATTGTTGCTAATAAAAGCTGACACGCTCATAGCATGGGCTTCTTTAACACAAAATACAGGTGCCTGCAACAAGCTCTTCAGATCAAGTGTATCCCGGGGATAGGAATTAACATCTTAAAATCACTGTTCAGGAAGTTGACTGCACAACTTGCATTCACAAAGCACCGTATTAGGTTTGAGTGTTTATTACTTAAAGTGAAAAGAAGAGCAAGAACAAAATATTAAGTTCTACACATAATGGGTAAAAATAATAACGAAAAAGTTTATTAAAATTTAACTATAATTTTTTTACGGTTGTCACATATCTGAATTCAAGTGAGGTTGCTCCATCTCTTCCTCACAAAACTGATTCCATACAGGAAAGACAGACGCCGTAAAAGGCATCAAGTGAGTGCTGTTGACAGGGCGGTAGGCTGGAATACCAGACAGGAGAACTTTGGCTTCAACAGCCATTTCAGATCACTATAGCTGCAAACACACAGACTATAAAAAGGGAAAGTACACCAGTGACAATATTATGCTCTGGGCAAGTTTTCTTAACCTATTTATACCAGGTTTGAATTTGACGATAAGAGTTCCAATAGAGAGCATTTCATTAACCATGTGTATCTAAAACTGCTATTGGAGATTCTCAGATGGCACCTATCAACAGCATATAAAGCACATTTACTTTATGGCTCAGTACAATTTGAAAAACAGCAAACTGGCTTTGCTGATGTTATACAGCTATTTCTGCACTCTTAAGTTTTGGACAAAACCCAAAAGTTTCAGACTGAATCCCAACATACTTACATTCAAATACTATCATCTCATCTCGGAACTACTGAAAAACATTCTTTCAAATAAAGGCACACAGAGCTCAGCTATCTATTGAAAATGATCCAACCATCTTCTGAAGAACGACAAAATATTAACAATAGCTTGTGATCCAAAAAATGATTACGGAGCACCAGCAACGTGTGTTCTTGCTACACCTACCACGAGAAAAGGCAAAACCACAATGCCATAACTACAGTGGCTGCTTTTTCTCCCATCTAAGTCCAACTCTTGTAGAAGAAGAGTGGGGTTTTTGAACCATGTCAGAGATGAGTAGGGAGGAAATGAAATAGCCACTCTGGCTCATTCACTGAACTTGCTATGGAAATGGACAAGAGCTACCTTTGCTTAAATAAGGTAATCCCTCACAGATTCTGGCATCTAGTGGCTCATCTGTAAGCAGCCAAGTCAAACACCTGTATGCCAGACAAAACCAGCTGTCTGTGTGGCTCTGCCAACTCATCTGCTCAATATACCTCCTACTAGTGGGCTATGATCTTTCAGTAAATACACAGTTCAAATACAAGTGGTTTGTTTTTCTTTTTTTCTCCTGTTCTCTAATCTTACTTAGGACCTCAGTTTTCAAAGAAGCCATTGATAAACTACAACGATCCCACTACCTGTATTACCACCAACAACTGGGCATCAGCTCAGTTAAACTGGCTAACGTAGAGATAAGTAACGTGCACATGAAATGAGTGTGCATTATAGCGCTGTTGTCTTCTCAGAGTCATTCTTAAGTCCACTTTCAAATATGAACTTTTTCCAACTAAGAGGAAGAAATACGTGTTTTCATCGCTCGCATCAGTGAAAAATCCCAGCAAAGTCCCCAAGAAACAAACCTTGAGGAAGGCCTCCATTACTCAGCCAGACCCACCATGGCATGCCATTTGTTCTAAACACGTGGTAACATTTCTGTTCCCCTCATTGCCTAAGGACCTGCCTTCTCCTTAACTCCCAGGTCATTTTACCCATCTGTTCGGGGAAATATGCCAATATTTATCTGGATGAAGGAGAATAAAAAATATACCTCTCTGTAAGAGTTTTCATCTCTCTTCTCTTTCATTCTATTCCCAAGCATGGCAGTTTTTGAGGAGGAGAGGTTAAATTTCTACCAAAAGACCATGGATCAATTTGTGTGCACTCACCTTTGAAATGTTCCTATCAGCTTTGCTCCATGTTTGCTGGGTGCAGGGAAGCTTCTCCCCGCAGTGAACTCTTTGTTCCCTCTTTGTTCAAACAGATATCTGTCTATTTTCAAACTGGTAAAGCTTAACTAGAGCTACGCAGGATGGATCTGACCAAGGAAGCTAACACAAACCAGCAGGACACTTTTGGGGTTGTGTACATTCCCTTTATGTGATGTCACGCTTACTTCTGACTGGGGGGAAGTTCATTTAAACGATTTACTTTTCTAAAATACACAAGCAAAGTACAGAAACTATTTGAAAGTTGTTAAATTCAGTATATTTCAACATCATTTATGGCGCAAAATAAATTAAAAGAGGTGAGGTAGATTTAGATCCTCAGTCCTTTCACAGCTAGGAAATGTTTTCTGTAATGTTTATGGCTATCCATAAACTGCAATATAAATACGAAACTCTACCTTTACTGTTTAAAAAGCTGTTGCCAGAAAGATTTTGGAAGCGCATCGGTGTATTATTTAGTTCTGCGGTACCACTGTAAGACTTCAATGAGTTTGAGCGTAAGCTCTGGAAGACAGTGTTTTTCTTTGGATGGGATATGGTCTGGAATAGTAAGCACATTATCAAGAGTTACTGCAGTCAGCTCTCCTAATGATATGGATTCACGTCTTTCACTGTTCCTGAAACTCTTTCTATAAAGAAATGACTGGGTTATTCTGAAGGAAGAGTTTATCCATTATTTTGAAGCCTTATATATGTTATTTCATCATTACATCTTAGCAGAGGATGGGATGCATGTCCCGTGGCTGTATGCTGTGATTCAGAATGATTAAGTGGAACTGGATCTTTCCAGAGTAAGAGCAGGAAGGACATGACGATTGCTGGTACAGCTTGTCTTCAGGAATCACTCCTGGCAAAGTGAGCAAGTCTTCCCTGAGCAGAAAAGCATCGCTAAGAGTCTGGAGAACTGAGGCTCTTATCCACAGAGCTAGAGCTTTAGCTTGCTTGTTTGTTTTGATCGTTATCATCTTCCTCTTAAAGCATGAATCTGTGAAATCTGCAGGCTTATTTTGGGGTAGGTTCTCTGTTTCTTCCTCTGGCCTCTCCTCTCTCCGGGTTTCCCCTGCTACACAGGAGCAGCTCAGGCCCTGGCAGAAAGGATGCTGAACGGCTATTTACAACCAACTATGCTCAGACCAAATAGCACCAAACTCATGTTCAATCTGGCTGTAAATGCTGACGTTTCAGCAGCTGCTGCGTAAGTGGATAAATGGCACATCAATGAGGAAGGGCAGCAGCCATCCAAGTGTGAGCTAGTCCCCTCCCTTACTAAAACATATGCTGACTTATACATTCCTTTTATTGATATAGAGCCCTGGATGCAGAACTCTTTCCTTTTTTTTTTTTTTTTTCTTTTTTTTTTTTACTTTGTCATTGTTGTTTATAATTACAAATATTTGGAATTAAAATATATGAATGCATTTTACAGGAAACTACAGGAAACTACATTTTTGCTAGTACTGGTATATTTGCTTAAGTATGGATTGGTTCTATTCCACTTAAATAGGCAGAATTCTTAAGAGAACATTGGGGAAGTTCTGTTTCCTTTAACTACAAGCAAAACAGAAGGGCAAGAAAAGAAAACATTAAAAAACATCAAAAAAATCAATTTGAACTCAACTTAAAAGCAAAACTATACCCTTAATTTCAAACCTGTTCCATAATCAAAAATATGGAATGCAATATCTTTGAATAGAAGACACATTTCTGTATTAAAACAATGTTTGACTGCTGCTGTCAGAGTGGCAGGATCTCCAGCAGTGTATCTGCACCAGGATCAGAGTTCACCCCGTTTTAACTACTGATTTGTGTGAGGGAACGTGAAGAATTTAATCCAGCCTGCAAATTATTCCGTTTCCCTTCATTCTTCTCACTGTGTCGGATATAGTTCTTCGGTGGGTGTTTGTTTTTGCAGCCATAGTGATGAGATATATTTGTTGGCTGCAGTCAAAATAGTTCCCAACAGTTATCTACTGGCATCGACTTTTTATTCAGCAAATCCAGACATTTTGCCTGCTTTACACCCAAAGGGGGAGAATTTGGAGACTACAGTCCCAGAATAGCTCTTATGTTATTCTTCTAAATCAGACCCGCAATTCACCATTTTGAATACCACAAAAAGTCAAGATGGGTACTCACACTAACCCAGAACTGGATCCATTCAAAACTTTCTTATTATTCCATTACTGAGGGGAAAAAAAAACAACAGATGATCTCATTTAAATCATAAATATTCTTCAGAGCAACATCCTTTATAACAATAAATCACACATTTTTCTCACAGAGCTGCTCTGCTCCTGCTCTGTTTGGGGTGAAAAACCATCAGCGTTTGATTTGACAAACTGCTGACAAAACCCACTTGATTTTATGACAATATAGGAATCAGACACATACTGGGAACTGATACATATCTATCTGGCTGCAGTGCATTGAAAAGCACATGGATGTGTGTATAAATACGCTTCGGCTAGCTGACTTTGCTGACCTTGGCCTTAAGCAATGGTTTTGACAGATCTGCGTGGCTCATGGCTTTGTGGAACAGTTTAATCCCAGTGACCAGCTTGGAGACTCTGGCTGTGATTTTTTGGGGGCTTCTAAATGATAGAAGGACAGTAACACTGTAAGCTGCTGAAGTTAAAATCCATCAAAGCCCTCAGCCACCACAGCTCACAGGAAACTGAACTCTCTAGCAGCTCAATCTGTTATAGCAAGCTGTGGCTCTTTGGACGGAGCACCGCCCAGCCAGCCACCCCTCCCACCATGCCGATAGCATCTAGCAGGCTGAGAGCTGGAAGCAGGAACCTCTTTAGGCATGCCGGCATGAATTGGCAAAGCTTGGGATTCAGGGCACGTACCCACACGAGCTGTCCTTATTCTCAGGGCTGGAATAGCCCCATTGATTCAGTGCATCCAAAGTAATTGGATTATGAAACAAAAGCAAGTTCTTTGCTTGTGCTTTCTCTCCACCACTTCCTATGGATACGGGGTGCTTTTAGTTCTATTTTCAAAAAGAGAAGGCTCTGCTGCAACAGAATTTGTTACACTCTAAGCAGTTAACAATGCTGGGAAGCTGTGCATTAGGAAGGGCTGGGTGTGAGGGTATAAAACTCTGGTTCTGGGGAACCAGCGGTGGTTAATGTTGTTTCAAGTAACTCTGGGCAAATTCCCAGCCACTCTGACCTCCAGCACTGACACAGAGCAAGCACTTGGTTTGCTAACACTCGCTTGCCACCCTCAGGAGCCATTCTAAGCCCCTTTGGGAAGTAGCAGAGCGCAATGGACTGGATTTTTTCAGTCAAATCACGAAATGAGGTTTGCTGTTGAAAGGGAATTAAGGTATAATCTTGCTGACATAAAGCAGAATCAGCGAAACACTTTTTGTCTCAGGCACAGATTGAATCCAGTCTGAGGACAGGGATAATATCAGGGGCTTCATTCTGTTCCTGGATTGACCGCTTTCCAACACATTCCCTTTCCATCCTGCGGGATGCATTGTCACAGCAGCTGTAAGGAGCCCTTTGTGAGGGGCAGAGCTTCACAATGCCCCACTGTAGGGGCAATTTGTTTCCCTTTCACTAATGAAGATGTATAGGACATGAAGTGCTAGTCACTGCCTTTTCCCCATTCTGCTGGAAGAGATGGCACTGCTGTTCCCAGTGCAGGAGCGGGGCCGGCTGTCAGAGCAGCCCACGTCCTGCAGGATGGGTGTTGCTAGTGAGTATCATTGTTTGAAAGTAAAAATAGTTTCTAAACAGAATGTTGTGGGAGGATAGAAGCTGAGTTAAAAGTTGGGCAGTGGCCAGCCTGGCTTTCATGGAGTAATTGCTAATTGTGTAAGCTCTGCCCAACGCTCTGTTTACCAAGGATGTTTTGCCCATTTTAGCTGAGGTGGGGCTCGTTTCCTTAACAGACACAGAACAGCGCTGCAGTCTGCTCTGTATCCTGCTTCGACAGAGCATGCTCAGATCCTGAGGCATTCACAAAAAGTAAAAGTAACCCCCCCATCTCCCTACTCTACAGTGGGCTTAGATAAAAGGATCAGGATGCCCTTCATGTTGCATGTTTACCTTCCCTTATAGTGTATTTCAGAAACAATCAAGGCCAAGGTCAGTGCAGTGCTTGCCCCAGTTAATCCGTCCGGTCGGACTCAGCTTCAGTGCAGCACTGCCCGTGTTCCAGTTTGATCAGCAGTGCATGTGAGCAGTATATGAAACCGAACGTGTGTTCCCTGTGACTGCTGTTGGGTTGCTCCCGCTCACGATTACTAATAGCAGCAATAACACATGTGGTGTGTTGATATTAGCAAATCTCTGTCTTGTCTGCAGGAAGAAGAAAGCTGACATTTATTTACTGAAAAAAGGCGCTGTGGGCTGCAAGCTGTACAGTGCGCATTAGCACACTCATGTAAGTGATTTAAGTCTTGTAACAGCACTGGCTGGGAAACCACAGACTTTTCCTTTGTTTGTTAATTAGCATTTCTCTCCTTCATTAATAAAATCAACCCAAGACTGAATCAAATCAAGAAGTTTTTCAGATAACCTAAAGCTTAAGGCATGTGGTAACTGATTGAAAGAGCAGTTTAAACTCCACAGAACTCTCTGCCAAGAATTCAGAACCAACAGCCAGAGTACTTCTGCAAATCACTGCCAGATCAGAGGATTAGAATTTTACTACGATTATTCCTGTGCCACATTACACAGCATTAGATTAGCTCCCAGTTAGTTAGCTCTCAGTTCTAATTTGCTATCATGTAATAGCCACATTCTTAGAAGTTTTTTTTCGGATGGTTTGAGGTATTTGTGTAGTCCCACACAAAATCAGAACTGGTTCTGATTGAACTGGTGTTCTGAACCCAGTACATGTAACTGAATAGGCACTGGATGGCCCATATGAAACGCTGTAGCTATATTACACATAGTGGCACTGGAGTTAATTACATCTGCACCAGCAGTCTTAACTCTGCATTCCTCAGCCTTTGCCAAGTTACATCTAGAACATGGAAAACCTTGTATGACTGTGTTTGTTTAATGGGAGTGTGATCCACATACCTCGCCCTTAAAAACAAGGAGAAAAGGAACGAGGACATCGGTCTTCCACTTTTAACAATGACACTGCACTTGAGGAGGCCATCACTACCAAATAAAGCACTTGCTTGCACCCTGTCCCAAATCTGAGTTATAGCCCCAGGGACCTCAAGGCCTCTCAATTATACTTCCTTTGCCTCTTGTCTTCAGCTTGTTAGCACACCCATCTGACTGAAGCAGACTGCTGCTGATTATGTACCGCATCCCACAAAGAGAGAGAGTGGTCCTGAGTGGAAGGATGTGTGATGTGCCACAGAATAGGAATTCTGTGCAGAAAAACCTTTAAGCAGTGATGTCCCTCAGGGTTTGTACTCAGCGAACCGCATACCAGTCCTTGAGAATGCACTGAATTTTGAAAGATTTTATGGACAGTGAAGATGACATGTTTATTATCAAATTCTTAGGCCCGGTGCTTCTGGATCATGTTGGAATACCAAGAATATCCATATTAGATCCACCATATGCTTCTGTGATGAAGTCCCCGAAACATCTCACTTACTGCAAATGCACTGTGCCTTTGTTGCTAACACATAATGTGAACGTATCTGGAAACTCCAGGCTATGCAGTATCTCTGCTTAATCTGCTGGCCATCCATCAGTCCTGCATGGATGTAGACAAGACTCAAACTCCTCCTGCCAACAAATTTCCAGATGGAAAAAGATGATGCAGAGAGGGAAATCAGACCAGCTAGACCCTGGCTCAGAGATTGCTTGCAATCCCTGTGCACTCCCTTGTCAGGAAGGATGTGGGCACACTCTTTCCCCATTTCCTATACCAGCCTTCTGGTCCTGTGATATGGAAAGCGGTGATAGGAAAGCCAGACCTGCTTACCTTGTGTCTTGTAGAACTGCATGCTGAGTAGACATTTGACTCCAAGCTCTTGTAGCCAGACAGATAGACCACTAAACCCATGTAGCATCTCTACGAGGATGGGGGGAAAGAAAATGAGTGGCAACAGGACTGGGTGACGGTGTTGATGCAGCAAACTTGCTAGCGAATCAGAACTCCATTCTCAGCCCCTGATGAATGCTGTCTTGATAGCACCTCTTGTCCCAGTCTCAAGACATGGCTGCATTTACATCCCAGACATCAGAGGGATGCTCCTTTGGCAGCTGACTAAAAGGAGGAGGAGAAAAAGAGAGAACAAAATGAGAAAATAAGCTCACCTACTGCTCTCTGCTTTCTCTTTCTGTTCTACTTTAAATCCTCAGAATTGTAAGTAGTAACAGTGGAGTGAATTTAAGTAAATTGCAAAGGGATTGCTTCTGAGTTTCACTTTTCAATAGCAAGAACAAATTACAAAATAGCCCTATAACGTAAAATAGGGACAGCTTCGAGCAGTATATTACTGAGCAAATACTCTCTGGTTCTTCTCCCACTTTTGCTCAGCTGCCTCTTCCCAAAAATGCTAGCATCTGAAAAGCACAGAGGTGGCCAAGAGGAGCTGTTGCTATTTCATCATGTCTGGGAGTGAATGACAGCTGAAATAAATAATAGTAATAGTAATAATAAAGTAGATGCTGTCCTAAAATCTGAGCAAATTAGTGCCTGCCCTAGAGCACCACAGCACATAACTGCCATCCCATGCAGCCTGTGCTCTTTCCCATCTGTCTCTGCCTACTGCACGCATAAGGCATCCAACCAACAGTATTTCCAGTGAGCCATTTTCAGATAAGTCATATTAATGCATAGTATATAATGTTACATAAGGACTTATTTACAAGCAGACTGTGCCTTTTAAAGGAATTAAAGGAGCACAGCTTCCCAGAAAAGAGAGTAATGCCTTTTGCATGCTAACAATTTTTTTATTGTTTTTTTTTTCCTTCCCTTTTGGACACAGCCTCACCTTTATCTCAAGAAATCCTTCCAGGCACCAGAAATTCATCTATTTTAGTCAAGTAGAAAGCAAAGCTGACTCCTAGAACCTTACCAAAATCAAAATATATATAAAGAGAAGACTGACCTTCAGCAGAATTTTGGGGGGAATTCTGTTCTTGGCCATAACCACATAATATATCAGCAAGAAATAAGAGTATATTATGAGATGCTGGAGCAGGTCTTTACTTTTCTAATATTACTTTTGCTACCTGTGCCTTATACAGAATAAGCCCAGTACACACTGCTAACCATCTTCTTCCTAAAGCTTATGTTTTCTAAAATTATGTTCCATAATTAAACAAAACAATACTATACTGTAAGAGCATTAATTTTAATGAAAGCCAGTTCTGTATCAGTCTTTGGCTCAATTTGCTCTTCACAGACCCCGGCAATAAAAGGATTAACTATTGCAAATCCTCCTGGTACTTTACATTTAATCACAAGCAATTTATGGTAATATATTCCACATGTCTGATACCGCTGAGAAAAAAGTTGCAAATAAAGCTTGCTGATGCCTCCAGGAAGAAAGCTGCTCATTCTGTTCTAATATTAGAAGCAGACTACAGCAACACAATGTATAGCCCCAAATGCTGGGAGCCGTTGTTTGATGCACGTACAGAACCAACGTGAGTGCTGGGCACTGAATGGGCTGAGTATCTGTCACATGAATCCTGAATGACTTATAAATATCAAGAATTGAAAAAGAAACTTTGCTGATGTTTCAGTGCAACCATAGAAGAGTATCAGTATTAATGTGCCTTTTTTTTTTCATAATTGAATGATGTTTCAGAGTGAGAAAGTGTTTCTGAATACAGCATACATTCTCCTTTCTTGATACTACACCCACTCACAGATGGTTTTCAAATCAGACAGATCTTAGAAAAGCAAAATCTTTTTAAACCAAGCTACTGCAGTAGAAGTTTGGCTCTGGAACACTCTCACCAAAGATGGGCTGATAGATGTTTTGTAGGAGTCTGATGGCACTGAGATATTCACTGATTAGCTCTCTCTTTACCCCGGATGAAGCCAGGGCACCTGGCTCTCCCTCACTTTACAGTTCAGAATTAACCAGGAAACCTGGCACACTCAACTTTTAATTTGGGAAGGGGAAACACTTTTTGGCAAGCTTGCAAGGCTGCTGACCCTGCTCTGCTGGAACCACGCAAACCATTCTGCTCTGCACCGCATCCTGAGCTACTCAGTCTTTCCTTGCACGAGTCCTTTGAATCTCATCTGTGTGAACAGGAACCTACAGAGCAGAGCCACAGGGTCTTCTCATCATTGCATGCCCGGCCATAGATGTAGGAGTTGGGCAGCACTATGATACGATTTTATCTGTTTTTTTGCTCACCTGTGGAAGCGTATCATGTAAGTGAGGGTAGCATTTTGGTAGCTTTCAAGTTCTGTTAAGCAAACAAGCACTCACTAAGAAGTAGTGCACAGCCATGAGAATGCATGCCTAGCAGCCGCCTCAACGGCTTCCAGTTTGTGTCAGCAGGCAAAAACAGGAAAGTGAGTTTTTAGACTGCAGATAGAGGACAGGTTGGCATTTATATTTAGATATTAATTAAGCTGATAAATTAATGGCTATTTTTCCCTTGTCCATAATTTTCAGTTTCAAGGTTGGCTTTTTTTTTTTCCTCCTCCTTCTCAATTTTCTTACCACAGCTCTTCCCTGAAGGCTGCAAACCTAATTATGAGAGGAGTAAAAGAACTAATTATTTTCTCAGTAACATCATGTCATCACTCACCATGTCTATATCATTAAGTAATGGTTAGGTGTCTTCGATTTCTGTCTTTTTAAACATGCATTCTGGCTTGATGGGTCCAGCAGCTTCAAGCAGCAACAGCATGTAGGCACAAAGCATACTGTTGACCTTGAAATTGAAATTACTCATTCATTTCCATTATCTACATGTTACAAGAATTGTGCTATGTGAGATGATAGGGACCAAACTGGCAAAACTCAAATTATTCTTTATAAATATCTTTGATTGATCAATCAGTAAGTTTCTTATTGAAACTAACTCAAAACCACAATGAGGAGGGTTTTAAAAGGAGAAAAGTGCTTGTGCCATTGGGTAACAAAATATGAATTCTGAAAGATTAAAAAGGTAAGTTTAGTTTTACAGGTTTTTTGGTTTGGTTTTTTTTTGGTTAAACAGAAAAACGTAGACAGTTTTAGGGACCATTTCTTTTCCACAGCAGCCCTCATTAACACAGGTTTCTTACAATATGTGTGTGAGAACTGAATTTTTCTAAAGAGAACTCCCAAGTAAAACCCATCTTCACCTGAGTTTCAGAGCTTTGGCTGTCCATGGTGTCATTTTGGGTGATCTACTGATTTCCCTGTTTCAGGACATCCACTTCAGATGTTTCCTTTTCTTCATGTTGCTGTTGTCTGTCACCCAAAAAGATCTAGCCAGAGAAAAAAAGGCAGAATGTTGATAAATATAAAGCATTGCTAGGGAATAGCTGTCAATTGTGAATTCAAGGCTATACCTGGAGACAACTGCAAGATTTCAGACAAATGATTTCAATGAAAACAGATCAGATATCCTAAAGTATTTCAATTCATAGCCACAGACAGAAGGAAATAAGATGTAAGTTAGAACTGCTCACACCAGCACTGTTCTGAGACAAACAGATCACATACCCATCTCTTTGTGATTTATTTGGCCTTGGAAACCAGAGGCGCTGTTACTCGTCTGACTAGGGAATGCTACAGTTAATGGAGATGAATGAAGTGGGTAGAATTAGAAGCTGTCCATGCAATCAGATTAAGTGTCATTTTATCTGATTTTTAAAAATAAAATTCCAGTTATTTCTGTTGCTGGGGAAAGTTCTCAGACATGCAAATCAGTAAAACTGCCTCGTGTTTCAGTAGAATGTATGCCATGCTAACAAGCAAATATAGAATAAGGAAATTCTTCCCAGATACAGAACTCTGTCTATTGCTTTTGCCAGATTTAAGCTTCACGTCCTGTTATATACCAGAGTCTTAGATGTTCAAATGATAGCGTGGCGATCATTTCAGTAATTTTAACTGCAACAGCAGCTCCTGTTTTCTCTGAACTCTGAAACATCCGAGAGAAATCACATGTGCACACGTACCATTCTGTCATATGAACAATGATCGTTGAACACGTTTCAGGAAAATGCTATTCCAAATACAGCTTTAAAAACAGCTTCTGTGCAGACAGATTGATTTCTGCCTGCTGGTATTTTGTTCTCCTCTGTCTCTACATTAATAACCTTTGCACTATAGAATGTGAGGGAAAATGAAAGGATGAGAATGAGAATGAATTATATGTACTGGAAACCTGAGGATGACACAGTGTCCTCATGGTGTTAATCTTTCCAAAGACAAAACTTCAAAACACTTAAGTCCGGGAATTTAGGGTAGGTTTGGCGTGTCCTTTCCTGAATGCATGGTTGGGTGGGAAACTCAGAAATCTTTCTGCAGAGACTTCCTGCTAAAGAGAAGGTGCACAGCTAATCTGGTTTGCAGAAACAGATGTAGGTGTTGCTTTACTACCAGAAAACACTAAAGCAGAGGTTTGGAGTAATTCTCAGAATAAAAGATAAAAATAGAATTGAAAAACTGCCAGTTTGTCAGCATATGTGATATCCACATTAGCAAGTAATAAAGGCACAACAGAAACAGACCAGAAGCGCAAAACAATTTATTCTCAGCCTTTATGCCTACACGATCTACTTTTCTAGGGTTTCACTTCGGATTACATTTAGTCTGGTCCCCAGATTAAATATCACCCACACACATGGTTTTACATCAGCCAGAGGACCAGCCATTGGTAGAGACTACAATGTCCCCATTGCAGTGTGTAGCAAGTGAGGTACAAACCTAGAGTGAAGCTTCTTGTTTAGTATTCTCCAAGAACTGTCTAGCTCACATATGCCAAATCAATCCAATACACTGGGATTCTCTTCAAAATCATGTTATTTCTTCAAGCCAAAGTGCTAATGCAGATAACTGTCTTCTCAGACCCCTTTGTTCTCAGACACTATATGATCCCCTAATAGCAATTTCCAGACATTTGATTCTCATTCCAAAACCTGTACTAATTCATCTCTTCCTCTCCCACAAGGATCACTCACACAGCTGGCACCTCCAACCTCTCCTGTATCCCTTTTCCTGGGCAGTAGGAAGCCCAAGGAATGGAGGACCTTGCTTGACAGGTCTCTTGCTATAACTTGATAGACCTTGCCAACCCTTTTAAGGGGCTCCCATCAAAGGTTCCAGGTCAAGGAATGAGTAGTTGCCGGTACTTTTTCAACCTGAACTATAATTCACTTGATTTTTTCTTTTTCATGGCTGTTCAGCTTTTTTAAATCCGCATACTTATAATATGATGAAAGATTTAAGATAAGCAGTTATTTCTTCAAACTGCTGTATTCAGTCTATGCTGTGTCTGTGCTTTCACATTTCTAAATGAATTAACAGCTACCGTAAGCTCATGGCACGATAACCTTAGAAATCGAGTCTTCTTGTAACACAAGCAGAAAAGGCATCAAAGTTTCTTCCATAATATTCTTCCATAATGCTCCAAGTCCTGACCTGATGGGATTGTACCTCTCAGTCCATTCTCTCCCTATTTATAGAGATTATCATCAAGAATGCAGAAACTAATAGCATTTGTTGCAATTAATAAATGTTCCTCTCTTGAAAGTAGACTGTTCCTAGCAACTCATTTTACAAAGTCCACAAATTAACATATCAATGTGAATGCTGCCTTAAGGCTGGACCCAAATCTGAAGATAACCCAAAGACTATGAAACAATCACAAGGAACTGGATGGCACATGTGATTGCCATTTAAACCATGTAGTCTGATGCCAGTCTCATAAATCAAATCATACAGTTTGCTGGCCTATCACTTTTACATTTGTGTCAGCTGGATTTTGTATAATTCCAGAATCACAAGAATCATAAGGTTGGAAAGGACCTCTGGAGATCATCTAATCTACCCCCCTGTAAAAGCAGTTCCCTGGATTAAGCTGCAAACATCAGTAGGATAAAAGGCCTGCTGTCTAGATCATAAATTGGTCTGTGGTGATGTTATTCCAGAATCTGGAAGAAAAATAAAGTAGGTAGAAGTAAGAGTGGAAATGGTTGATAGATACTGCACAGCTAGTGGAATCCCTTACATGAGAAAAGCAATAGGCAAAATATCTACATTAATGTACCTCCCTTCCTCTGCAAATTTGAGAATATGTGACTTTCACATTATAAGTGAAAATTTAAACAGAAAAACAGAAAAGTGTAATACAACTCAGAGTCTGAATGTCTTCTGTTTTTGTTCTTCCATTTCTGAATGCCCAGGCCAAGTCAGGTAGCAAAAATGGCTCCTTAATAAAGAAATCTTTTTTCACAAGAAGAAAAAGTGGAAGACGTTGTACTCATAAGTATGAGAAACCAAACCCTACATAAAAATCAATTTAATGTAACATATGAATTCAGTGTAAGCAGATTCACAGACAGATGACTGAACTGATAAGTACATACAGAAACTGCATGAACTACCTCAGTTCTGCTTTTTGGAGGCTTGAAAAAAAAGTTTGTTCTATAAACCCGTGACAAAAAAAGCTTGAAATTTACTTATGTTTGCTTCTTATTTGGCTAGGATAACTTCATTGCATGAAGTCAGTACAATCTAAGACTCTAGATGCTTTCACAAACCACAATGTCACATTTAAATCAATACACTCAATAGAGAGCGGGTAATGCATTGATGCACGTTGCCACAATTTCTAAGAATCATTGACTGCAATGAATGAGTTTTCATTTTTGAGGGAGAAAAAGTTGGAGGGGCGTAGGATTAATAAACAGCCTCACTTTTTTATTCTAAAGATGATGTTACCACATCAGACCGATCTGAAATATGAAACAAAAATTTTCCACATACCGCAGCTCTTTTTCATTACCCATCTTGGCAACCTCCACAAAGCCAAATCTTGTGCAAACCAATATAAGAATGCAACTGCACATGCTTCACTAGCTTACAGTGCATCTCAAAGACAGAGCAAGCATATTCACAGCCAGAGAAGGTTTATCTACAGTGGAGCTGCTACCATGAACTGCCCTGGTATTAACCATGATTGGAAACGTTTGTCCACAACCACTGCCACACATAACTCCCAGCTGAAGACAATGGCACACTGTGTATCTGCACTGCTCGCTGCTGAGCAGAACTTGCTTTACTCTTGGCCATACAACAAACAACTAAAACCACTGCAGATGGCTTTTTTCTCTTTTTTTTTTTTTTTTTTTTTTGTTTTCCTTAGAGTTATTACATACCCCATTCTCTTTGTCACAATACTGAAGGAGAAGTTATTGTTAATATAATTTAACCACTCTCCTCAGTAAAAATGAACCTAATTAGGGTGAAATGGTGTTTTATTCACTGAGAAAGCAGGCATCTATTCTAAATCATTTTCAGTGAGTAAAGTGTGATGACACATTTGGCATTAATTACTTAAGTACTACAACACTTATTTGCAGAACTTACTGGTTCTAAAAAGTAACATCCCTTCTCCTGCCCTGCACATCTCAAGGAATAATCAGTATAACCTGCAGCACAAATTACTTTCCAAGGGCCAGGCTGCTTTGGAATATATACTGTTAAAAAAAACCATTTTCTCTTCACATTGAAAAAACTCATTCCATCTCACTGCCTCCTCTTCCTTCCTGAAATTGCCTTGTTCTCCAGTGTATCCACAAGGCTGCTGGAATTATCATTTGCTTTGCCTGACACTCGTCATATTTCATCTCCCCTTCCCAAATTTCCCTTCAAGTCCATGAAACTTCCAGTGCCCATTTCATCTCTAGACCTTGGTGCTGTTCAGGCAGTTGAGGTAAATGATGTACCTCAGCACTTTTTACAGAAAATATACAGAAATATTATTCAGGATACTACCATGTCAAAGCCTGAAGATTAGGACAACACAGGAAGACATGAGAATAACATTTGGAAAAGAACAGTATGACCACTGCAAGATCGCATCTGTTACCACAAGCAAGAGAACACTGTGGTTAACAGATGACAACAATCACGACTCTAACACCGAGGTTGTTTTTTTTTAATTCCTGTGCTTTTAGTTGCCTGTTTTCCATTTTTTGCACTACTGACAGTGTATAGCTGTAGAAACACTGGTTATAAAAGAAAAACTCTGCACAGTTCCAGGTGCCACCTAGCCATCCTACACTGAAATGCATATCTTAAACCACTGAGTGATTACAAATTATACTGAAAGAAAACTGCCCTTGAAATATCTGCTCTCACAAGCTTGCTTCTATTTCCCAGCCTGCAAGTAATTCAAAGAATGCAGGTGGTACTACATAGTCAGTGTTAACTTCAAGTATTATGCTTGATCAAAAAAATGCAAAATTTATCAAAATGCCTCAACAATCATTGTAATAATTGTCAACAAAATCAGCAAAGCTCACGCTTTCACGTGCCTCTTCAGGGCTAATGTGTATTACCCAGCACACCCAAAACCCTCAGTGAATCCTCATGGATTCAGCACAGACACTGCTTTTGCAGCATGCCACTTCTCTTTTCTGCTGTGTTGGTCTCAGTTGCAAGGAAGGCTGAAGCTCCAGCTGGAAGTTTTCCAGTTGTAGGAGTGGAGCTGGTGCTACAAAGGCAGTAACCCAGAGCTGGTCCTCTGTTCTGCCCGACCTGTCTGCAAACAGAAAATGGATGAAGGCAAAGGGAACACTCATTGGAGATTCATAGCTTCATCTGTGATCCCCAAAGTTCTGGAGTTTTCAATACATGCAACACTTTCTCTCTACTTTCCAATTTGTTATTTTTGTGTAATCAAATCTATTTCCCCACTCTGAAATGTTACACATCTCGTGGAAATTCAACATTCATGATCAAAATAGATGCGGTAGCTGCTAAGTCTCAATTTCTCTACCTTTAAAGCACAAAGAGCTGCCTTCTGACTGACATTCCTCTCGATAAACTGGAACATATTTTGAATTAAGCACAGCAATGCTTAATTCATTTACACCAATTTCTATAAGCAAATTATTATTAGATTTACCTTAAGTGAGAAAGATATCCAAATGTAGTTGTTCCTTACTATTTTATAAGACAAACCTGGGTGTTTTTTTTTTTAATAAACTATTAAAAAAAAAAAAAACAACAAAAAACATTTAATAGCCTTTGCTAGGATTACAAGTTCACGAGGTGGATGTAGAGCAACAGATGAATAAATGAGACAAGTGACTGGTCCCTATGCCAGGATATGTGAAACAATGAGAACAGTGAATCTTAGTAGTAAATCAAGCATGCTAAGCTGGCTTGCAAATATAAACCTGTTACAGGAGCCACATAAATTATTAAAGCAACAGAGGCATTCCCCATCTTTCCAAGTTTAACTGCAAGTGTGCAGGATTCCTAACAGCACAACATGACTTGCAAAAAAATTTAACTTACAGATGCTGCCAGGCTTCCATAATATTTTCCTGCTGATGGGAACAGAATCATCCCTCATGATTTTTACAGACTGAGGCTCATTACTTTGATTAGTTCATGCCAGAGGTTTACAATCACCATGGCTACTCCTAACAACTTCTTTTGCAAGACCAAGTTTGGCATTTCCTAAGTATACACAGAAAGAAGAATCAGATACATTCTGTGTTGCAATCTTTCATCTTTTTTTTTTCTTGGCAAGACTCCAGAAATATTTTTGGGGAAGAAAATCACGCTTTAAAAGCACAACTGTAAGTCAGACTAGGCTGTATATTAAAAATAGTATGAAAAAATAACTTCATCGAACCATGAACTTGCTTGAACCTAGAACTTGCAAAATATTGTATCTAAATTGCACAACTCATTGCTTCTGGTCACTTTTAGACTTCATAATAAGTAAGATGCAGCCAGGAGATGACACATGTATAGATATAATGCTATACACACCAAAATGGGATGCACTTACCAAATGTATGTGAAGAACCATAGGTTTTTCAATGTAGCTTTCAGAACAGATTAAGGCACTCCCTAAAAATTGTTCTGGTCTAAACCTTAGACAGGGTATAACAAGTACAAGAAGAGAAGAAAGAAGCAGCTGTTACATAACATAATGGATAAAATAACACAGAGTATGTGTCACTCTCAGTAAGTACCTGAAAGAAGTCCTATCAGCAAAAATACACGTACACCGTAGAGTCTCATGTGAGGTGCCTATCAAGTCTCTAGGAACTAAGCACTCTTGATAGGTTTTATGTAATACAGAATTAGGAAAAAGAAAGTAAATGAACGAAGGAAACACTTCAGATCTAAATAAAATGGCATTTCAGAGTAGCAGAACAGTGGAAGAAAAGGGAAAGGGAGGGGAAAAAAAGGAATGATTATTCTAAAGCTTCCTTCTGTGTCATGATAACACTATTGCATTCCTTATCAACCAGAACCACATGGTCAGATTTGATTCCTTCTTCATGCACCAAGACTGAAAGAATCAAAAGAATGCTACTTATTCCTCTCGGCTCACCACCACTGCTCAGATCCAGCTGGACTCCCAAGGCCAAATCACCTTTCTCTTCCTGGAATTTGTTTGCTGTTTCCCAAAGCCATATCATACACAAGAGGCCAAGATCACCCCTTAGGATATCTTTGCTGACTTTAACAGTTCTTTGATGTTTCTTGTTTTGTCTGTTCACTAATATTTTGACATAAAAGCCTGCAGTTTTGTCCTAATTGCATACGTGTACACTTAAGCCCTGAATTTTGCATTCCTGTGTGACCACTTCTATTCAGAAATTCTTTATCTCAGTAATTCGCACCAAGATGAAAGAACAAATTTTCTCAGGGGCCACTCTGAAGTGAATCTTAGTCAAGAGTTCCCTATATCCAACAAAACAGAAGAGCAAGCCAGTGGTGTTTTCAGGGCTCCCTTTATTAACGAGGGCCCTCCTTCCACTCTCCTTGTGGAAGCTGTCCAGTTTCCTATGAGAATACATACACTATATGTCATAGCACAAAGTTATTTTCCTGCTGACAGATACCTTGCCTCCTTCCCAGAGAGCCCCAACTCTTACTGGTATACTACCTCCTTTTTTTCCAGGTGTAAAACTTGAAGAAAAATGGCTGATTCTGTATTACTGTGTTCCACTGAAAAACCAGAGGACACTTATTAACACTTAGAAGTTATTTCAGCGAGAAAATTATTCCTTCTCAGAAGAGGTGTTCAAAGAATGAGTGATTTAGCTTTCATTTTGGAGTAGCAAATGCATTACACATTGTGATGACCACTTTAGCAACTGTGTGTAGCTCATCTATTACATTATTTATGTTTTGTCTTCTACCTTATACTGACTTAGCATCTCCCCCACAGCTCAAAGAAAACCTACCAAGAAGCGCTAATTTACTTACCAATAGCAACTGAGCAACACCAGAATGTTCAGTCTCTCAAATGAGAACACTTGCCAGAGTCTTCAGACATATGAAATACTTTCTGTAGGCTGTGATGTCTGACATAAATACACTGTCAGAGCAAGGTCATCCAAATCAAAACCAGAAATAGAGGAATGGTGGCAAAAAAATGTTAAAAACAATTACAATGCACATGTTCTTTTCCCCTTAGGACAAAAAGATTCTCATTGTGTTCCTTTTTGTTACGCCAGAAATATTTAACTGATTCATGATTCGTGGTGTAAATACATAGGTCAGTTTCTGTTCCTGTTTTTTAATAGTTCATTTTATGTAACATATAGACTCATTCAAACCAAAGCAGAAGTATTCTGATCACCAGCGTTTCTTCATCTCTAAACCTGGACTACAATAATCTCATGTGAGAGTGGTGGGACGCAGTTTCCAGAAAATATGTTCAGGAAAGTTTCAGGATGGACCGACATGAACCCCTAGTGTTGTTCGTAAACGTCACTGCTTTGCTTCAAGAGACTGAAGCAGATATTTCCACTAAAGAAAACTAAGGGAACAGACTGTTTTCTGTCTTAATGTCATCACCAGAGCGAAGTGAAATCCGAAAGGAGACAAGTGAAATCGAGGCAATGATTGATGCACAGAGGCGATTCACCGTAGAAGATAAAGATCATGCTGCTGGCAGGGCTAAACAGGGAAGCAGAGGCAACCCTTAGTGCTATCTATAGTCAGCCCTAAAGTGGGAAGAGACAGAAACAGCTGGGTTCACAAGAGGTCACACAAAAATGTCACTTCTCAGTTTCAAAAGCAGTAGGTTCACAGTGGCAGGACAGCATGCTTGAACAACCCTCGAAGTCAAAGGCTGAAGTTATGGAGTTTGGAGCTCATTTTTTTCCTACAGACAAGCATGCTATTGCTTTTTATATGAAAAAAAAAAAAAAGGAACACTTAGAAAAAGCAAATTTCAAAATCTCAAGCATGGGTACTCATGGAAACCAAAGTTTAAACAGATCAGTAAACAAGAGAGACAATGACCTGATTTCCACCCTTTATAAATAGGGCCACACCTCACCACAATGATTTTGTGTCAGTAACTGGGGGTGATGACAGAACTTCGTAGTTCAGTAAGTGCAATGCACTCAATACATTGGAAGTAGGGTGGAACATCACTTAACAAAATTCTCTTCAAGGAGATGCGTAGTAAACAGTACTTAAAAGCAGCCAGCTGGGACCTTATCATGCATATTCAGGCTGCAGATTAAATACAAACCTTCCACAGAATCACAGGGGTTGGAAGGGATCTCAAGAAACCACTGAGTCCAACTCCCAGCCTGGCCAATGGCATGGCCACTCTCATTGTTCTGGTCATGATACCTTGGACAAATCATTCATAATTAGAAAAATGAGAATTGTTAAATTGCCTGAGGTAGACATACCTAATGCATAGTCGTATGGATAAACATAAGAAGGAATACAGCTTTGTTAAGGGTGTTTCTGCAGGAGCTGATGAACAGTAGTCATCAACTAAGTTATTTCTCACTGATGGAAGTATTCTAGCTCCTTCAGAATTAATATGGAATTCTTTGCAAAATAATTATTGTTCCTGGAAGGGAGACTTTAATATTTCTATATTCTTATAATAATTTACTGCTCCTGAGATTACAACATTTTTTCATCCTGATGAAACAGCTCAACTGGAAGAGAAAACATTCATTTTTACAACAATTTCTCAACAGGGCATGTTCTGAAAAGGTCTAAATTGAAGACATAATAGAATAAATCTACCACAGAGATGTGGATAACAATCCAAACTTTAACTGGCAAGGGTCTGACTGTGTTGGGCACATTTCTCTCTCTCCTGGAGCATCTTTTGGTTATAAAGCACCAGGGGAGAAATCATAGCAATTATGGACATCTTCAGCCAGCTCTGATATTGGGAAAGTTTCCATACCAGCATACTTGTTGCCAGTACAACACATAAGCATCCTGTACCCCTTCTTTGTTGGAAATAGACCAAGAGGTCTGCTTAATGCACAACTACGTTTCAGAAATTACTGCTCCTCAGCAACAAACACCACAGGAAAACTTTGTGTGGAAATTCACAGCCAGAATGGGAGACAGCAGAACACACATCTGGCAGAACAACAATCCTTAAATCTTTGCACATAAAATACTTAATGCTTTTTGTGCTGTGAATGGATGAGTGTTTGGGGAATAGATGAGAATAAGGAACCGGAGTTATATTAATAACAAGATGATTAATCATCTTAACAGCCAAAAAACTCATAACAGCAAGTAGAAATGATAGCTATGCTCTGATTTTTAGCATGTGCCAGAATAATGCTGGTGTGAAGTAACAAAATGAAAGGAGACATTGTCCTGACAAACATATTTTACTCCTGTGTAGTTCTATTTATTCTGTATCATTAATCAAATTAGACTCCTTCTTGACTTTCAAAAGAAAAATAAAAGACAGCAAAACAAGACAAAACATAGATATTCTCCCAAGGCTGAAAAGGACGGGATTAAAAATATTCTTATCCAACCTACACATGATTAAACATTCCTGGAATGTTTGTCAGTATAAACACAACTTCAGAAATCGCCCAACAGCTGTAATGCAAACAAAAAATCATGTTTTCCATCCTGAAATAAGGAGGTACACGTGTTGCAAGAGCTCACGGACCTACTTAGTGTTCTGTCAATTCCTCTAAATACAGACGGCCTGCCTTGTTCTCAGACTTAGTTAATGTTCGTGTCTATTCATGCCTTGTTCTTTCTGTCAGATTTGACTAACCTATTTTAATTTGTATTACTGACATATACCAATGCATGCATATATCAAAGTATTTATAACATGCTCTGTCCCACATTACTGACAATTTTGGGGCAATTAAAAGTTGAAACAGTTCATACTTCTATGTAAACTCGTGGTCTAGATAGGTATTTTAGGTCTTCTCAACCATTTATTTCTCTTCCATGAAGGGAAAGGGAAAGGGAAGAAGAGAGGAGACTCTATTACACTAAAAGTATTTAACAAGGTCTCAAAGAAAAAAAAAGGAAAATATGTTTTCAATAATTAACACATACCTTTAAGTCTGGTCAGTTGGTACACTAGCATAAGTTAACAAACAAAACATGAAACAATTCCACTTAATAAAGCTAATAATTGTTAGGAGCAAATGTAGATTTGTGATGAAAAATAAATTGACTGGATAGTCCTGTAAGCTTCCCTGCAGGAAAGATATTCAACTTATCTATATACACGTGTAAGGAAACCTCCTTTTGTTTCTTTTCATGGAATACTATGCAATGAGAAATGAAACCATTTTCGGTGACAAGGATGGTGATTGCATCGTCCTACAAACAGATACATGAAGAAATTTCTGTGAACAATTATATTTTGAGTACATATATTTCTGTAATAACTGCAAGTAAATAAGTACAGACTGATCCACAAGACAGCACATAAGGCTCCAAAACTATGGAAGCAGGCTGTGAGGTCTATATATTAGCTACATTCACAGAATCAGAGCACATGTTCTCAGTAACATTGCTTGGTATAGCATGTAGCTCTATGATTATGATTTATTCCTGAATATTGGCTTAAAAGAGGCTTAGCTTTGAAACAAATGAACAAACATAAAATATAAACAAAAAGAAGATAAACTCTTTAGACACTGAGATAAGCAAGGTAAAGTGTTTCAGTTGAAAAATTTTTGGGGCAGCCTGATCTAGGGAATGATGTCCCTGCCCATGTCAGTAGGGTTGAACTAGATCACCATTAGAGGTCCCTTCCAATCCAAACCATTCTCTGATTCTAGGATTTCGCTGCTTTGAACCAAATTTTGATAGGTCTGCATTACCATTTGCATACCGGGATACCAAACCCCAATCAAAACTGTCTGTCTGTGAAAAGCATGAAAGTAAGTTTGAGCACTAAGCAGAAACTACTAGTAACACAGGAAATTAATTACACCTTTCTCTGAAAACTTGTTGGCTTTTCATATTTGGCCAGGATGAACAAAGTTCCTTATTCCATCTGAGCAGTTTTAGCACCGCTTCCAAACGAGGCGCAGGAAAACCTCACTTACCAGAGCTGACCACGGAGTGGTGCTATGGGAACGATTATGGATTTATTCAGTCCTCGATGGCTCTGGGATATGCTGAAAAGCTTTTGTGATGAGAAGAAAACAAACAGAAGAAAAAGAAAGAAGAAAAAAAAGAAGAAGAAAGAAAGAAGAAAAAAAAGGAAAGATTAATAAAAAAAAGAAAAAAGAAAAAAAGTCAACCTGCTTTCATGCAAATTGATGGCAGAACTGGCAGCATGGCTTCTAATGAAAAATATGTTTTCTCTTAAGCTTTTTAAGTTGACCAGCTTTGAAATTTGCTGATGACAGTAAGATGCAAGAACAGCCATTAGAGGATGAAGTGTTCTCAGCAAGGATCTGCACCATCACTGAAAATCATTGGGTTAAGCTGTCTGGAAAGCAAACCCGTACTATATTCACATAGAAGCATAGAATCACAGAATATCCCAGGTTGGAAGGGACCCATAAGGATCATCTACTCCAACCCCTGGTTCCACACAGGACCACCCAAAAATCAGACCATATGTAACCAGAGTTCACTCAATGCATTCACCATATTCACCAGTGCTATAGTGTCGGCTCTGTGCTTGCATTAGCCTAATGCACCTGCTTGACCAATACAGACCATGTGGTTATAAATAAAGCCTGCAGTGAGACTGTATGCCAGCCTCATCACTCATTCATTAAAACATAAGGGAATCACAGTATGTATACATACGAGTATATAGTAATGTTTCCTATTTTGTGTTGTTGGCCTACAATGTCAGAGGCAGATGTCAGTGGGATTGCAGCAGAGGTAGAACCTTCCCACCAATATCCCATTCCACGTTGTTGCTGTGGGACAGACAGCAGCAGAGGGGCAGTGTGACAAAATGCCGTCTGACATGGAAGTGCGGATGGAGCAAAGGGGTGGCACTGAATTCCTCCATGCAGAAATAATTGCTGCCACTGACATTCACTGATGCTTGCTGAATGTTTATAGAGACCAACCAGTGGATGTGAGCGCAGTGAGGTGGTGGTGGTGTGTTTCAGCAGTGGTGTCAGTGACAGTGGGACACCTCTGCTCATGCAGATTTTTTACAAGCGTTGCATGCAGGCTCTGGTTCGTTGCTGGTGAAAATGCATAGCCAATGGTGGTGCCTGTGTGAAAAAGCAGTGCTTTGTAGCTGAGAATTTGCTCTATCGAATAACGTTATTGTGCTCTTTGTATCTGTTGTAGTTCCCAGGGAAATAAATAGGAGACACTGCTTTCGTTGCAACCCACGTATATGATTTCCAGTTCTTTTAAGAGGTACCAAACTTAAAGGCCGCGCTGCCCAAGGGGGCAGTGGAATCTCCGGGCTCGTTTCAGCACTAATTGCAGCTCTTGGCCCCGCCCCCTTACGTTCTCTCCGTTGATTGGCTGCCTCTGCCCCTCCAGCGCGCAATTGTCGGCCGGAGTGGTCGCTATGGCGACAGCGGACGCCGTGCGGCCTAGCAGCGCCCGCCATGGCTGCCTACCGGCCCGGGGTGCTCGTGGGCAACTGGAAGGAGGAGGCGTGCCTGGAGGAGGTGGGCGAGCAGCGGGGCCTCCGCTCCTATCTCCGGCCCCCGGGAGCCTCGCCTGCCTCTTCCCCTCGCGGTGCTTCCCCCACTTCTGTTGAAAGCCGACACTGCAGCGCCGGGTAATGCTTTGCTCCTTCTTCTCAAGCAGGAGCGCTTGAGGGACTTCATGCAGAAAAGAGAACGAGGAGAACTTCTAATGCAGAAAATCAACAGACTTAAGGATAATCTTTTAAAGAAGGTAATTTTTAAAGGTTTTGTCAGTCCTCTGTGATCCTGCATGGAACAACACAGCTGTTCGTTGGCACTCTCAATGTGTGCAGAACGCTACAGGTTAGCATTTGATATCTAAAGCACTCCTGCTGCCATTCAGATAATTCAGTATAAAACCCAGTGTGTTTTGGCTTAGGTGCAGCTGTCGGTGTCTAAGGATGGATTTGTTTGCTTTGGAGACACGGTGATGCTCCTGAGCCCAGGCAAGGAGCCCTCAGTGCAGCGTGATGTTGAGGCATGTGGTGACCTGACGCTGGCGGTTAACCTGGAGGAAGTGTCCATATATTCGGCTGTGTCACTGCACGCGCCCTGCGCGCTGAGCGCCGTCACCACTGCGGGCCCTGTAGGGCGGAATACATTCCGTATTTTAAGGTTTGGTACTTTATTCTTTACTATGAGAGTGGTGAGGTGCTGGAACAGGCTGCCCTGAGAGGTTGTGAATGCCCCGTCCAAGGCCAGGTTGGATGGGGCCCTGGGCAGTATTAGATATGGAGGTTGGCGGCCCTGCCTGCGGTGGGGGGTTGAAGCTTGATGATCCTTGAGGGCCCTTCCAACCCAAGCCATTCTATGATTCTGGGTTTTCAGTGATGTTGGCTTTTTGTATCTTATTCTGAGTTATGTGCAATGAATTTTGCTAAAATACAAACAAATTTGAGTAAGATTAAATTATTTAAGAAAGACTCTAAGTTAAGCCTGATTCTGCTATGCATTTTACTGTGAATAGTTCCAAGGAAGTTTAAATCAGTATAGAACTGGTGTGAAAACAGAATCCAGTTCACTGGATCATTTGGTAAACTTTGCATTAAAAACTCTGTTTTTAATGTGGTCTTATTTCATCTGTATACAAATACGTCCAAATATCAGTAATACTATTTGTTCTTGTGCAAATAATGTCTCTGAAGCAGAAATCTGAGTGAAAGTGGACCGTGCTTCAGTTGTCCTAAAAAAGACCCCTCCATTAAACAGTATTCTCTCTCAAAGACACAGTTAACTCCAGCTGCTTGTGGGAGAAGAAACAGAACAAGTCCCTGCTCAACAGTGGAAGGCTCTGCCTCAGTGCACGTATTTAAGTATAACAACAGTATGTAAGTGCACAAACTAACCCTGACTGAGCAAAATGCTTTGGGATAGACATAGTAAAGAATTTTGAAGCCAATTTAGGTTTTCTAGAAATGCAAATTATCCAAAATCCGAAGTATTTTTGCTCAGCTTCTTCCTGATCCTTGAGTCACTGACACCAAATGCTTTCAGGTCTCTCATTAACTGATGACAGGTTTTATCAGCTAAGTAAGTTACTCTGAATATACTTAGAACAGCCTGGCATTTAATTTAGTGATCCTTTAATTTAAAATACAGAAATCATTCTGAAAATACAGATATATCAGCATGTACATTGATGTAATAAACCCGATTACTAAATATCAACATGTAATTAACACCATATGATGTTAAGTTACAGGCAAACACCATTCTGCTTCTAGTCCCTGATTTTTCAGGTACTTATAATTAAGTGTATTCACAAAAGTAATTTGTGAAACATCATTTCAGTAAACATGAACTTAAAAAAGTCTAGAAAATCTGATATATTTGAATTTCTCATTGTTCTCTTTCCAATTTTAACAGTGTTGATGGAGGATCAGTGGGTGAAGCTGTTAAATTTGGGCAAAAGTTTGCTCTTGGAACAACAGGAGGGTTTTCTGATCCAATGGTAAGGGAACAAAGTTGCAAATGGCAATTGATGGCATGTACTGATAGTGTGCATTTAGGTACTATGCATATCAAATTGTACAGTGGTTCAGTGTCTTAGCTTTACAGAACAGATTCAGAATCATCTGCAAATCAAAACAAACAATATATGTTTAGAAAGTTTATGGGACTTGTCTGAGATCAGTTTTGCAGTCCAAGGGGACAGTGACCAAGAATGATGGGTAACACAGATTTTAAACAAGGAAAAAGAAAAAAGGAAAAAAAAAAAATCCAAGAAGAAAATTTTGTTTCTCGTGAAGAAAAAATACAGTCTGTGTATGAGGTAACAAACCAGGGGGACATTTCTATTAAATGTGAACGTTGTTTCCCGTTGTCAGAAGCAAAGCAGACATTTGATGCTCAGAATAAATCACATCAACTATGATAAAATGTTCCCTCTCAGCTGTCGCTTGGATCCGAAGGAGTCTTCGGAATGAAAAATCAATTTTCAATTCATATTCACCGGTCTACATCATGAGTTTATCAACATTATAGACTCTATTTTACTGCTTTGAAATGAGTAGCTTTAGCTTGGCAGACTGTTCAGAAGCAAAGAGAATTCTTTGTGCTGGTTTTTCTTTTTTAAATTACACGTCTTTTCCTTCTATATTTATGCGGTCCTTAATGTATATTTTTATCTGCAGTTATATCTAGCAAGTGACCATAAATCGTTTATGAGGTTTGCCAAAAAATCTTACCTTCAGCAAGTATTTTTGACAGATGAGCTTTCCTATTTGACATGCTGGCAAGCAACCTACTTGGATCCACAACTGCGTCTTGAATATGAAGGATTTCCTGTTCCTGTAAGTCATTAAAATGGAAAAAAAAAGTAGTAGTATTGAGTATTTAATTGTCACAGTAGAGTGAAACAGAATAACCATTTATCAGGCTTTATCTTTTATATTTGAAGACTGTGGTGTTCGCATTCCTTCCCCTATCATTTATTTCCATCGTAAACATCATATCTGTGCTGCAGACACTGGTTAAATTCATTCTTTTTTCCATTAGATATTTTTTAGATCCATCTACCTGCAGTATTTCTGCTGAGAGAAGCAGGTGGGAATATGCTGCTTAATATGTCAATATCTGGGAATAACTTGGTTTCACACAGAGGGAACTGATCCTCTAACCTACTTGTAACCTACTGCAGGGAACCTGCTTTAGAGGTCCCTTCCAACCCTAATGATTCTGTGAACCAAGGCATTAGAGAAAGCGGGTGCTTTTCCAAATATGTTTCTTTAAGTTTTTGTAAGTACATGAAGCAGCTGCAGTATTTTCCTATTCCACATAACAGCTGGGCTTCCTGAAGTGCTGGGCATATAACAAAATATCATGGATATAATCATTCTGAGAACTGACAGTACAAAATATCTCACTATCAGTCTACAGCACTCTGAGAGTGATACACAGCCATGCATACTTCTATTAAGTAGTAATTAAAGCATTCACCTTGAATAAGTACTGTTTAAATTGGTTTAAAATGTCAATCAAGTGTATTCTTTTTGTGTGTGTGTGTGTATTTTGTTTTATGTTTCCTTTTCTTTTTCCCAGGCAAACTGTAAACTGATTATTACTCATTGCCATACTAATAGAAGCTTAGCTGTTCCAAGGAACTTTTGGACAAGGTGAGAATAATTTATAACTGGCAGTGATGTGCTTAATGAGACATCAGCTCAGCGCATCTAGAATCACTGAAAAAAGTAAAAGAATTGCTTCAGGAACACACTGAGGAAATGGAAAAGAAGAATGTGCATCCTGCATTCTTTTCTCCATTTTAATTCTTGTGTTCTGTTGTGATGCTGCAAGCAGACAGCTCTGTCTTACTTACATTTTTCTTTCCCTTTTTTCCTGTATATTATCACATCATGCTCCCAGCCTTCTGTAGTGTCTTG